>CM031237.1:923772097-924356670 GCA_018340775.1 Taxus wallichiana var. yunnanensis
AATATTTTATGCAAAACACCGCTCCCGCAATACATTGAAAATGACCATGTTATTTTTGTATTGCTTTCCCTTTGTATCGCAACTCGTATACTCCCGAGGGGAACTAGTTCCATCCACACCTCGAGAAAGCCACAATACACTAATTTTACATATTTATTCATTAAAGCTCCATGAGAATACCTAAGTATAGATTTATGAATTTAGCCAATTTGTAGGGGGTGAAAAATTGGATAACATAGGCTAGGGTTAAAGTTTTAATATTATTTATCTTTTGACAAGTCTTAGAAAAGGTTATTAATAGCATAAGTCAATCAATTCAATAACAAAAATCACACTCTTGTCTATTAGTATATGTGGATAAGTATGCACCAATGAGTTAATTATCCACACTATATTGAAAATAATATTGCAAGCACATATTATTGACATATAATAGTGTATGGCTAATTAAATACAATAACATTAATCAATACAATATATTCATTTTTAGTTTAGAACATTCATCCATACAAATGATCATAATTTTACAATATATAGAATTAGGAGAGAAAGAAAGGGATAAGAGAAGGGCACAAATTTATTGTTGTAACCACCAACAATCCTACATTAAATATATGAAAAGCATAATGGAAACCCGATAAAATCCATTCCACATGTCATTATAGGAGAAGGTAAAAGCCCCATACTTAATTAAATTGAGTTGTTGAGTTGTTTATAACTACAAATTTAATTCCTAGACTATTTTCCCCCTTTTTCCCACTAAACCTCATCAAAATTTGAATTACATGATGCTAAATTAAAGAGCTCAAGGATACCTTTCCAACAAGACCAATTTTGCAAGATTTGGAGTGTAGATCAAAAAGTTATGGCCATTTTAATTTGTTGAGCTCATGAGGAACATGAGAATGACATGTGGCATCTATTGATTGGTCACCGGGATTGCCTACGTGTTATTTCATTCTATTTATTTTACTCATGTTTCCTTTATTTTTCTTGGGAAGACTTTAAATTCAATTGAATTACATTAATTTCATGAGTCTTAAAGTCCAAGGAATGTTATCACTTTGATGAACCGTGAAATGTTGACATATGTCCCTCTTTCAAAACTCTATCATGCGCCCCATTTCCACCTTTGACTTGTCACTTACCTTTCTGAAACTATGCCTTTTACTGCGTGGACCTAAAACTATTTTAAATATCATTCATTCAACAGTCTTAGAGTCCTGGAAGACATATTTAGCTTAAGGAGTGGTGGAATCCTTCCATGTGTCTTCACTTTCACCTTTGATCTTTTGCCATGTTATCCTTTTTAATTCATTTTGGAGGGATTGGAAGACCCAAAAATTTATTCACGATGGTTTATTTTGTAGACTAATACATTTTCCTTTAGAACGTGTGGATTTGCTCCACTGTCTTCACTTTTCTTGTGCCACTTGGATGTAAACCACCCCAAAAATTTAATTAAAACCTGCCAATGATGTTAACCTTAGTATACATTAGTATAATTAAAATGAATAAGTCCATATTAATAATTTATCTAAATTAGCAAGGGTATGAATTTAGGATAATAATTAAAAGATATTTAGATGAAATTATGATTATTGCATCAAATTTTTATGGGTTGGGATTTGTAGAAATTCAAACTCATAAAGTATATATCAAATATATATTGACTCATTTCCAACAAAAATAACTCCATTATACTCAACCTCCACAAAGTGGATAAAATAATAGTATTCTATTTATTACAAGACCAATTTATTAAACCTACCTTAAGATGAATGATGTATCCTATAATCAATCTATGATCACCTAGAACTCCTTTTCAATCACTATCCGAATAGCCTACAATTGTTTTTACCATCAAAATAAGTAAGATTAATTTTTATTTCCCTAGACGTGTAAATATGATTTATAATTTTCTACCTAACTATACTTAATCCCATAATTAGGAGTAAAAATATATTATCAACACCGAATTTGAAAATGACAACTTTCACTTTGCACCTTAAGCTTGACTTGTATACACATTCCAAGACCATGAATTATTCCTACCTCTCTTCATGACTTTATTATTTATCCACACTATCTTTTTCATGACTTTACATATTCACCTAACCATCTCAAACATATTCCACCATGGCCCCCCCACATTAATATTAATTTAATTAACTTAATTAAATTAATACCCATCCTCACAACATTCATTACTTAATTATTTTAATTAAGCTAAATTTCCACCTCACCCCTCCACCTCACCTAGACACCTCACCTAGCCACCTCACCCTAGACCTATTCTTGGCATGTTTCCATAACTAACTAAGACCTGATCTTACTTGCCTTAATGAGCTAAGATTTGGTCTAACCCTAAAATCACATGCCTAAGATTTCTCTAACCACATTCCCGCTCATTAGAAGGGAATCTTTCCATTTGATCCATGAGAATAAACCAACCTAGCCCAAGAAATCAAAGAGATCTGCCATTTTTAGTAAACCTAGGGAATCCCTCCTTAATCGATGCCGGTCACCCCTAAACCAATGCTGGTCAACCTGAACCATTTATCGGTTACCATTTATTCACCTTAACAACCTTGTTTTTGGGTTGGCACATTCTGAGATCAAGGAGATGAGAAGAGAGCTACATGCAAGTAGAACCAGAGTCTTTTCATGCACCAGACATCCATAGCCAGCACCAGGACAGATCCAGAGGTATTTCACACTCACGGAACATTCAGGAAGCAGCACTATTGTGGCACCAAACACCATTCTTCAATCAACTTCCATCACCATTCAGCCATCAACCATTGTATCACAATAAGTATACCTTTTACCAACATAGTCCATTTTAGTATAATAGCCTTATTGTTTTTGTTATTAGTTTATACTTTTCATGTTAATATTTTTCCCATCTTCTACCTACTTGTAGACTCAATCATTCCTCTACCCACACCACAAAATCACCCATTCTCACCTCCTACACCCCTCTAAGTATACCTGAGACCTTTACAGACCTCCCTATCCATCCTTCCATCTCTCTATTTTAGCTTTAGCTCAACCCACAATCAGATCTTATTAAGTTCCTTTCAACTTTCACCCCTGACCATACCGATGCGAGTTACCCATGACCATTTCGGTCCTTTCTAAACCATCGTCGGTTATACCGACCGACATCGTCTTTGTGTTTCATACCCTTTTTCCAATAACAAAACCAAACAACCTTCTACCAAGTGACCTAAACAACCCAAAACCTAACCTTGACTAGTTCCAAGTAACCCTAACACCTACCTACCCTTCAGATCTAGACTATAACCTAGCTATGTTATATTAGATTTTCTTATTGTGCTTGAATGAGATACCTAAATCATATCAACTACAATAGGAATTTGCTTATTTCTCACATTAATTTGTTTTAAATAGTGGATTGACAACCATCTAGGGAGTATCACACTTCCGGATCTAGCACACGTTAGGTAGTCCATTATCATATATTATTTAACTCTTCTTTTGTGGTCTTGTTTTCTATTTTAGGTAGTTCCTCCCAACCAAAAGGAAGCTCTCACAATCAACATTGGATTGAGAAGTCAGAATGCACACAACAACCATCAATCAACCACCAACATAAAAGGTATTCCTCCTTGGCCCTTACCCTTATCTTGTTTCATCTCAATAAAGTAAAGAAAATGGTGAAACATTTTGGCATGCCGGTGGGACCCATCAGGGGTTCTATTGCATTTTCTTCATTCCTAGGAAAAATTTGTGTGTTTTTTTCCTTTAAAAGGCTTACACATTAATCTTCTTCTTCTAGTAATCCTCTCTTCTTTCTAATTTCTCTAAAAGAAACATTTCTCTTGGTGCATTTAAAAGAATCATTCTTCTTTCTTTCTTTTTGCATTTAGTGAAAGAGCATACCCTCTCCTATTCATCATTTGCTTCATCGAACGTAATTTTTTGATTTGGGATTAAAATTGGTTGCATTACATTCTGATTTGCTGCATTTAGCTCACATTAAAATGAGGGAAACCTATATGCTGGAAGTCATGCCTAGTTGATGGTTGACACAAAGAATCATAGAAAGCACATTATCCTCTCTCTCTCTGTGTGTCTTACCAAACTGCACAAAATTGAAATATACACATCTTTCTTAAACAACATCTTACCTGGGAAATACCTATCAATGATCACATGATCAAAGGATTGGTAGGTACTCCCCATCTGTTACTTTTGTTGAGTCATTACCTCAGAGGATGGCCCACCCCCACCATAACATAACCTGAAACCTCTCCTTTTAGATATCCTTCTTCGTAGGAAGCCTTCCTCACCAAAAACTCTATTCTAAATTCATGAGTCAGTCTTCTAAATAGCATAAGCTCAACACATTAAAAATCACTTGTTAGATATGTGTTTTTAGCATTTGATTGATGTGTGTTTTGAGGTGTGAGGATATGTTTCTCCATTTTTCCATTCTTTTGCCTTGCACACTCCACAATCATAGTTGGAGTATTATGACTTCTTTTGAGTGTGTCAAGACTTCATTACATCATCTCCAAACTTTTGGGTTGATTATTTATCTGACTCAAATTCACAACAATCCATTTTTCTACATTTTTCCAATTTTCACAATAATCGCATTGGTTTATCCATCGACATCGGTCCCCTTCCCCTAACCGCATCAATTTTTCTTAACCGGCATCGGTTTTCTATTCTTTTGGGTTAAATTTCCCAAAGAACACTTATTTCATTTTATTTGTTGTCAGAGTTCCTGTGAGTCTCTATACTCTCTATGCTTTGATAAACAATCATCATACAACTTGTTCATCATCGAATGTCACCAGTCTTTGCCTCATTTGGTAAAATTGTTCCTGTCTCACAGTAACCAATGTTGGTTACCCCTGAACTGGTATCGGTCATCCTTAACCATTGTCGGTTACCCTATGTTGAATCTCAGCTGATACATTACCCAAATCCACCTATAAACACCTATTTTCTTCATTCCCACTAGCTCTCTATGTCATCTCATAGGATACAACATCACCTGATATACATTCATTCACATGGTGTTGACTCGCAATCAAGCTAACGCTCTTATATTCCATGCAAGTCATCAACCACTCCCGCCTAGTCCTTCACCACCCTCTGTCCTATCACCCATGGATCTAACCCTACCTACCACCATTTCGCAGTGATGAGGAATTTCATGACAACTCCTTGATCAAAATCTTGTGGCCTTACAGTTCTACCTTTCCCACTCTTCCACCTAGGACTCCTCAAGTCAGTTGATATATGGCATGCCTATGTATCCATCTCTCCTACCCTTATTCCCACTTTTACATCAGCCCCTACTAATGGTGTTACCTTCACCTACTTTTCCCCCCTAGTGGTTTCACAGCTAGGCCCCATACCCGCTATGACCACCATCTATCTAGTAGTATCACCACACTGTAGTATATGTTGTCCCTTCATTGACCACCTGACCATAACCCCATCTACACCCATTGTCTCATAGATACCAATTATAACACAACCACCCATGGTGTTGGTGACCCCTACTCCATTCCATAATCTTGTCCTCTCCATCCCGTAATCTCTTCCCCCAATCACTACTAGAGTCACTATGACCATCCCACCTACATACACATACTATCAACAACCCCTATCTCATTTCATCACCCATTTTGGATATATGCCCTCTATGTTGGTCCCCTATTCTCAACCTTCCTATTCGGCATCACCATACACTGGAATGCCACCCACATCACATGTTCAATACCAGCCCTCCTACGCCATAGGAGGATCCCTTCCATCACAACCTACCAATGACCTCATCAAATTAATGATGGAAAGGATGCAGACGCTAGAAGCATCGGTTTCGGCTCACAATTCTCTCACCTATGATGAAATCTGTAATGAGCCCATTCATCCATCCATCCCTATTCACCCATACCCTGTACATTGGGAAATGCCAAAATTCAACCATTTCAATAGTAAAGAAGACCCACAACAACATTTCATGGTCTTTCAAACATGGGTGTTACCTGATCACCCATGATGATGCTTTACTCCTACGGACCTTCCCGATGTCCCTGACAGACCTGCATTGGACTGGTATAGTGGGCTACCAAGACACTCCATCTACTCATTTAATCAAGTAGCCCAAGCCTTCTTAGACCACTTCTCAATCAACATTGTTAAGAAGGTCACCATGACTGATCTTTATTCCACATGATAATATGATGATGAGTCTATCGCTGACTTTGTCACTCGTTGGCGCAACCTAATTAACCAGCTCACATTTCAATTACCTCAAACTGAAACTCATAGAGTTGTTTACTCAAGCTTACACTAGACACATCTCACCAACCCTGCAGGTGCAAACCTTTCACACTTTTGATGAGGCATTCACCATGGCATGAAAATTGGAAATTTGTGCTATCGAAGAGAAGAAAATTTAGTTGTGTAACAAGAACATCGCGTTCAAATCAAATGATGCTTCTTCATCTTTCAAAATCCCCAAAATAACTATTCAAAACCCAAAGGATCTATCAATGCCATAGTTCTCAAGGCTGGCCCCTCTCATCAATCAAACCCAGCCAAACCTCCTTCTAATCTCTCTCCATCCAAGCTTTCTAGTTCAGATGAGAACAATGAAAGTACACTTCAATAGGAGAACCTTATGCTTCTATTTTGGAAAATCTTATTAAGGCTGGTGCCATTACCCTTCCACCTATAAAACCACATATTGGTTTTTACCCTGAGTGCCCCATGCCCGTGTGGTATAAAGAACATGAATTTTGCAACTATCATCGTGTCAAAGGTCATAGTGACAATAATTGCATCACCTTCAAGAATATCATCCAAGAAATGTTAGACAACAAAGATCTAGTCTTGGATAGCCCAAATGCACCCACTAACCAAAACCTACATATCTTCAAGAAGCCATTCCCTAATCATGCCCCATCTTCCAACCAAGCTAGTGACACTTCAACTAATGATAGCAAATGTCCGTGAGGTCCACGCTATTTTTGATGACATACCAGTTGCTTCCCAATTGCCTCATGTTCCTTCCATAGATGAAATTAGCCCGAGCTCCCCTACCTACACAAGAACCTATTTCATCTACTCCTCCACCCACAGAGGAACCCCCTTCATTTTCTCCTTCACCCATGGAAGAGCCTATAATTAGCATGCCACCTTTGACCCCTCAAATTTCCGAGCAGTTATTAGTGGCACCTCTCCTACTCATAGGAGATACATGTCCACAACCTACACCATCACAAGGAGAGTCAACCTCATCTGGCCCATCCTCTCCTCTACCCATGGAGGATCCTATAGAAATACCATTTCCTTTAGATGACCATTCACCATTGGACCTTCAAGATCCGTTGATCTACTTTCGGCTCTCTTACCCATAGAGTCTGAGGCTAGCCATTTCCTTGTATCTCAAACACATTTTATGGGGATTGCCACTCGATCCACGTCAGCCCTCACTTATAAAAAGTACCATTTTCATGCTTGGCCGATCACCTAGACTATGTTGATAGAGCCTTACTTTGGGGATGCCTTCTACTTCCATTTTTCAACCCAAATGTAGTTGTCACTCACCGACACCTCCACTATCTATCCAAAAGTGTTTCAAGTGACCAAACCAAACACAACCATAACTATTGCAACACCTTCCATGTCACCAACCATAGCCCAACACACACCTCTTCCCACAACCCAACATACATCTACACCCAAACACCTACCCACACCTATATCATCTCCCTTACTTAAACCCATCACTACCTTAGGGGTCATGCCAACATCAAACCTTACTCACCCACCCATCAAATTAGATTTAGCCACATCTTCCCAAACCAACACTAAACTTATTCCGGCCCCTAAAAAGAAGACCCAACCTCCTAGGCCTCATACACCAACCTCACCTACCACACCATTGTCACCTTCACCCCTTCCATCCATCCTAGGACCTCACCCCTCGACCCTGGCCAAGAAACCTCCTTCCACTAGTAAACCAAGAATGCAATGCAACCCCACCTCCTCATCACGAACCTCTAATATACCCAAGTGACCCACACAACCTCCGCCATCACCCGTAACCTTCTTACCACCCATACCACCACTACCATCCATAACTTCTTCACTACCCATGACACTTTCTTCTCTTCCACTCACACCTTCTACCCAACCTCTACCGACCACCTCCACAACAACTCGGTTACCCCCATGGGTAACCCATCCTCTTCCACCATCTTCTTTTCCCTCTACATTGCATACACCCATGTCACCTTTTCCAAAAAGGTGCAACCTAAAGCTAAGAATCCACTACCCTCCAATAAGGTAGTTAAACCAACCAAACCTTCCATCGCCAGCTCTTCTACCATGCCCGTACCCAAGTAGATGCAATCAAGACCAAAGACCACCCCACACACCAAACTAGTGGACCAACCCACTCCCCTCTTGTAAAGCCTCTTCCTCCACAATCATCCGTACGTACCCAAACCCACATTCACCTCCCATTGTGATCCACTAGCAGGGTCCTACGCTAAAATCTTAACCAATCTCCTTAAAACTTCTATCATCACATTACCACCTCTTAGACCTTATGACCCACTCAAACCCAAACCAAAAGGGTTTGATGAAACTAAAATTTACACCTACCATCGTGTGTCAGGACACGATGTAGAGAACTGTAAGGCTTTAAAACCGCTCTTGTCCAATTGTGTCCTCTGAAGAAAATTTTGATGATGACGATCTTCTTGATGAGGACCCCATTTCACCTTCACCAATTTCCACCATGATTTTCTTCCATTACCTACTCAGCGACCAAAATCTCCACCCCCACAACTCTTTGATCCACCCCAAGATTTGAGATCAACATGGTCCGTATAAGAGAGTTGGCCAAACCACCACCCAAATGCCAATGTGCCCTACTCATTTCACAAGGATCGTATCCCCACTAGGTTTTTCCCCTCATTCCACTATACCTTCCATGACACACCCTCTTCATCCACCTCCCCTCAAATTAACATGGTTCATATTACCACCCGTGCTCAAAAAGACAAGGGAAAAGAAAAGGAAACTGGCCCATCAACCAACCCTGTACCCAACATACCATCCACACCCATACCCAAAGTCATCATTCGAGGTCCTACATATCCTATTTCGATGGGGTCACACATCACACAATGCTAAAATAACTGCATCAATCCCCTCTCAAAATGTCTTTATATGACCTCGTCCAAACCTCTGAGTCACATTGTCAAGCCCTCATGGAGGTCCTTCAATCTATTAAGGTTTTACCAAATGACCCCACACCCGTAGCCTCCATCATTACCCCTCACCATGTTGCCTCTCTCACTAGGTCATCACCTTCCTCTACGCCTCCACCTACTCACCAAGTAGCCACCCTCAAATTTTCAGATGAAGAGATTGCTCCCTTCCAGTCCAATGACCCCGACCCCGCTCTTTTCATCTCCATCTTTATCGATAATATATGCATACGACACATTATGATTAATGGTGGTGCTAGTATTAACATCATCTCCTCCCATGCATATGACCAAATGTGAATACTTGCTAATTACATGCATGGTAACCCAGTTATTATGTTGTGGTCCTTCAATGACGCCATGACCTCTACCCTGGGTACCGTCATTCTCCATGTCTGTGTGGGTCCCCGCACTATCTTGGAACTTTTCTATGTCTTAGAAGGGGAGTTCTAGTATAGCTTGTTTCTCGGCCAACCTTAGATTGCCATGGGTTGTGTCCCTTCGACTTTACACCGCTACCTCAAATTTGAACATGAGGGACATAATTACACCATCCCTGCCGACTTGTCACCTTTCAAGACCTGTAACATGCTATACTAGCCCAATGATGTGCTAGTACCAATCAAGGTATCTTCCACTCTCCCTACTTCACCTTCACCTATAATCCCATCCACCAAAACTGCCACCACCTCTCCCGCATCTAACCTTACTATCCCTACTTCCACTGTGGTCTCTACCACTGACTCACCTATTTCCCCATCATCTAGCGAGTCATCTATCCTCACTTCCCAATATCAACTACTGATCCCTTAGAAGGTGCTTTTCAATGCCTCACTCTGGGATAATACTGCCTATACAATATCAACACCTTCCTCACCCCGCAAGAGTATGGAACTCGCGCGTCAACACCTTAGTTATGGCATCCACATCGTGACATTTTTCTTATGGCCCTCACCACCTTCACACTAATCTAACGTATGGGGGACTTGATATGGTCACATATAAACCCGAACCTTCATCCCAAACCCAACCATTTTCATCCAACCTACACTCCCTCACTAACCACCACTTCACTCACACTTTCCTCCATCGGTGCATGTGGAAAGGATTTGGCTTCAGCTTTTACAAATAGGGCTGCCATACTATCATTTCCTATACCTATCATAAACACAATGACCGTAGTGGCATTGGTTTTGATGCACCACCTTCTAATAAGGTTCGTGTCAACCTCACTCAGATGGAAAACCTTCCCCACCTCATTCACCCACATTACCCTCTTCACCCATGGAGTCCATAGATCCCGAATCTATTCCTCCTAACTATTTTTTGTCATAAACACCATTTCCCTGGGACCTTTGGCTTATCAACATGATGGCGAGGCTCCCTCTTCTCTCCCATTCTGTATCCTGACATGATCAATGATGATACACCTTCTATTAATGTCATTCAATGTTAGGATGATGAATCCATCCTCACTTACCTTGGTGCGGAAGATTATTATATTCATTGGTCGTTACCTTCTGAGATGCAAACCATGTTGAATAAATCAACCATGAAATCAACATTAACACTCAAGATGACCCGCACATTCTAAAGATCAGCCAATCCCTAGACACTACTGAACAGGAATCCTTCACCTCTTTCCTTCAAGATAGTAGCAACGCATTTACTCGGTCTTATGCCGATATGCCCGGTATTGATCCAAAAATTGTGGTCCATAATATCGTAACCATTCTTGATTCCAAACCCATCAAACAAAAGCTATGGAAAATGCATCCTCACATTACTCTTTTGGTTAAAGAAGATCTTCAAAGCCTTCTCTCGTTGCCTTCATCCTACCTATTGACTATCCCAAATGGATTTCTAACATTGTTCTTATAATAAAGGAGACAGGGGGACTCTACATTTGTATAGACTTCCATGACCTCAACCTAGCTTGTCCCAAAGATGATTTCCCCTACTGTGCATCCACCAACTAGTTGATCTCACCGCTGGCCATGAAATGCTATTATTCATGGATGGTTTCTGCTATAATAAAATATTACTATCTCTAGAAGATCAACAAAAGACTTCCTTCATCACACCTTGGGGGACTTTCTACTATCGAGTCATGTCTTTTGGCCACAAAAATGCTGGTGCTATATATCAGCGAGCCATGACTTACATCTTCCATGACATCATGCATCACATATTGGAAGATTACGTAGATGATTTACTTGCCAAATCAAAGCATCGAACAGAACACATGCCCATCCTTAAGGTCATCTTTGACTACCTCATCAAGTATTGTGTTCATCTTTAACTAAAGAATTGTGTCTTTGCAGTAATTTTCGGACAAATCCTTGGTTTCATCATTTCATTGCGTGGCATAGAAGTTGATCCTACTAAAGTCAAGGCTATTCTGGAAATGCCTTCGCCCACTAATCTCTATCAACTTCAAAGCCTACAAGGTAAGTTGTAATTTATTCGTCATTTTATCTCACAACTTTTTGACCACTATCACCAATTTCATCATCTTCTCAAGAAAGACGTTTCATTCAAATGGCATGATGAGTGCCATAAAGCCTTTGAGGCCTTAAAAAAACCTCCTTCAACCACTAGTGCTCATTCCTCCTAAGGATGACCACCCCTTTACCTATACATTTCCTCCACGGACCATTCTTTAGGTGTCATGCTTTCTCATCGTGACGACCAACACCGAGAGCAAGCAGTTTATTACATAAGCCGTACCCTTCTCGGACTACGAAACCATATATACCCACGCTGAAAAACTCTACCTATCCTTAGTTTTCATCGCTACCAAACTCTGCCATTACCTACTCAATCAAAAACCTTTGTCATTACTAATACTCACCCATTACATTATATGTATGCCGAACCCTATCAACATCAAGGTGTCGCAAGGCTGGATTATGCTTCTTTCCAAATGTTGAAGCAAAATCACGTAACCCCCAAATGGCCTCGAGATATGAGTGGGGAAATCAATGTGGCTACACAACATGGGACCATATCTCAAGTTGTGGTACTTGTGGACTTGAGATGGCCCTCCAGAGAAAGTCGACTTCTTCTTCCTAAACTACCTGCCACAAGCTACTCTAGTGCAAGAAAACTATCTAATCCTAATCTAACCTTCCAAGGAGATAGGAGAGAGAGAAATTCCATTAAACACAATTCCTAGAACTGCAATAGACATCATAGCTATGCACCGAATACCTTGCAGTGATGAGAGGCAAGAAGAGACAATAAAATAAGAAAAGGATGGACAAGATGCATCACAAAACAAATTTTATTACTCCATAAGTTACACAATACATCATTAGTGGGCAAGAGGTAAGAAAATTCCATTACAAAGCCATGAGAGGAGGCTTAGACTCCACATTTTACCCTAAGGAAGAAAGAGAGAGGGGGTAGGAGAAAAAATGACCAACCTTTAGAAATATGCCCCTCCTTTACAATATATAGAAGAAAGAGAGAAGGAGAGAAGGAAGAATTCAAACTCTTCTTCAACCACCCCTGGAATAACATTGAATCCACCTACTCAAAGATGGGATTTACTACAAAACCCATGCCCCCATGTGTTATTCCCGATTGGGAAAGAAAGGAGTCCATTCTTCATCATGGCAACAGGTGGGAGACTTGACAATGTCAAAAATGGCAGACCAAAATATTAATGGTGGTAGGTGAGAAGCCAAAGCATTGAGAGATCCAAAACTTCCCTTCTTGCCCAAATCTGAGCTTCCAATCAAAAGATATGGCCATTTGAAGGTGCTTTGGGTTTGAGGTCTATACCTGTGAGATCTACATGGAGCCCACGCATTCTTAAGATTTTGTCACCTCCTTTCACTCTTGAAATGGCACTCGAACCGACACATGGCGGCTTCGTGGCATCCTCCGTGTTCTACCTAAGTCCCTCCTATTAGTAGAGACAATCTTCCCGACCGAGACACGTGGGAGAGTCATGCGTGTGTTTGGGGACCTTTTAGATTCACCTCTTAAAAGAGCACCAAAGAGACATGTGGCCCCTCCCATGGATTTTCTCTGTTTCTTTTTGTTTTGGCTAAGTCCCTTTTGTTTTGTGGGGACATATGTCTGACCTTGGACACGTGGAGGCTCAGCACACATTTGGAAACTACCCCAGATTTTTCCTTTGAAGTTACGTGGACAAGACACGTGGAGGACTCGCACATGTTTGGGGACTACCTTTTGGGTCACGCCTTTGAAGTTGCGCCAAAGAGACACATGGGGTCTTCCACCATTCCTTTTATACTTAACCAATTTAGAGCTGGTTCAACTTTTAGGCTCGACCACGTGGCGGGTTGGTTTTAGTTCAAGGTCCTTCTTTGGGCCGCACCTTTGAAGTTGCGCCGATGAGACATGTGGATGCTTCCACCGAACCTATTCTACTTAGCTGATTCACGGTCGACTCTATCCCTTTTTTAGACCTTGGACACATGGAGGGCTGGTGCTTGTTTGGGAAATGCCTTCGGAGTTGATCTTTAAAGGTGTGTTGAGCTGATGCATGGAGGCTTCCGCCATTCCTTTTATACTTAACCGATTTGGGGCCGTTCAACTTTCAAGATTTGACCACGTGGCGGGTTGGTGCTAGTTTGGGGACTTTCTTTTGGGTCATGCCTTTGAAGTTTTTCCAAAGAGACACGTGGGGGCTTTCATCATTCCTTTTATACTTAATCGATTTGGGGTAGGTTTAACTTTCGTGCTATGACCACGTGGCTAGTCGGGCACTAGTTCAAGGTCCTTCTTTGGGCGCGCCTTTTGAATTTTTGCCAATGAGACACGTGGAGGCTTCGTTGACCCTCTTATACTTATCTCGATTAAACAGACGGCTCTCCCCCTTTTGACTTAAACTATGTGGTGAGCCTCGTGCTCATTTAGGAACCCACTATGTATTTAACTTCTAAAGTTGTGCCGAGTTGACAAGTGGTTCTTTTTATTGGTCTTAGACTTTTCAACGACCGATTTAACTTTTTGAGGCTCGACCAAGTGGAGGGATGACACTCATTTAGGGTCCCCACTTTGGATTCTACCCTTGGAATTGTGCCAATGAGACATGTGGCTACTTCGTAAGTCCGTTGCTTTGCCCCCGAGTCGACTTGCATGCAAAGTCCAAAACTTCAAGCTTCTTTCTCGATTTATTTCGTTGATCCTTTGGACTCTTTTGATGTCATTTTCCTCCATCTTCCGACCTTTCTCCTCCATTGTAACTCTCGCCTCGCCCTCATATTTGGGATCAATTTTTGGATTTGAAATGTGGGCTCACATGATTAAACCGACCCTTCGATTTTCTCTTGTGCGGGGTCGTGTTGGATCAATTTTTCTCGGGGAAAAATTGAGATGACAAAGTGTGGTGACTCACGGGAGATCTATCTACTAGATGAAGATACCAGTTACCTTATTGTATCCATTTGGCATGGAGTCAAAAATGATATCCCGATATTGATCTTGTCCCCCAAACCGTGAGCCCGAATTCCTATGCTTGGTGACCCCGAGCTTGCCTCATTGTTCATAGTCTCAATTTTCATAAGAAAATCTTGAAGATGAGGTTTCGAGAGTAGAAAATTTCATTGACCGAGGGCTTTCACATGTCCCTAAAAATAGACAGTCTCGAAACCAATTTTAGTTTCTCTGTATTTGTTTCATTTGAAATTCGTAACTATTACAGGAAACTATGGGTCTCCCTGTTGTAAATATTTAAGGGCCTAGTGCATTGACCTCTAGAGAAATAGGAACAAAACTTATATACAAAGATAAAATCATACATGCCTCAAATAAGACATCCGAGTGTGCAAAAGCACTTGCTCTAATCGAAAGAAATTTTACTCCTACTCCTACACTAACCCTTTCAAAGAAAATCTAAACAAATCCTGCTACAAGTAGGGAGAAATAGCTTCCTTTCTCAAAAAATTTGGCCACATATAAGATTTGGCACTAAAATTGGCGTTATTATCGGTGAGAAACCAACAAGAGGTTGATCTTCCACCCAAATCATCAAGGTATTAACGTCAATAAAAAATACCTCCTCAAGTTAATTGGCATTAGACACTTGGAGGTGTTAATGGTGACCCTTGGTGCTTTGATACTCATCCTCATGCTCAGAAGTTGGCGTGACTAGTTTTGGCTTCTCCCTTGGCTTTAATGAAGCCAAGTACCGATTGGGCACGATGGCCCGATATGATGGATGTGCCCATGGTTCTGAATTTCAACTCCAAGAGTGGATTCTTCTTATGGACCTTCTTGGGTGAGTGATGTGGGAGAGATGGGATCCTCATGCTCTTTCTCTTTCTCCTCCTAAGAAGAACATGGAAGATCAAGATCCTCCAACATTGGTTCTAGAGGGCCATTGTGAGATCCAGGGTATTGTCCTGGAAGTTTTCCTCCATGGAAGCAAACTCATGTGCTTGGAAGGTGGATGATGGAGGAGAAAATAATGTTATATCCTCAGGCTCCTCTCCATCAAAGAAATATTCTAAGTCTGATAGATAATCTACCTCCTCGTTGTCTTGACGAATTTGCTCGACCTCCTCTATGGTGTCCTTTAGATCTGTGATTTTCTAACTATGGTTCCCCTCATCTTCAAACATGAAGTTTGAAATCTCAAACTCTTCTTCGACATTAGAGCTTGAAGGGGATGAAGTGGGAGGAAGAATTGAAGGTTCTTCTATGGCCTGCTTCTACACTTGGAGCCTATGAAACCGCATGGTTCGTTGGTCCGAAAATCATCACGGATGATCTATGGATAGACGAGCCAACAAGTGTTGCAGGCAGGCTTAGCCCCTCTTTGAGACAAAGAAAGTTAAACTGGTTTATTGCTATTTCTACTAGCAGGAACCTATGCAAGTCTCATGATTCTCGCCTTCGGGGTTGGGATCTCATCCCAAAGAAAGTATTCCAGCTGCGAAAAGAAAGGAATGAAAGAAGGAGAAGAGAAAGAATAGATCCGAAGGGAGAAAAGAAATGAATTCCAAAGCGAGTAAGGGTCTGGAAGATTTATGTTTTTAGTTTGGTAGTAAAATGAGCCAAACCTACTTGCATAAATAAACAAAGCAATACCGATAAACAAATGACGGAAAAGTAGATATGAATCCAACAGATTAAACACATACAGATCTAACATAAGAAAGATCTAATGTATAACACATGCCTATTGAGCACAAAGTCTCGAATAATTGTATTACTGTTCTTTTCTCACATAAGAAAGCTCAAAGTCTTTCTCTCCTCACTTCTATTTCTATCTGAAAAATGTTCACCCCGAATACAACAAGTATTCTCATATTTATAGAAGATGAGGGAGAGAGAAGGCAAAAAGGAGCCAACCACTTATTTACAAAGATATTTACAAAATATCTAAAAGTCATGTTGACTTTGACAACTTGGTGGATGACATCATCCCATGATGCAACATGGATGATGTCATCATTTGTGCCAACACTTTTTAGACATTTCGAAAAGAAAGTCGGAGAATAGAGAGAAGAAGAAGAAGAAGAAGAAGCTACTCATCATCATCATCATGCGCCGAAAAGGGGTTGCACATTTTCGATGCTTTGCTCAGGTGATGATATGTGGAATCGAGCGCGTATTCCAAAAACTTGCTTGATCATTGGCCCAAATTGATCCCGTGATGGATCCTTGTGCCGCTTCACCGATTGCTTCGCAAGTCTCCCGCTCGTCTATGAGCTTTTCCGGAGTTTGGAATAATCTTTCTCCGCCTCGATAAGGAACCCGGCGAAGTCCCTACAGCCAAGAGGTTGTTGATAGATTCAAAGTGTCGAATGTGACCCTCCGCCTGTCCTTCGAGAAGCTATCTCTTCAAGATCCGGATAGTGTCATCAGCTGATCTCAAGGTAAGGGAAGGAGTGAGCAACCCTGGATTCATGGCGAGGACAATTTTCTCCATTTGATGCATTGCATCCAGGGCCTCTTCCTTTACCTTGTCTATCTTTTCTAAAACAAATTCCAGCTGATCTATCTGATAGTCCAAAGTGGACATAGTTTTGTTGAGGGCCCTTGGATGGCCGAAGACTCCGAACTTGACCAGATCTTCGACTGAACAGTCGAACATTTGTTGGAATGTCTCGTGCTGGAGTCTAGCATGTTCTAACTCTTCTGATATCGGACCCGCTAATGCTTGGAGTTCCTTATTCGCCTTCTCGATGTTTAGGTATAAACTGATATACTCGGCGATTACTCTTTCACTATCCTTGAGGATTTGGCTCCTCCAAGCAGAAACGGCCATGCCCTGCTCACCAATCTTTGAATATTCATTGATCTTCTCCTGACTGAGCAGCTCAGGAGTTTCGGCGGCAGTTGTGGGAGGTGCACTTCCCATCTTCTGTAAGGCTTGAAGCAGATACTTGTTCTGCTCCTTCAGTAGCCTTTTTTCCTCTTTCGTTTCCTGAAGCTTCTTGCAGAGTGCATCCACTGCGGAAAGAGCTTCCCCCTGGAGACTTTCTGAGGATGTCCCCATTGTGACTTGGGTCACGGTGAAATCTGCTCGGAGATGCATCTTCTTTCTCCTTGAGGGGGTTGGGGTATGCTATTTCCATGACTCTCTCACCTGCAGCGCTCTTCGAGAAGCGTGTAACCGGCTTGTGCTTCTTTACTCCTTTAGCCGGAATGACCGAAAAGTCCATCGGAGCGATGGGGACTTTCCTCTTTTGTTGGCTCAGCTGCTGAGAGATCCAAGCTGGTCCTATAGAAGAAGGACCAGAGACAGAGGGGGAGGCAGCAACGGTAGAAGAGGGGAAAAACGTGGAGACACGCGGCGGCGGCATCGAAAGAATAGCCGAAGAAATGTCCACGGGAGGAAGGGGAACCGCAACTGCAGAAGACATAGGAAGGGAAGGGAGCTCGGAGATGAGGGAAGAAATGGAAGAAGACAAATCAGCGAGGGAGGAGAAGATAGATGAAGAGGCGGGGGAAAGAGTAGAAGAAGGGGCAGAGGACACAACCAAAGGAGTGGTCACTTGAGTCACTCGAGGAGGGGAAGGAAGAGAAGAAGAAGGGATAGAAGGGACCTCTGAAGTTGTAGCGACGCCGACATCCTGGGTGGATGGGCGTATAGGACTATCCTCTGTCAATTCTTTCTCTGGCGAATCCAGAGTTATTACTTGTTCAGGCTCTGAAGGAAGAGGACTTTCAGGGGCTTCCTCCTGAATGGTGCTAGGTTCACCTTCGGCACCTTTGCCTTTCAGCAGCTTCTTTGACCTTGGAGGTGCGTTGCCCAAAGGGGAAGTTGTGAAATCTACCCCGAGGTAGATTAGTCCGTTCATGCGGCACCAATGCTCTGTTCTCCGCATAGTCTCCTTGACCCTCTCCTCAATTGTTTGAGGAGCCTTGCTTCTGTCAATGTCCGGGAAGGGCCAATCATCCCCTTCTGTGTCATTATACACTTTGTCTACTTCGTCTTCCGTGGTTTGGAAGCCTTTGGGGACAATGGCCACTCCGTATTGGATGATTTCCGTTAATGCCAAGCGAGAGTGATCCTTTCTTCTGAGTTCCACCTCATGGAGAACGTCAATGTAAATATCCTCAATTTGAGGGACGTGGATCGGATCAAGCTTAGCCCTTGGCAGGCAGCTCCTAGGATCGAAGGTAGGCCTGGCTGGGAAGTCATGTTTCAAGTTTAGCAACTCCAGCTCTGTGAACATTTCCTTCGCCTTGTGATAGGAGGAGCATGTGTACCGGCCCACTGTGAGGGGGAAAGGAGTTCCGCCCTTCTTCCTTTTAAGGCACTTCTCATGGTATGTGACCAGCTGCCTTGATAACTCCAGTAGAATCAGCCTTGGTCCAAAGATACCTCGGTAGCTCGGTTGGCTCTCCCAAAAGTTGTGACCCTTAGATAGGTGAACGTGGGAAATTGGGTGAACAGGGCCCCCCATTTCTCTGTGACTGCCACTATGTTCTTGGTTGTCCGGCTATGAGTCATGTTCGGCCTCAGTAGGCAGATGACATGATAGAAGAATGCATCGTTAACTTTTGCGAAATGTTGGATGCTATTCTCCAGCCTCAGCTCTGGATAGTAATCAAATATCTTGGCCTGAGGCCATACTCCACTTCGCCCAGGATAATCCTCGCCGACGCCTGCAAAGATAGACTACATAGGAGTTCATATGGAACACTCCCGTTGTGGCGAACTGTTGTAGCTGCTCAGAGATGGTGCTGCTGATTATTTCACCCCAGCAAAAGCGCTGATCGGGCAAATTCTTATTCATTGTTTCTAGGTACCGCAGCATCCACTTATGGAAATAGTGGGCATCTGAAAGCCCGAAGACTCTGCTCAGAAGGTGATAGAATCACTGAGTTCCTCTGAGAAATCACTTCGGTGGATAGTCTGAGGCCACCGGGTCACTACCTTCTTATTCTTTAGGTAGACCTCATTCATCAACTGCATGCACTGGCCCTCGTTGTCTTCCCAGGCCTTGATGCATTCCTGTTGGCTAACAGCCACGTAGTTCCGGTGGTGAGGGATGCCAAGCATCAACTCAAAATGACGGGCAGTGAGGTTTATGACTACCTCGCCCTTGCTATTCTCGACACATCTTGTGTCCTTGTTGAAAGATTGCGCAACTACCATCATGAACTCATTGTTCACACAATGACAGGATTCCTCCTCGGCAAAGTGTAGGGCATCGCCTATTAGCTTGTCCATCCATGGACTTCTCAGAACCTTCGAGTTCTAACCGTGATCTCATCCATGTCAATGTGACCCAACTCGAGTCCCTGACATCCATACTGCACTCAGCCTGTGATTCGGGCATTCTGACCCTTTGATATTTGTATTTCATCTCTTCTTCTGACAGTTTAGCCTTTCCTCTTGTTTTGGTGGGTTTCTTGCTTGACGTAGACATGTGTTCTTTCGAACTCAGTTGCTGATCTGCATGAAGAAGAAGAGAGACCCAATCCAAAAAGGTTGAATTAGTCATTTGATCTTCCATTGGAATGCAAGCAGAGGAAGGAGTTAGAGATTATAAGGCTCAGGGCGCATGAAAAATGTATGTTACAGGCCAAATAGACAAGGCGCACTGAAAAGGAATGTTGCAGAGGTTATCTGGCGCCAAAGGCGCATGGCGCATGGAGGAAACAGGTTGCATTTTATAGAAGGGCGCACGGGAAGTGTGTGTTACATTGGGGTTCTGGTGCGCCCTATGGCGCATGGGAAGATTGTGTAACATGGACAAATGATGCGCCAAAGGAATATGGCGCGGCGCATGGAAGGTCTACACAACATTATGTTACTGCAATGGAGGATGCGCCCGCGCCTTATCTAGCTTTATACTTGCGCGAATAAGGCTTGTGTTGCATCGAAACTGGGTGCGCCCTTTGGCGCATGGAAACATTATGCAGCATGGATAAAGGGTGCGCCAAAGGCTTTTAAGGAGGCGCGGGATTCAAACTTGCAGCAGATGGCAGGGTGCGCCATGGCGCGGATCTTGAGTATGTTGCAAGTCGGATAGGTGCGCCGAGGGGCGCGACTGTCTTGATTGTTACAAGGCGCGCCGGTGCGCCTATGGAAATAAACTACTTCAAATCTCTTCTTTATTCCTCTCTTCCACTTCAAAAATTACTTGGACAAGTAAGGTTTTACAAAAAGTTTTTAATAGACCAAGCCAGTTACAAAACGACTCCTTTTCCAGCAGATCCAGAAAGAGGGAGGGAGAGGAAGAGGAACAGAAGAAAACGAACAGGACAGCACAGGGGGAAAGGTTTAAACATATTTCATCCAAACACAGACCATGCACACCAAAGTAAAGCAGATCAAACACATGAAAGCACTCAATGAAAATGAGGGAGAACCTCTTACCTCAAATATATATGAAAAATCGAAAAGCGGGTCCACAGTGGTGACAACGTAACGATGTTGTTAGGAATTATTATTAGTGCTCACATTATTATAAAAGTTAGATTATAATTATGTTGAGTTGATATTACAATTACATTATAATATATTGTTTTAACAATATATTATTTTAGAGTTTTGTTGTACTGTAAAGTTATAAATGGGTAAGTGGTTTGTTGACTTTCCTATTTTATAGGAAGTCAGCTTTTCTATGTATATGGCTATTTAATAGCTTTGTGTATGTAATTCGTAAATGAATACAATATCAATTTATATTTCCTTTGTTAATTTGTTGCCGCTTTAAGATTTGGTATCGAGAGGTGAATCAGCCGATTGTAAATTAGAGAGGATTGCTTCATGGAATGTTAAAGATATTGAAGGGCTTCTCCAATTTTTTTGGTTGCCCTGATAATGAGAGATCACGTTTGAGTGAAGAATAAAGTTTTGTAGTTCTGAAATAATAGATACAGACTACCATTTGAATCGGACGTCTCCAGTTGTACATCGTGTTCTGTATTCAAGTTCTGCAGATCCGTGTATATCTTTCTCTTCAAGATCGACTTCCAATTCGGGTATCAGTGGTGCCTCAGGCCTGCATACAGTTCTAATTACAATTGTACAGCGGATTTATTGCCTCATGGACGTGTTGCTCTTTGTTATCTTTGTGAGGATGTAATCTTGTTTAAGATCTAAATAAGGCGTGACAATCCGACCAAGGCTGATCCATACGAAGCGGATCTCACAATCTGACTCGAGTTCGATTCCTGTGTAAAGAAAAAAAACGTGGACTCCATCAGTTTCGTTCCCGTATTACATCCACATCGACCGACCACGCGTATTGCGTTGCGTCATTTTGTAATTGTGATCAGTTTTATTGCTGTTTTGGGCATTTTCATTTTTTTGCCGTTTTTGGACATACCGAAAAAAATCACAAGGGAAAGAAAAAAATTTGCCATTTTTGGAAAGGGTCCGGAAAGAAGTTGGACTTAGAACTTAAAAGTGTTATATCTTTCACCTCGTAACTCAGATTGAGGTGATGTTTTTTTTGAAAATGTATGTTTTTTAAAGATCTTTGCATTGATTATATGCTTTTTGCTGCTAGACCAATTTTTTATTTTTGGAAAATATTTCAAAAATTATATATATATGTATTTTTTTAAAAAAATTGTGTCACTTTTGTCTGGACGCACTTTCGCTTGTACGCGACGTCCATAGTGAGGGGGTGCATTATCGGTTGAAACCGACACCCAAGAGAATTGTAATATGAGCCTCAAAGATAAATTTGCTAACTAAGTAGCAAACTAATGGAGGATGGAGGCATCGGAGGCTGGAGGTCAGACAGCGACCTCTCGTCAGTCACCAACGACGGGGCCGCACAGAATGATTTGGTGGCACAGGTGTGCAGTGTGAGTATATGATTTTCAGTGTGGTTTCCATTTTCTCAGAGTGATTATGTTTGCAGAGTTCTTGTTTTGTGTGGTATTTGATGGATGTTGGAAAGAAAGTTGTGTTGGAGCGCAGATGACCTGTCGCTGATCCTCCGATGACTTGGTCCTCGATCGCCAGTACTTCATTGGAAGATGGTCAGCTAGGAGAATACATTCACTAGCATTAGTGACCATGTGCAGTAAGACCTAACTAGCAAGATCCATTCAGGAGTATGTTCTTCGATGTAGTTTGCTTCTCAGTATCTATATGTGTGGAATTTCACATTGTGGGGGGGAATACATACCAATGTTCCATTCCCATTCTGCACCCAAAATGACTTAGTCAAGGAAAGCTTCCAGTGGCAGTGGCAGTTTTCTATGCTGTTCAAGATCGAGTGGCAGCGATCAAAGACAGAGACTACAATTAAGAACATTACGATTCTTATAGGAAGTAATGTGAAATTTTTTCAGTATATCTTCTATTGTGCTTTTTTGAGATATGCATGTTGTGTTTCCTACATAATTCCCTGATGTATAAGCATAGTGGTGAACAGTAGCACCAGAGTAAGTCAGTTCATGGATCTTGAAAGGGTTTGTGGGAGGATCCAGAAAACCACACGAGGTCGACAGTTGATGAGGTTCCTGTCACTTCAAGGTTTGTGGTAAGCCTGTTTAAAACCATGGAAGGAGAGAGCCTTTCTTTTGGATCAAGGTCATGAGTCACAGAGTTGGACATGCCACAGGGGTGAGCATACTGCAGAGGAGTGTGTGGATGTTTTTCTACCATGTTCGCACTAAGGGGGGGAATGTTAGGAATTATTATTAGTGCTCACATTATTATAAAAGTTAGATTATAATTATGTTGAGTTGATATTACAATTGTTATAATATATTGTTTTAACAATATATTATTTTAGAGTTTTGTTGTACCCGTAAAGTTATAAACGGGTAAGTGGTTTGTTGACTTTCCTATTTTATAGGAAGTCAGTTTTCCTATGTATATGGCTATTTAATAGCCTGTGTATGTAATTCAGAAATGCTGAATACAATATCAATTTATATTTCCTTTGTTAATTTGTCGCCGCTTTAAGAGACAGAGCAGAGCGGCCGACAAATCCAAAGCGATCACGTGCTTTGATAAAAAGGAATGAAAATGACATGGGCGCGCATGGATATTTATAGGAAAACTGTCATTAATGCGCCACCAACCTTTTGAAATGGCGCATGGAAACTACATGTCGCACATTGGGAAAGCGTGCACCGTTTGGTGCATGGAAGGAATTGACAACAGAAGAATGAGCGCGCCATTTGGCGCACCATATGCATGACACGAAGTTATGTGCCCTTTGGCGCACCAAAACTTGGTGTTGCATATAGATTATGTGCGCCCTTTGGCGCACCGAAAAGCGTGTTAACATGGAAAACCATGCGCCAAAGGCTTTTTAAGGGGGCGCACTGAAACTTGGTGTTACAAGGAAAATCCATGCGCCCAGCCAAAAAAGGCTCAAAAAGACTAAGTTCGAAAACTAAATTTCCCGGGAAGGGATTTTACGACGTTTCGAACGCGAAGGATCCCTAACGAGGGATCGAAACAAAATTTTTCGGTATGGTTATCGGTAAAATTGCCCTTGTCAATTTTACGGGATAACAAATGGCTCTTTCTGGGGACTATCCCTGAGCAAACTCGGGGGTAGAGAATCCCAGATCACATGTGCCTATCCATTGGGTACGGAGTCAAAAACAAGGGGGACCGGAGGGAGAACAAAGGAAACACAACACCAACCAAACGAAAGCAAACACACGACAAAAGCAAACACACGACAAAAACAAACTGTACAAAGAAGAGAGCAAGCTCTACTTCCCGAAAATCTTGAGATGTTGCCCGCTATAGGAAGGGGAAGTTCATCTCCATCCAGATACGAGAGATAAAAACTATTCTCTCCATTGAGTTGCTTGATTTTAAAGGGCCTTCTCCATAGGGAATCAAACTTTCCGTATGCCCTTTGGCTCTCTTCGCTTGTCCCAAAGAAGGACGAGATCTCCCACTTGAAAACTTCTCTACTTGGCTTTCTTATCAAAAAGCCTCTTTACTTGATTCTCGATGTTCAATGATCCCGTCGACCACCCTTACTCTCTTTTCTTCAAGTTCTACAAGATACATGATTCTCTTTTCTAGAGAATTCTGAAAAGTTTCATCTTCGATTACTTGTGCCAAGCGTAGAGCAGGAAGTTCAGTAGAAATGGGAAGTTCGGCATCAGTGCCATATAACACTTGAAAAGGTGACATGCCGAGAGATCTCTTGGGAGTAATGTGGTCCGCCCACAAAGCGTCGCCGTGTACAAAGACTTGTGCCACATCCGCTGATTTTCATCTACTAATTTCCGTATGATGGTCACCAAGTTCTTATTATCGGATTCCGCCCACCATTTCCCGAGGGTAATAATCCGAGGCATGTGCTAAAGTTATTCCATATTCATAGCAAAAACTAATAACTTCTCGGGAGGAGAAGTTAGAAGCATTATCAGCAACGATTTTGTTTGGAACGCCGAACCTGACAATGATATTTTCTTTGATAAAACTGCACACCACCTCGTAAGTGGCATGTTTGGCGTGTATGGCTTCCACCCACTTGGTGAAGTAATCCGTTGCTGTAAGGACATAGCTATGTCCGGCACTCGATTGAGGATTGAGTGCGCCAATAAAATCGATTCCCCATTGCCTGAATGGTTCATTGATGATGACCGCCTTAGGGAAGGGCAGCCAACTTGGGCTTGCCGATTTAATTGCCGATGTGGTTCACACTTTGCCACCTGTAGCCGCATCTTGAAAAAGCGTTGGCCAATAGTACCTGGCTCGGATGATCTTGTGTGCTGTCACGGAAGAAGAAAAATGACCTCCACAGGCTGAATTGTGAAAACTTTCCAGCAGTTTTACTTGCTGGGGCTTGTCAACACATCGCAGAAAGACACCGCTATCTCGCGCTTATATAAACCGTCATCCCGTATGACATATCGGCCGCTCCGAGCTTTATAAGACGCTTCTCCTTTCGCGCTTAGGTGCATTGGGCATTCGCCGTAGGTAAGGAAGAAAGCAATGTCTGAGTACCACTCTGCCGCTAGTCAGCAACAAATAAAACTAGAGGCAGAGAATCAGCTCCTCTAGAGGGCTTTGCTCTTCGCTTTGCAGCCCTCTTTCCTTTGTGGTCTTCTAAATTTTTGTTTTCAGCCATTAGCCGACACATGTGCCCTTACCCCTTACCAGCCTTGGTTGGTTTAATATCCAAGTCATATTCCCGGACCTTGCGATCCAATTCCTCTCAAGCTTCCTAACTCCCGCTGAGTTAGAATTGATTTTCATCATGTGTCTGGAACCAAAGACCACCGTATGCGAGTTCGAGAATGTAATACCTGAAATTCTTCACCGCTTTGACAACGGCAAAGGCATGCTTTTCCAATTGAGTCATCTTCAGTTCGTGAGGCTTGAGAGGAGAACTCATGAACGCGATTGGAGATTCAATATCCTCCGAGTTCTTTTGCATTAGGATTGCAGACACAGTATGTTCGGAGGCGTAACTATACATGACGAAGTCCTTGGAGAAATCGGGGCATACCAGGACTGGTGCATGGGCAACAGAAGTTTTTATTTCTTCAAATGACCTTTTCCCTTCTTCACTCCATCTGAAAGTTGGTGACCCCTTCATCATGTTCAGTATGTGGCGGGTCTTCTCAAAGCAAAATCAGGAACAAAATGCCTGAGAAAGTTCACCTTTCCGAAGAAAGAATGAATACCAGTCTTGCTTGTAGGCAGAGTAAGGTTCTGAATAGCCTTAACCCTTTCAATGTCTATCCTCGTTCCTTCTTTGCTAACCACATGCCCTAACAACTTCCCTTCCGTAACTCCAAAAATGGACTTTTTGGGATTTAGGAAATTCCATGTTCTCGCACTGCCAACACTTGCTCCAAGTGATCACAATGATCACTTCGTTGTTTAGAGAACACGGTTAAGTCATCTAGATAAACTACAATGACTTTCCCCATCATACCTTTAAATGCGAAGTCCATGGCCCGTTGAAAAGTAAAGACTGCATTAGTTAGGCCAAAAGGCATTCCACGTAGTAGGAAAATGTACCCAGGAGTAGTGAATGCTGTTTTGAATTGATCTTCCAGTGAGACTTCAATATGATCAGAGCCTGAAAAACCATCAAGAATAGACAACATTTCGATCCAGCATCGCTACGTAACTTGATCCATTATCGAAGAGGGTAGTTATCTTTCGGTGAAGCTTGATTCAAGTTTTGGAAGTCTACGCATATGCGTATCTCGCCGCTTTTTCGCAAGACCGGCACAATGTTCGCCACCCAAGTGTTGTGATGAATAGGGAAGATGATTCTCGATCAAGATCTTCTCGAATTTCGGCCCGAATGGTGCCCGAAATCTTGGGATTATAGTGCCTTTGCTTCGCGAAAGGCTTTGACATCTTCTTTCAAATGTATGTCATGCCAACGCCCTTTCGCTTCAAGGACTTTAGATCGGCATAGACCATGCCAACACATCTATATATTTCTTCAAAGAACTTGACAAATTTCCGCTTCTCTTCGTGTGTGCAACATTTCCCGATGTTTACAAATCATGTGCCTCGTAACCTATATTGATCGGTTCTGCTTTCTGGGACGAGTCAGAACATCTCTGCTTCTTCTTTTTCATAAAACGGCCGTGCTCCAAACAAGCGCTCCAGAGAAACCAGCCCTTCGGAATTTTATTTCCTTTGAGTGACATATGCCGTCTTTCTCTCTCGATTCATGGTTTTGATGCTGATTGATTCACGGCATGTAGAAGTGGATCCTTCAAAATACAACTCATCAAAATTTTCTGATTTTTCTAGAAAGGCAATGAGGTGATTATCATCGTTGAATACCGCCAATGCCGAGAGTTGTCCGCACGCTTGGTGGAAAACTACTTCAATGGTGTACTTGTTCGTTTTGCACCGGTGTGGGAGCATGAGAGATGAAACAAACGCCAACGAATCGCCATGTCATTTTGGGCTCTTGGAATTGCCCCTATTGAAAAAGCATCAAATTCTTCGATGCTGTCCCATACTGCGTTGCGGTAGTGCCTGAGCCTTTCATTTTTCACTTGGTAAATCCTTCTGACCTGATTTACAACTAGCTCAGCATCACCTTGGACTTTCAAATTTTTAATTCCTCTTTCCTTTGCGGCTTGCATACCGAGCAAGAGAGACTCATACTCAGCAGTATTGTTAGTGTTGAAAAACTGCAATTTGAAAGAGAGAGGAATCACCTCCTCTTCGGGAGATATCAAAGACAACTCCGGCCGCCACATCCACTAGTCGCACAACTGCCATCAAATTGCAAGGTCCAGATCTCATTAAGGTCCTTTTCTTGAACAAAAACGCCCTTTGTACCTGTCTCGGTAGATAAGAAGTAGTTTCCCAACCCTGATGATTCAAAAAGGATTTGAGCTTTGGGATCTTCAGAGCTAGTGACCAAGTACTTCTTTTGGGATTCCGGCTCTAAAGTTTGCATTACGCCTTTGACTGGAATTCTAGCTTTAGACCAGTCCATGTGAATTTCTCCACCAACTTCGCTGCAAAAGCTCCTTCCCTTTAAAAATTCCATAGAGGCACTGGAATGTCAGCGACGAGAACGGTCATCTTTACCCTCTTTTCAGGGAATGCTGCGAACGCAAATTGCGCGTCTTTGATTTGGCCAATCAATGGCACTTGCTTGGTCTCCAATGAATAACACCTGCCGAAAGGCTTGGTAAGAGTAAGGCCCAAAGCATGGGTGACTTTCACCGGCATAACGTTGTCAGAAGCTCCGGAATCAATTATACAGTTGCTCAACTTATGGCCGTTGATTAGAGAGAGAGATAGAAAGGTTCTATCTTGCTCGATAAGATGTTGAAGCAACATTTATGTGGGAAAGGGGGAGTGGAAAGGATTCCTTTGGGAAACCTGTTTAGACAATGACTTGACTCGAATATATTTAGTTAATCTTAAGCTGTTCGGGATTTGACAAAGGTACTCCGCAGACATTTGGATCTTGGTCTTTTTTGCATGATCTATTATATCGAATGCGGCCAAGGGTTGCGTTGGTGAGGGAATGAGTCCTTCACTTCGCGATGGTGGAACAGGGTTACTGATCTTGATAGGAACATGAGGGGGCTGATTCGGAGGAGAGATGGGCGGAAAAGACTTCTTTGCAAAAGACTTAACAGGGAATTGAGTAGGAAGAGGATTACCTCTTCTAACAATGGTTGGAGGCACGTTTGACACGACCTTCTCCTTCTGCACATGGGCAGCAACTTCTGCTTCTTTTCCTTGCGAGCGGGTGAAAACAACATATGATTGTCCGCTTGCATAGCCTTGAGTACTCTCTTCTTCATCAGATTCATCCTCATCAAATTCCATGTATCCAATAGTGGAGTCGCCAGTCGGCTCACCGACATCTTGATCATCTTCGTCTTGAGGCGAAGATTCTTCATAGTACTGCTCTTCCTCTTCAATTTCGGCCAAAGCATTGACCGGAGGAGCTTCAAGCGCCAACCGTGGAGCAGTTGCAGGTAGACGCGGTCTTTGTGAAACATTGTTGGGAACAAAACTCCTTCGTGGAACGTCTCGGTATGAGGAACTAGGAGCCGGGCCAACTGTTTTTCAATGCGAGCAGATCATTCGCCATCTTTTTGGAATGCTTTGGATCGATAAAGTAGTAGGCGAGGGATCCAAGATTTGGACTTTGATGATTCCTTTCTCAACTCGCCGATATTATCAAATTGTCTTCTATCCGATGGCGGAACACTGAGTGAGAGGTAGAGTAGCTACTACCTCTCAAGGAGCAAGAAGCTAACTTTTGAGCTCATGGCATTCACGAAGAAACACTTCGATTCTCCGGTGTGGAAGCATGGCAAGTAGGGACACGATTGATTAATGCATCAACCGGGTGATAAAATCGCGCATGGTCTCATTTGCCTCCTTCTTCAGTGAGTGATTCGTGATAACAATGCAAATGCATCCTCTCGAAGGCTTCAGACCGTCTTCGAAAGCATCCCGCAAGGTAGCCCAACCGGTGATAGATCCGGCTGGCAAATGCTGAAACCATTCGGCTGCGGGCCCTTGTAGGGTTTCCAGTAAAAGGCGAACCGACACATCTTCGTGAGTCACGTCCAAAATACTACATGACATAATGAAATCAGATATGTGGGAATCCGTGCTTTGATTTCCACTCCCATCGAATTTGGGAAAATTCTTTAATTTCCATGAGGGAGCGCGTGGCTGGATGTGGTAATGCGAGAGGACCCATAGCATTTCCCCATGGTACCGCCATTTGAAAGGCTAGAAAAAGCTTTTGGGAGGGTGGTTCCACGAAAGCAAGGTACTACAAAGGGATGTAGATGTTCCTTGCAAAAGATTTTTTCTTCGTGGAGGTGAGACAAACTCAACAGCCGAGCTACGCTGAAATTGTGCCTTTGAAGCAGATCAAAGTAGGATCAACTTCTCCACGGCTCTGTCACGCGTGAAAAGGTCACTTTCAGCAGAATTTTTTTCAGATTCGAATATTATAGCAGATTAAACTTTTGGGTGTACTTGCTGATTTTCTGGTTTTTCGACAAAAAGGTGCACTTTTTGCAAAACTATCCTCTTCAAAACCTTCAGATGACGATTTTATATTATACCATGGCAGGAAGAATAAGCAGCTGACAGATCGATTTTTAATTTTCGAGGGTTTTTGAACTTTTTGAAAACATAAAAACTGCGAGATGGCTCATCTACTCGATATTTAAAACTATCCTCTTGAAGAAAAAATGATAAACTTTTTAGAAAACAGTCAAAAACTCAGATGCGGAAAAATGTTTTGATAAAAACTCAAATAACTAAAGATCTGTAATTATGCCCTATCTACGGATCTCGTAAGAAAATTTTGATTTTAGGCACTTTTGCAAATTTTTTGGATTTTCAACAAAAAGTGCAGATTTAGATTTTCTTCTATTTTTCGATTTTATATTATACACCACCATAGATCCATGATCTATCCGATCCCAATGGAAAGTCGCTAAAAACTCGTTGGTCCGAAAATCATCTACTATCTATGGAAAGACAGCCAACCTATTTAGCCCTCTTTGAGACAGCAAAAACCGGTTTATTGCTATTTCTACTAGCAGGAACCTATGCAAGTCTCACAGATTCTGCCTTCGGGGTTGGGATCTCATCCCAGTAAAGTATTCCAGGCTGCGAAAAGAAAGGAATGAAAGAAGGAGAAGAGAAAGAACAGATCCGAAGGGAGAAAAGAAATGAATTCCAAAGGTATGGGTCAAGATTTATGTTTTTAGTTTGGTAGTAAACAGAGCCAAACCTACTTGCATAAATAAACAAAGCAATACTGATAAACAAATGACGGAAAAGTAGATATGAATCCAACAGATTAAACACATATAGATCTAACGTAAGAAAGATCTAATGTATAACACAACTATTGAGCACAAAGTCTGAATAATTGTATTACGTTTTTTTCATATAAGAAAGCTCAAAGTCTTTCTCTCCTCACTTCTATTTCTATCTGAAAAATGTTCACCCCGAATACAACAAGTATTCTCATATTTATAGAAGATGAGGGAGAGAGAAGGCAAAAAGGAGCCAACCACTTATTTACAAAGATATTTACAAAATATCTAAAAGTCATGTTGACTTTGACAACTTGGTGGATGACATCATCCCATGATGCAACATGGATGATGTCATCATTTGTGCCAACACATTTTTAGACATTTCGAAAAGAAAGTCGGAGAATAGAGAGAAGAAGAAGAAGAAGAAGAAGCTACTCATCATCATCATCCTGCGGCCGAAAAGGGGTTGCCTGTTTCTGATGCTGCTCAGGTGATGATATGTGGAACTGAGCGCGGTATTCCAAAAACTTGCTGATCATTGGCCCAAATTGATCCTGTGATGGATCCTTGTGCCGTTCACTGATTGCTTCGCAAGTCTCCCGCTCGTCTATGAGCTTTTCCGGGAGTTTGGAATAATCTTTCTCCGCCTCGATAAGGAACCCGATGAAGTCCCTACAGGCCAGTAGGTTGTTGATAGATTCAAAGGTCGAATGTGACCTCCGCCCCGTCCTCGAGAAGCTATCTCTTCAAGATCCGGATAGTGTCATCACTGATCTCAAGGTAAGGGAAGGAGTGAGCAACCCTGGATTCATGGCGAGGACAATTTTCTCCATTTGATGCATTGCATCCAGGGCCTCTTCCTTTACCTTGTCTATCTTTTCTAAAACAAATTCCAGCTGATCTATCCGATAGTCCAAAGTGGACATAGTTTTGTTGAGGGCCCTCGATGACCGAAGACTCCGAACTTGACCAGATCTTCGACTGAACAGTCAAACATTTGTTGGAATGTCTCGTGCTGGAGTCTAGCATGTTCTAACTCTTCTGATATCGGACCCGCTAATGCTTGGAGTTCCTTATTCGCCTTCTCGATGTTTAGGTATAAACTGATATACTTGGCGATTACTCTTTCACTATCCTTGAGGATTTGGCTCCTCCAAGCAGAAACGGCCATGCCCTGCTCACCAATCTTTGAATATTCATTGATCTTCTCCTGACTGAGCAGCTCAGGAGTTTCGGCGGCAGTTGTGGGAGGTGCACTTCCCATCTTCTGTAAGGCTTGAAGCAGATACTTGTTCTGCTCCTTCGCAAAGAGCCTTTTTTTTTTCCTCTTTCGCTTCCCGAAGCTTTCGCAGAGTGCATCCACCGCGGAAAGAGCTTCCCCGGAGACTTTCGAGGATGTCCCTATGTGACTTGGGTCACGGTGAAATCTGGCTGAGATGATCTTCTTTCTCCTCGAGGGGGTGGGGTATGCTATTTCCATGACTCTCTCACTGCAGCGCTTCTTCGAGAAGCGTGTAACCGGCTTGTGCTTCTTTACTCCTTTAGCCGAATGACCAAAAGTCCATCTGAGCGATGGGGACTTTCCTCTTTTTTGGCTCACCGCCGAGAGATCCAAGCTGGTCCTATGAAGAAGGACCAGAGATGAGGGGGAGGCAAAGAACGGTAGAAGAGGGGAAAACGTGGAGACACGCGGCGGCATCGAAAGAATAGCCGAAGAAATGTCCACGGAGGAAGGGGAACCGCAATCGCAGTAAGACATAGGAAGGGAAGGGAGCTCTGAGATGAGGGAAGAAATGGAAGAAGACAAATCAGCGAGGGAGGAGAAGATAGATGAAGAGGCGGGGGAAAGAGTAGAAGAAGGGGCAGAGGACACAACCAAAGGAGTGGTCACTGAGTCACTCGAGGAGGGGAAGGAAGAGAAGAAGAAGGGATAGAAGGGACCTCTGAAGTCAGAAGCGACGCCGACATCCCGGGTGGATGGGCGTATAGGACTATCCTCTCACAATTCTTTCTCTCGGCGAATCCAGAGTTATTACTTGTTCAGCTCAAGGAAGAGGACTTTCGGGGGCTTCCTCCGAATGGTGCTAGGTTCACCTTCGGCACCTTTGCCTTTCAAAGCAGCCTTCTTTGACCTGGAGGTGCGTTGCCCAAAGGGAAGTTGTGAAATCTACCCCGAGGTAGATTAGTCCGCTCATGCGGCACCAATGCTCGTTCTCCGCATAGTCTCTCGACCCTCTCCTCAATTGTTTGAGGAGCCTTGCTTCTGACAATGTCCGGGAAGGGCCAATCATCCCCTTCTGTGTCATTATACACTTTGTCTACTTCGTCTTCCGTGGTTTGGAAGCCTTTGGGGACAATGGCCACTCCGTATTGGATGATTTCCGTTAATGCCAAGCGAGAGTGATCCTTTCTTCTGAGTTCCACCTCATGGAGAACATCAATGTAAATATCCTCAATTTGAGGGACGTGGATCGGATCAAGCTTAGCCCTTGGCAGGCAGCTCCTAGGATCGAAGGTAGGCCTGGCTGGGAAGTCATGTTTCAAGTTTAAGCAACTCCACTCGCGAACATTTCCTTCGCTTGTGATAGGAGGAGCATGTGTACTGCCCACCGTGAGGGGGAAAGGAGTTCCGCCTTCTTCCTTTTAAGGCACTTCATGGTATGTGACCAGCTGCCTTGATAACTCCAAAGAGAATCGCCTTGGTCCAAAGATACCTCGGTAGCTCCGGTTGGCTCTCCCAAAAAGTCGACAGCCCTTAGATAGGTGAACATGGGAAATTGGGTGAACAGGCCCCCATTTCTCTCGTGACTACCACTATGTTCTTGGTTGTCCGGCTATGAGTCATGTTCGGCCTCAAGATGACATGATGATAGAAGAATGCATCGTTAACTTTGCGAAATGTTGATGCTATTCTCCACCTCACTCGGATAGTAATCAAATATCTTGGCTCGAGGCCATACTCCACTTCGGTTCAGCCCCGGATAATCCCTCGCCGACGCTGCAAAGATAGACTACATAGGAGTTCATATGGAACACCCCGTTGTGGCGAACCTGTCAGAAGCCGCTCGTAGATGGTGTCGCATTTGATTATTTCACCCCAAAGAAAAGCTACCGATCGGCAAATTCTTATTCATTGTTTCTAGGTACCGCAACATCCACTTATGGAAATAGTGGGCATCTCAAAGCCCGAAGACTCTGCTCAGAAGGTGATAGAATCACTGAGTTCCTCTGAGAAATCACTTCGGTGGATAGTCTGAGGCCACCGGGTCACTACCTTCTTATTCTTTAGGTAGACCTCATTCATCAACTGCATGCACTGGCCCTCGTTGTCTTCCCAGGCCTTGATGCATTCCTGTTGGCTAACAGCCACGTAGTTCCGGTGGTGAGGGATGCCAAGCATCAACTCAAAATGACGGGCAGTGAGGTTTATGACTACCTCGCCCTTCACGTTCTCGACACATCTTGTGTCCTTGTTGAAAGATCACGCAACTACCATCATGAACTCATTGTTCACAAAGACGACAGGATTCCTCCAGCAAAGCGCAGTGGCACCGCTATTAGCTTGTCCATCCATGGACTTCAGAACCTTCCGAGTTCTAACCATAACTCATCCATGTCAATGTGACCCATTTCGAGTCCCGACATCCATACCGCACTCACTCGTGATTCGGCATTCTCGACCCTTTGATATTTGTATTTCATCTCTCTTCTTCGTCAGCTTAGCCTTTCCTCTTGTTTTGGTGGGTTTTTGCTTGACGTAGACATGTGTTCTTTCGAACTCGCTTGCTGATCTACATGAAGAAGAAGAGAGACCCAATCCAAAAAGGTTGAATTAGTCATTTGATCTTCCATGGAATGCAAGCAGAGGAAGGAGTTAGAGATTATAAGGCTGTGGCGCATGAAAATGTATGTTATGTGCCAAATAGATAAGGCGCACGTAAAAGGAATGTCAGCAGAGGTTATATCTGGCGCCAAAGGCGCATGGCGCATGGAGGAAACAGTTACATTTTATGAAGGGCGCACGGGAAGTGCGTGTTACATTGGGGTTCGGTGCGCCCTATGGCGCATGGGAAGATTGTGTAACATGGACAAATGATGCGCCAAAGGAATATGGCGCGGCGCATGGAGGGTTTACACAACATTATGTTACTGCAATGGAGGATGCGCCCGCGCCTTTGTTAGCTTTATACTTGCGCGAATAAGGCTTGTGTTGCATCGAAACTGGGTGCGCCCTTTGGCGCATGGAAACATTATGCAGCATGGATAAAGGGTGCGCCAAAGGCTTTTAAGGAGGCGCGGGATTCAAACTTGCAGCAGATGGCGTGGTGCGCCATCGGGCGCGGGTCTTGAGCATGTTGCATGGCGGGTAGGTGCGCCGAGGGGCGCGACTGTTTTTATTGTTACAAGGCGCGCCAGTGCGCCTATGGAAATAAACTACTTCAAATCTCTTCTTTATTCCTCTCTTCCACTTCAAAAATTACTTGGACAAGTAAGGTTTTACAAAAAAATTTTAATAGACCAAGCCAGTTACAAAACGACTCCTTTTCCAGCAGATCCGGAAAGAGGGAGGGAGAGGAAGAGGAACAAGAAAACGAACAGACAAAGACAGTGGGGAAAGGTTTAAACATATTTCATCCAAACACGTACTAAGCAGAGATCAAACACTGCACTATGCATACCAATGAAAAGCAGATCAAACACATGAAAGCACTCAATGAAAACGAGGGAGAACCTCTTACCTCAAATATATATGAAAAATCAGAAAGCGGGTCCACAGGGCGACAACGACAGAGCAGAGCTGACAAATCCAGAGCGATCACGTGCTTTGATAAAAAGGAATGAAAATGACATGGGCGCGCACGGATATTTATAGGAAAAACCTGTCATTAATGCGCCACCAACCTTTTGAAATGGCGCATGGAAACTGCTGTCGACAGGGGAAAGCGTGCGCCGTTTGGCGCATGGAAGGAATTGACAACAGAAGAATGAGCGCGCCATTTGGCGCACCATATGCATGACACGAAGTTATGTGCCCTTTGGCGCACCAAAACTTGGTGTTGCATATAGATTATGTGCGCCCTTTGGCGCACCGAAAAGCGTGTTAACATGGAAAACCATGCGCCAAAGGCTTTTTAAGGGGGCGCACTGAAACTTGGTGTTACAAGGAAAATCCATGCGCCCACCAAAAAAAGGCTCAAAAGACTAAGTTCAAAACTAAATTTCCGGGAAGGGATTTTACGACGTTTAACGCGAAGGATCCCTAACGAGGATCGAAACAAAAATTTTGGTAAGGTTATCGGTAAAATTGCCCTTGTCAATTTTACGGGATAACAGCTGGCTCTTTCTGGGGACTATCCCTGAGCAAACTCGGGGGTAGAGAATCCCAGATCACATGTGCCTATCCATTGGGTACGGAGTCAAAAACAAGGGGGACCGGAGGGAGAACAAAGGAAACACAACACCAACCAAACGAAAGCAAACACACGACGAAAGCAAACACACGACAAAAATAAACTGTACAAAGAAGAGAGCAAGCTCTACTTCCTGAAAATCTTGAGATGTTGCCCGCTATAGGGAAGCGGGAGTTCAGCTCCATCCAGATACGAGAGATAGAAACTATTCTCTCCATTGAGTTGCTTGATTTTAAAGGGCCCTCTCCATAGGGAATCAAACTTTCCGTGCATGCCCTTTGGCTCTCTTCGCTTGTCCCAAAGAAGGACGAGATCTCCCACTTGAAAACTTCTCTGCTTGGCTTTCTTATCAAAAAGCCTCTTTACTTGATTCTGATGTTCAGTGATCCTGTCGACCACCCTTACTCTCTTTTCTTCAAGTTCTGCAAGATACATGATTCTCTTTTCTAGAGAATTTGAAAAGTTTCATCTTCGATTACTGTGCTGCTGCAAGTAGAGCAGAAGTTCAATAGAAATGGGAAGTTCGGCATCAGTGCCATATAACACTTGAAAAGGTGACATGCCGAGAGATCTCTTGGGAGTAATGCGGTCCGCCCACAAAGCGTCGTACAAAGACTTGTGCCACATCCGCTGATTTTCATCTACTAATTTCCGTATGATGGTCACCAAGTTCTTATTACTGGATTCCGCCTGACCATTTCCCTGAGGGTAATAATCCGAGGCATGTGCTAAAGTTATTCCATATTCATAGCAAAAACTAATAACTTCTCGGGAGGAGAAGTTAGAAGCATTATCAGCAACGATTTTGTTTGGAACGCCGAACCTGACAATGATATTTTCTTTGATAAAACTGCACACCGCCTCAGAAGTGGCATGCTTGACAGGTATGGCTTCCACCCACTTGGTGAAGTAATCCGTTGCTGTAAGGACATAGCTATGTCCGGCACTCGATTGAGGATTGAGTGCGCCAATAAAATCGATTCCCCATTGCCTGAATGGTTCATTGATGATGACTGGCCTTAGGGGAAGGGCAGCCAACTTGGGCTTGCCGACGAATTGCTGACAGGGTTCACACTTTGCCACCCAGGTAGCCGCATCTTGAAAAAGCGTTGGCCAATAGTACCTGGCTCGGATGATCTTGTGTGCTGTCACGGAAGAAGAAAAATGACCTCCACAGGCTGAATTGTGAAAACTTTCCAGCAGTTTTACTTGCTGGGGCTTGTCAACACATCGCAGAAAGACACCGTCTATCCCGCGCTTATATAAACCGTCATCCCAGATGACATATCTGGCCGCTCTGAGCTTTATAGTACGCTTCTCCTTTGCAGTTAGGTGCATTGGGCATTCGCCGTAGGTAAGGAAGAAAGCAATGTCGGAGTACCACTCGTCGCTAGTTGCAACAAACAGAACTAGAGGCAGAGAATCAGGCTCCTCTAGAGGGCTTTGCTCTTCGTCGGTACAGTCCTCTTTTCCTTTAGGGTCTTCTAAATTTTTGTTTTCAGCCATTAGCTGACACAGGCCCTTACCCCTTACCAGCTTGGTTGGTTTAATATCCAAGTCATATTCCTGGACCTTTGCGATCCAATTCCCTCTCAAGCTTCCTAACTCCTGCTGAGTTAGAATTGATTTCACCGCGTGCCTCGGGAACCAAAGACCACCGTATGCGAGTTCGTAATGTAATACCTGAAATTCTTCACCGCTTTGACAACGGCAAAGGCATGCTTTTCCAATTGAGTCATCTTCAGTTCGTGAGGCTTGAGAGGAGAACTCATGAACGCGATTGGAGATTCAATATCCTCCGAGTTCTTTTGCATTAGGATTGCAGACACAGTATGTTCGGAGGCGTAACTATACATGATGAAGTCCTTGGAGAAATCGGGGCATACCAGATCGGTGCATGGGCAAATGTAAGTTTTTATTTCTTCAAATGACCTTTTCCCTTCTTCACTCCATCTGAAAGTTGGTGACCCCTTCATCATGTTCAGTATGTGGCGGGTCTTCTCAGCAAAATCAGGAACAAAACGCCTGAGAAAGTTCACCTTTCCGAAGAAAGAATGAATACTACTTGCTTTCAGAGCGAGTAAGGTTCTCAATAGCCTTAACCCTTTCAATGTCTATCCTTCCTTCTTTGCTAACCACATGCCCTAACAACTTCCCTTCCGTAACTCCAAAAAGACTTTTTTGGGATTTAGGAAATTCCATGTTCTCGCACTGCCAACACTTGCTCCAAGTGATCACAATGATCACTTCATTGTTTAGAGAACACGGTTAAGTCATCTAGATAAACTACAATGACTTTCCCCATCATACCTTTAAATGCGAAGTCCATGGCCCGTTGAAAAGTAAAGACTCGCATTAGTTAGGCCAAAAGGCATTCTCATTGTAGGCAAATGTACCCTGTGGAGTAGTGAATGCTGTTTTGAATTGATCTTCCGCGAGACTTCAAACTGATCAGTAGCCGAAAAACCATCAAGCATAGACAAGATTTGATCGATCCAGCGCTGCGTAACTTGATCCATTATCTAAGAGGGTAGTTATCTTTCAAAGTGAAGCTTGATTCAAGTTTCTAAGTCTACGATATGCGTATCTCATGCAGACCGGCACAATGTTCGCCACCCAAGTGCTGTGATGAATAGGGAAGATGATTCTTGCGTCTAGCATCTTCTGAATTTCGGCCTGAATGGTGCCCGAAATCTTGGGATTATAGTGCCTTTGCTTCTGGCGAAAGGCTTTGACATCTTCTTTCAGCGGTATGTCATGCTGAACGTCCTTTGGCTTGAAGGACTTTAGATCGGCATAGGACCATGCCAACACATCTATATATTTCTTCAGCAACTTGACAAATTTCCGCTTCTCTTCAGGTGTGCAACATTTCCCGATGTTTACAAATTGCGGATGTGCCTCAGAACCTATATTGACTGGTTCTGTTTCTGGGGACGAGTCAGGAACATCTTGCTTCTTCTTTTTCATAAAACGGTCGTGCCTGTCAAACAAGCGCTCCAGAGAAACCAGGCCCTTCGGAATTTTATTTCCTTTGAGCTGACATATGCCGTCTTTCTCCTCTGATTCATGGTTTTGACTGTTGATTGATTCACGGCATGTAGAAGTGGATCCTTCAAAATACAACTCATCAAAATTTTCTGATTTTTCTAGAAAGGCAATGAGGTGATTATCATCGTTGAATACCTGCCAATGCTGAGAGTTGTCTGGCACGCTTGGTCGGAAAACTACCTCAATGGTGTACTTGTTCGTTTCAGACCCGGGTGTGGGAGCATGAGAGATGCTGAAACAGCCAACGAATCAGCCATGTCATTTTGGGCTCTTGGAATTGCCCCTATTGAAAAAGCATCAAATTCTTCGATGTTGTCCCATACTGCGTTGCGGTAGTGCCTGAGCCTTTCATTTTTCACTTGGTAAATCCTTCTGACCTGATTTACAACTAGCTCAGCATCACCTTGGACTTTCAAATTTTTAATTCCTCTTTCCTTTGCGGCTTGCATACCGAGCAAGAGAGACTCATACTCAGCAGTATTGTTAGTGTTGAAAAACTGCAATTTGAAAGAGAGAGGAATCACCTCCTCTTCGGGAGATATCAGCACAACTCCAGCGCCACATCCACTAGTCGCACAACTGCCATCAAATTGCAAGGTCCAGATCTCATTAAGGTCCTTTTCTTGAACAAAAATGCCCTTTGTACCTGTCTCGGTAGATAAGAAGTAGTTTCCCAACCCTGATGATTCAAAAAGGATTTGAGCTTTGGGATCTTCAGAGCTAGTGACCAAGTACTTCTTTTGGGATTCCGGCTCTAAAGTTTGCATTACGCCTTTGACTGGAATTCTAGCTTTAGACCAGTCCATGTGAATTTCTCCGCCAACTTCGCTGCAAAAGCTCCTTCCCAGCAAAATTCCATAGGCTGCTGGAATGTCAGCGACGAGAACGGTCATCTTTACCCTCTTTTCAGGGAATGCTGCGAACGCAAATTGCGCGTCTTTGATTTGGCCAATCAATGGCACTTGCTTGGTCTCCAATGAATAACACCTGCCGAAAGGCTTGGTAAGAGTAAGGCCCAAAGCATGGGCGACTTTCACCGGCATAACGTTGTCAGAAGCTCCGGAATCAATTATACAGTTGCTCAACTTATGGCCGTTGATTAGGAGAGAGAGATAGAAAGGTTCTATCTTGCCTGATGCAGATGTTGAAGCAACATTTATGTGGGATTCAGGGGGAGTGGAAAGGATTCCTTTTGGGGAAACCTGTTTAGACGTATGACTTGACTCGAATATATTTAGTTAATCTTACAAGTTGTTCGGGATTTGACCAAGGTACTACTTCAGCACATTTGGATCTTGGTCTTTTTGCATGATCTATTATATCGAATGCGCCAAGGGTCGTTGGTGAGGGAATGAGTCCTTCACTTCGCGATGGTGGAACAGGGTTACTGATCTTGATAGGAACATGAGGGGGCTGATTCGGAGGAGAGATGGGCGGAAAAGACTTCTTTGCAAAAGACTTAACAGGGAATTGAGTAGGAAGAGGATTACCTCTTCTAACAATGGTTGGAGGCACGTTTGACACGACCTTCTCCTTCTGCACATGGGCAGCAACTTCTGCTTCTTTTCCTTGCGAGCGGGTGAAAACAGCATATGATTGTCCGCTTGCATAGCCTTGAGTACTCTCTTCTTCATCAGATTCATCCTCATCAAATTCCATGTATCCAATAGTGGAGTCGCCAGTCGGCTCACCGACATCTTGATCATCTTCGTCTTGAGGCGAAGATTCTTCATAGTACTGCTCTTCCTCTTCAATTTCGGCCAAAGCATTGACCGGAGGAGCTTCAAGCGCCAACCGTGGAGCAGTTGCAGGTAGACGCGGTCTTTGTGAAACATTGTTGGGAACAAAACTCCTTCGTGGAACGTCTCGGTATGAGGAACTAGGAGCCTGGGCCAACTGCTTTTTCAATGCGAGCAGATCATTCGCCATCTTTTGGAATGCTGGATCAGACAAAGTAGTAGGCGAGGGATCTGAAGATTTGGACTTTGATGATTCCTTTCTCAACTCGCCAGATATTATCAAATTGTCTTCTATCCGGATGGCGGCAGCCTGAGCGAGAGGTAGAGTAGCTACTCGCTCTTGAAGGAGCAAGAAGCTAACTTTTGAGCTCATGGCGTTCACGAAGAAACACTTCTGATTCTCCGGTGTTGGAAGCATGGCAGTAGGGACACGGTTGATTAATGCATTGAACCGGGTGATAAAATCGCGCATGGTCTCATTTGCCTCCTTCTTCAGGTGAGTGATTCGTGATAACAATGCAAATGCATCCTCTGAAGGCTTGTATCTGTCTTCGAAAGCATCCCGCAAGGTAGCCCAACTGGTGATAGATCCGGCTGGCAAATGCTGAAACCATTCGGCTGCGGGCCCTTGTAGGGTTTCCAGAAAAAGGCGAACCGACACATCTTCGTGAGTCACGTCCAAAATACTGCATGACATAATGAAAGCAGATATGTGGGAATCCGTGCTTTGATTTCCACTCCCGTCGAATTTGGGAAAATTCTTTCTGTTTCCGTGAGGGAGCGCGTGAACTGGATGTGGTAATGCGAGAGGACCCATAGCATTTCCCCATGGTACCGCCATTTGAAAGGCTGGAAAAAGCACACGAGCTGGGAGGGTGGTTCCACTGAGCAGCAAGGCACTACAAAGGGATGTAGATGTTCCTTGCAAAAGATTTTTTCTTCGTGGAGGTGAGACACTCCTGGACGACCGGCTAGCCGAGCTTAGCGCTGAAAAACGTGCCGGTGTCACGCTGAAATTGTGCCTTTGAAGCAGATCGAAAGTAGGATCAACTTCTCCACGGGCTCTCCTGCTGCGCGTAAAAGGTTCACTTGCCAGCGTACCTTCCAGATCTGCGATATTATGGCGCAGATTTAAACTTTATTTTTGGGTGTACTTGCTGATTTTCTGGTTTTTCTGACAAAAACCAGCAGCATGCACTTTTCTGGATATTTAAAAACTATCCTCTTCGAAAAACCGATTGCGGTTAATGACAAAACTAGCGAGGATAAGATGGCAGGGAAGAATAGCAGGCTGATTTTCAGATCTGATTTTTAATTTTTCAGAGGGTTTTTGAACTTTTTAGAAAACAGTCAAAAACTCAGATCTACGGAAAAATGTTAACTTTGATAAAAACTCAGCGAACTAAAGATCTGTAACTATGCCCGATCTACGGATCTCAGAAGAAAATTTTCAGTTTTAGGCACTTTTGCAAATTTTTTGGATTTTCAACAAAAAGTGCAGATTTGCAAACAGGCAGAGATTTTCTTATATTTTTCTGATTTTATATTATACCACCACCATAGATCTGACAGATCTATCCGATCCCCAGCGGAGTCGCCAAAAACTGTTGGTCCGAAAATCTGTCGCGCGGACAGATCTATGGATAGACGAGCCAACAGTGTTGCAGGGCTTAGCCCCTCTTTGAGACAGCAAAGCGAAACTGGTTTATTGCTATTTCTACTAGCAGGAACCTATGCAAGTCTCACAGATTCTGCCTTCGGGGTTGGGATCTCATCCCAGTAAAGTATTCCAGGCTGCGAAAAGAAAGGAATGAAAGAAGGAGAAGAGAAAGAACAGATCCGAAGGGAGAAAAGAAATGAATTCCAAAGCAGAAGGGTCAGAAGATTTATGTTTTTAGTTTGGTAGTAAACAGAGCCAAACCTACTTGCATAAATAAACAAAGCAATACTGATAAACAAATGACGGAAAAGTAGATATGAATCCAACAGATTAAACACATACAGATCTAACGTAAGAAAGATCTAATGTATAACACAGCTATTGAGCACAAAGTCTGAATAATTGTATTACTGTTCTTTTCTGTTACAAGAAAGCTCAAAGTCTTTCTCTCCTCACTTCTATTTCTATCTGAAAAATGTTCACCCCGAATACAACAAGTATTCTCATATTTATAGAAGATGAGGGAGAGAGAAGGCAAAAAGGAGCCAACCACTTATTTACAAAGATATTTACAAAATATCTAAAAGTCATGTTGACTTTGACAACTTGGTGGATGACATCATCCCATGATGCAACATGGATGATGTCATCATTCATTTGTGCTAACACTTTTAGACATTTCAAAAGAAAGTCGGAGAATAGAGAATAGAGAGAAGAAGAAGAAGAAGAAGAAGCTACTCATCATCATCATCTCATGCGGCCGAAAAGGGGTTGCTGCTTTCGATCTTTGCCAGTGATGATATGTGGAATCGAGCGCGGTATTCCAAAAACTTGCTGATCATTGGCCCAAATTGATCCTGTGATGGATCCTTGTGCCGTTCACTGATTGCTTCGCAAGTCTCCCGCTCGTCTATGAGCTTTTCCGGGAGTTTGGAATAATCTTTCTCCGCCTCGATAAGGAACCCGATGAAGTCCCTACAGGCCAAGAGGTTGTTGATAGATTCAGTGTCGAATGTGACCTCTGGCCCTGTCCCTTGAGAAGCTATCTCTTTGAAGATCCGGATAGTGTCATCAGCTGATCTCAAGGTAAGGGAAGGAGTGAGCAACCCTGGATTCATGGCGAGGACAATTTTCTCCATTTGATGCATCGCATCCAGGGCCTCTTCCTTTACCTTGTCTATCTTTTCTAAAACAAATTCCAGCTGATCTATCTGATAGTCCAAAGTGGACATAGTTTTGTTGAGGGCCCTTGGATGGCCGAAGACCCCGAACTTGACCAGATCTTCGACTGAACAGTCGAACATTTGTTGGAATGTCTCGTGCTGGAGTCTAGCATGTTCTAACTCTTCTGATATCGGACCCGCTAATGCTTGGAGTTCCTTATTCGCCTTCTCGATGTTTAGGTATAAACTGATATACTCGGCGATTACTCTTTCACTATCCTTGAGGATTTGGCTCCTCCAAGCAGAAACGGCCATGCCCTGCTCACCAATCTTTGAATATTCATTGATCTTCTCCTGACTGAGCAGCTCAGAGTTTCGCGGCATTGTGGGAGGTGCACTTCCCATCTTCTCGTAAGGCTTGAAGCGTATACTTGTTCTCGCTCCTTCGCAGCCTTTTTCCTCTTTCGCTTCCTGAAGCTTCTTGCAGAGTGCATCCACTGCGGAAAGAGCTTCCCCCTGGAGACTTTCTGAGGATGTCCCCATTGTGACTTGGGTCACGGTGAAATCTGTCGGAGACAGATCTTCTTTCTCCTTGAGGGGGTTGGGGTATGCTATTTCCATGACTCTCTCACCTGCAGCGCTCTTCGAGAAGCGTGTAACCGGCTTGTGCTTCTTTACTCCTTTAGCCGGAATGACCGAAAAGTCCATCGGAGCGATGGGGACTTTCCTCTTTTGTTGGCTCAGCTGCTGAGAGATCCAAGCTGGTCCTATAGAAGAAGGACCAGAGACAGAGGGGGAGGCAGCAACGGTAGAAGAGGGGAAAAACGTGGAGACACGCGGCGGCGGCATCGAAAGAATAGCCGAAGAAATGCCCACGGGAGGAAGGGAAACCGCAACAGCAGAAGACATAGGAAGGGAAGGGAGCTCGGAGATGAGGGAAGAAATGGAAGAAGACAAATCAGCGAGGGAGGAGAAGATAGATGAAGAGGCGGGGGAAAGAGTAGAAGAAGGGGCAGAGGACACAACCAAAGGAGTGGTCGCTTGAGTCACTCGAGGAGGGGAAGGAAGAGAAGAAGAAGGGATAGAAGGGACCTCGAAGTTCAGAAGCGACGCCGACATCCTGGGTGGATGGGCGTATAGGACTATCCTCTGTCAATTCTTTCTCTGGCGAATCCAGAGTTATTACTTGTTCAGGCTCTGAAGGAAGAGGACTTTCAGGGGCTTCCTCCTGAATGGTGCTAGGTTCACCTTCGGCACCTTTGCCTTTCAGCAGCTTCTTTGACCTTGGAGGTGCGTTGCCCAAAGGGGAAGTTGTGAAATCTACCCCGAGGTAGATTAGTCCGCTCATGCGGCACCAATGCTCTGTTCTCCGCATAGTCTCTCGACCCTCTCCTCAATTGTTTGAGGAGCCTCGCTTCACAATGTCCGGGAAGGGCCAATCATCCCCTTCTGTGTCATTATACACTTTGTCTACTTCGTCTTCCGTGGTTTGGAAGCCTTTGGGGACAATGGCCACTCCGTATTGGATGATTTCCGTTAATGCCAAGCGAGAGTGATCCTTTCTTCTGAGTTCCACCTCATGGAGAACGTCAATGTAAATATCCTCAATTTGAGGGACGTGGATCGGATCAAGCTTAGCCCTTGGCAGGCAGCTCCTAGGATCGAAGGTAGGCCTGGCTGGGAAGTCATGTTTCAAGTTTAGCAACTCCAGCTCTGCGAACATTTCCTTCGCCTTGTGATAGGAGGAGCATGTGTACCGGCCCACTGTGAGGGGGAAAGGAGTTCCGCCCTTCTTCCTTTTAAGGCACTTCTCATGGTATGTGACCAGCTGCCTTGATAACTCCAGTAGAATCAGCCTTGGTCCAGCATACCTCGGTAGCCTGGTTGGCTCTCCCAAAAAGTTGACAGCCCTTAGATAGGTGAACGTGGGAAATTGGGTGAACAGGGCCCCCCATTTCTCTGTGACTGCCACTATGTTCTTGGTTGTCCGGCTATGAGTCATGTTCGGCCTCAGTAGGCAGATGACATGATAGAAGAATGCATCGTTAACTTTTGCGAAATGTTGGATGCTATTCTCCAGCCTCAGCTCTGGATAGTAATCAAATATCTTGGCCTGAGGCCATACTCCACTTCGGTTCAGCCCCGGATAATCCCTTGCTGACGCTGCAGCATAGACTACATAGGAGTTCATATGGAACACTCCCGTTGTGGCGAATCGTCAGAGCCGCCGTAGATGGTGTGCTGATTATTTCACCCCAAAGAAAAGCGCTGATCGGGCAAATTCTTATTCATTGTTTCTAGGTACCGCAAAGATCCACTTATGGAAATAGTGGGCATCCAAAGCCCCAAGACTCGCTCAGAAGGTGATAGAATCACTGAGTTCCTCTGAGAAATCACTTCGGTGGATAGTCTGAGGCCACCGGGTCACTACCTTCTTATTCTTTAGGTAGACCTCATTCATCAACTGCATGCACTGGCCCTCGTTGTCTTCCCAGGCCTTGATGCATTCCTGTTGGCTAACAGCCACGTAGTTCCGGTGGTGAGGGATGCCAAGCATCAACTCAAAATGACGGGCAGTGAGGTTTATGACTACCTCGCCCTTGCTGTTCTCGACACATCTTGTGTCCTTGTTGAAAGATTGCGCAACTACCATCATGAACTCATTGTTCACAGCGCTGACAGGGATTCCTCCGGCAAAGTGCAGGGCACTGCCTATTAGCTTGTCCATCCATGGACTTCTTGTAACCTTCTGAGTTCTAACCCAGAACTCATCCATGTCAATGTGACCCAACTCTGAGTCCCTGACATCCATACTGCACTCAGCCTGTGATTCGGGCATTCTGACCCTTTGATATTTGTATTTCATCTCTTCTTCTGTCAGTTTAGCCTTTCCTCTTGTTTTGGTGGGTTTCTTGCTTGACGTAGACATGTGTTCTTTCGAACTCAGTTGCTGATCTGCATGAAGAAGAAGAGAGACCCAATCCAAAAAGGTTGAATTAGTCATTTGATCTTCCATTGGAATGCAAGCAGAGGAAGGAGTTAGAGATTATAAGGCTCAGGGCGCATGAAAAATGTATGTTACAGGCCAAATAGATAAGGCGCACAGAAAAGGAATGTTGCAGAGGTTATAACTGGCGCCAAAGGCGCATGGCGCATGGAGGAAACAGGTTGCATTTTATAGAAGGGCGCACGGGAAGTGCGTGTTACATTGGGGTTCGGTGCGCCCTATGGCGCATGGGAAGATTGTGTAACATGGACAAATGATGCGCCAAAGGAATATGGCGTGGCGCATGGAGGGTTTACACAACATAATGTTACTGCAATGGAGGATGCGCCCGCGCCTTGATAGCTTTATACTTGCGCGAATAAGGCTTGTGTTGCATCGAAACTGGATGCGCCCTTTGGCGCATGGAAACATTATGCAGCATGGATAAAGGGTGCGCCAAAGGCTTTTAAGGAGGCGCGGGATTCAAACTTGCAGCAGGATGGCAGGGTGCGCCATTGGCGCGGATCTTGAGCATGTTGCATGGCGGGTAGGTGCGCCGAGGGGCGCGACTGTTTTTATTGTTTACAAGGCGCGCCAGTGCGCCTATGGAAATAAACTACTTCAAATCTCTTCTTTATTCCTCTCTTCCACTTCAAAAATTACTTGGACAAGTAAGGTTTTACAAAAAGTTTTTAATAGACCAAGCCAGTTACAAAACGACTCCTTTTCCAGCAGATCCGGAAAGAGGGAGGGAGAGGAAGAGGAACAGAAGAAAACGAACAGGACAGCACAGGGGGAAAGGTTTAAACATATTTCATCCAAACACAGACTAGCAGACCAAACACAGACCATGCATACCAACAGAAAGCAGATCAAACACATGAAAGCACTCAATGAAAATGAGGGAGAACCTCTTACCTCAAATATATATGAAAAATCGAAAAGCGGGTCCACAGGGCGACAACGACAGAGCAGAGCTGACAAATCCAGAGCGATCACGTGCTTTGATAAAAAGGAATGAAAATGACATGGGCGCGCACGGATATTTATAGGAAAAACCTGTCATTAATGCGCCACCAACCTTTTGAAATGGCGCATGGAAACTGCTGTCGACAGGGGAAAGCGTGCGCCGTTTGGCGCATGGAAGGAATTGACAACAGAAGAATGAGCGCGCCTTTGGCGCACCATATGCATGACACGAAGTTATGTGCCCTTTGGCGCACCAAAACTTGGTGTTGCATATAGATTATGTGCGCCTTTTCGCGTGTTAACATGGAAAACCATGCGCCAAAGGCTTTTTAAAAAGCGATCAAACTTGGTGTTACAAGGAAAATCCATGCGCCCACCAAAAAAGGCTCAAAAATACTAAGTTCGAAAACTAAATTTCTCGGGAAGGGATTTTACGACGTTTGACGCCGAAGGATCCCTAACGAGGATCGAAACAAAATTTTTCGGTATGGTTATCGGAAAATTGCCCTTCAATTTTATGATAACGTTCTCCTCCACATCCAGAATGTACTCCTCTTATTTTGGATTTGGAGTAGCTCCTTCCTCCCATGATTGTGCTAAATCGAAGCTTCCACCACTTGTGGCTTGACCTCAGCCTCCTCCAGGATTAACCAATAAGGGAATATTTGTAATTCTGAATCTAAGATCCAAGCTTACCAAGTTTTTGATCATCTCTTCTTTGCTGGATCTTCTTCTTGTTGCTCTCCTTGACTGGTTTTTGGAGTCTCTCCCTGACATGGACTTGGGAGAGTAGGAGGAGTGGTGGATGGGGTCTCCACTAGTTTTTCCTTGTTTTTGGTGGAGGGGAAGGCATTGATTTTGGCTCTTGTGGAGGATACTTGGGTTAGAAGGAAAAGGGTAGAAGAATTGAGGTGAGATGGAAGACTAGAAGATGGAGAAGGGAAATCAACACTTGGGGCAGCAGATGGGAAGCTTGGAAATTGAAGCCCAGGTTGAGATGGTGTTACTTGGGGAATGGGGAGGAAATCACTAGATGATGGTGTAGGACTTACCCATTGACAAGGCTCCCTGACACCAAGTTTGTAGGCCTCTATCTCCTCAGCCCACTGCGCAAGTTGGGGTAGCATCTCAATCATGAAGTCAAGCTTCTCCTGCGGGCTGTAGTGTCTTGGAAAAGGGCCAACCCATGGACAAGGTGCCTTGTAACCAATCCTAAATGCCTTCATCTATGTTGTAGCCCTTGAATGCACCATGTGTGCCTCCAATTTTTGAATCTTCTCCTACAAATCAGCATTCTCCATGTAGTTGATTTCATTGCATGCATATCCCTCTTGGTAGGTTCCATAGCCGAATTGATCCCGATACTGCTCATAGGGGTAGCCATAGTGATTCTGAATCTGATCATAATGCTGATCTGGAGGAGTCATGAAATACATTGGAGGTGGATTGCATTGTTGTTGTTATAAGTGTGAATTCCAAGATGGAAATAAAGTCATGATTTCACAACTTCATGGGATGGAAGAAGATGAAATATATGGAAGGGATAATTCATGAAAATGGAAAAAGGTCTACAAATTCGAGAGAGTGGGTTGTTAACTAGATGGAGTCGTCAGATGTGCTTGAAAGTGCCTCCAAAGGCTGAAATCTTCACCAAGAGCAAATTCAACTTGATGAGGTGAAGTGGTAATGTGCTTTAGACTGTCCCAATGGGCGTGCCAAAAAGCTGTTGAGTGTGGTCACATAGTGGCTTAAGATTTTTTTTTATAAGGATACACCTTGGAAAGATGAAAGAATCTAACCTCAATGTCCCACCGGGCGTGCCAAAACTGTTGAGTGTGGTCACATGGTGGCTTAAGATTTGTTGTTTGATAATGAGACACCTTGGAAAGATGAGATAATCTAATCTTATTTTCCCACCGAAATTCCAAAACTATTGATGTAAAATCACAACACCCCCAAATGGCCTCGGATCTAAGTGGGGCATCCGATGTGACTGCATAACATTGGACCATCTCTCAAGCTATGGGACTTGCGGACTTGAGATGTCCCTTTAGAGAAAGTTGACTTCTTCTTCCTAAAATACTTGTCATAAGCTACTCTAGTGTAGGAAAACTATCTAATCCTAATCTAACCTTCCAAGGAGATAGGGAGAGAGAGAAATACATAAAAACAGAGCCTACACTAAAGCGGTGATACACCAGAAAAGGAAGTGGCTGGTCACAATCTAACTACCTGAAATGGAGAGAGGTGAGAAATGGAGAGGGTGGATAAGATACATCACGGATAAAAGATATATGTCACAGAACACCACTTCAACCCATTAAATATAACTCCTTAACTTGCAATAGATATCGAGCTACGCACGAATACCCTACAATGATGAGAGGTAAAAAGAGACAATAAAAAGAAAAGGATGGACAAGATGCATCAAAAATAGATTAAATTGCTCCATAAGTTACACAAGACATTAGTAGTGGGAAAGAGGAAATAAAATTCCATTACATAGCCATGAGAGGAGGCTTAGACTCCACATTCTACCCTAAGGAAGAAAGAGAGAGGGGGGAAGGAAAGAAATAATGACCAACCTTTAGAAATATTCCCCCCTTTATAATATATAGAAGAAAGAGAGAAGGAGAGAGGGAAGAATTTGAACTTTGCTTCAACCACCCCTAGAAGAACATTGAATCCACCTACTCAAAGATGGGCTTTCTTTGCAAAACCCAGGCTCCCATGTGTTATTCCTTCATTGGGCAAGAAAGGATTCCATTCTTCATCATGTCGGCGGGTTGGAGACTTGACAACATTGAAAATGGAGGGCCAAAATATTAATGGTGGTAGGTGAGAAGCCGGAACCAAGAGCTTTCCAAAACTTCCTTCTCACCGAATATGAGCTTCAGGTCAAAATATATGGCCGTCGAAGGTGCTTTGGCTTTGAGTTCTATCTCTATGAGATCTACATGGAGCCCGCGCATTCTTAAGATTTTATAGCCTCCTTTCACTCTCCCGAAATGGCTCCGAACCGACATGTGGTGGCTTCTGTGGGCTCCTCTGTGTTCTACCTAAGTCCCTCCTATTGGTGGAGACACTCTACCTGACTCCGAGACACGTGGAGAGTTGGTGCATGTTTGGGGACCACTTTTGGATTTGCCTCTTGAAAGAGCACCGAAGAGACACATGGCTCCTTCCACGGATTTTCTCTATTTCTTTGTGTTTTGGCTAAGTCCCTTTTGTTTGGCGGGGCCATATGTTTGACCCTAGACATGTGGAGGCTTAGCGCACATTTGGAAACTACCCCTAGATTTTACCTTTGAAGTTGCGTGGATGGGACACGTGGAGGCTCGGCTCATGTTTGGGGACTACCTTTTGGGTCACGCCTTTGAAGTGTTGCCAAAGAGACACATGGGGGCTTCCGCTATTCCTTTTATGCTTAACCAATTTGGGGCCGGTTAAGATTTTGGGCTCTGACCACATGGTAGGTTAGCACTAGTTCAGGGTCCTTCTTTGGGCCGTGCCTTTTAAAGTTGCACCAATGAGACGTGGAGGCTTCCGTGACCCTCTTATAATTAGTTGATTCAAGGACGTCTTTGTCCCTTTGTCAAACCTTGGACACATGGAGGGTTGGCACTTGTTAGGGGACTACCTTCGAGTTGATCTTTGAAGGTGTGCCGATTGACGCGTGGAGGCTTCCGCCATTCCTTTTATAATTAACCAATTTGGGGCTGGTTCAACTTTCAAGCTCGACCACGTGGCGTGTTGGTGCTAGTTTGGGACTACCTTTTGGGTCACGCCTTTGAATTTTCACCAAAGAGACACATGGTGGCTTTTTCCATTCCTTTTATACTTAACCGATTTGGGGCTGGTTCAACTTTTGGGCTTTGACCATGTGGCGGGTTGGCACTAGTTCGGGGTCGTTCTTTGGGCCATGCCTTTATAAGTTACACCGGTGAGAAAAGTGGAGGCTTTCTTCTAACCTCTTATACTTATCCGATTAAACATCCATCTCTCCCCGCTTTTTAACTTCGACTACATGGCAAGCTTGCTGCGATTTGGGAACCCACTCTGTATTTCACTTCTAAAGTTGCACCGAGTTGACACATGGTTCTTTCGCTAGCCTTAGACTTTTCAATGGTCAATTTAAATTTTTGAGGCTCTGACCACATAGAGGGCTGGCACTCATTTGGGGTCCCCACTTTGGATTCCTCCCTTGGAATTATGTTGATGAGACACGTGGCTCCTTCCGCGAGTCCATTGCTTTACCCCGTTGATTTACATACAAAGTCCGAAAACTTCAAGCTTCTTCTTTGATTTATTTCTGTTGAGCCTCTAGAATATTTTAACGTCATTGGCCTCCATGTGCCAACCTTGGTCCTCCATTATAGAGCCCTCCGCCCCTTAGATTTGGGATTAGTTGTCGATTTGAAATGTGGGCTCGTATGATTAAACTGAACCTTCAATTTTCTCTTGTGTAGGGTTGTGTTTGATCAATTTTCGTGGGGAAAATTGAGATAACACCAACCTTGACCTCAAATTCATTCATCAAAATTCCATCAAGGTCCAGCTATCGCTGATTAACTAGGTGACGTACCTATTTATGGGAATCAACCATCTAACTTTGACTTCCCAAATGATTCCATAGCTACTCTTTCCTAGACGAACCCACTTACCAAATGACACTATTCTTTGATGGCTCCCATTGTCAACATGGGGGTGGGGCTGGTGTTATCCTCATTCCTCTTGATGGTGAACCTATGCCTTTGTCTTTAAAACTTGATTTTTATTGTACATACAATATTGCACTCATATTGGGCCTCTAGGTCGCTTATGCTTTAGATGTTAAGTCCATTAATATCTTTTGTGATTCTCAATCTGGATGTAAACCAAGTCAATGGTATATACCAATGTCGTAATGAGATACTTCAAAAGTATAAGAATCATGTAGAAATACTTTTGACCACCTTTGACCATTACGCACTTCAAACTACCCCACGTTCTACTAATAAATTTGTGGATACCATGGTCTTCTTGGCTTCCCAGATACTGCCGTCGCCCGTGACTCTAAAATATTTGTCATAAGTACAAAGGCTATAATCACCCTCTTATTTACCTCATGAGGTCTACTCCATCGGAACCATTTCCCCTAACCCATGTGACCTTTGGTATAAGAAATATGAATATTATCTTTTACTTTCCATTCTACCTGTTGATCTCACTCATAATGAACAATGTGCCTTTCTTAAAAGTGTCTCCCATTATGTCAACATGGGCAGTCTTCTTTACAAGCATGGATTTGATGGCATTCTCTTACGATGCCTTACAAGTTCTGAAATTCCCTACACCATTAAGGAAGTCCATGATGGAATTTGTGGAGGTCACTTTAGTGGTTTAGCTGTCACAAAATGCATTCTTTGCTTAGGCTATTATTGGTCAACCCTAAACCGTGACTATTGTGAGTATGTCAAACGTTGTGTGAAATTCCAACAACATGCTAATCTACATCACACACCTAGTCATGCCTTGTAGGTCACACAAAATATTTGGCCTTTCTCTCAATGGGGTTTAGACCTTGTCAGTGAGATCAACCCCCATTCTTCACAATGCCACCAATGGATCATAACCACTACTTAATATTACACTAAATGGGTAGAGGTCATTCCCTCATTTCTACAAAATCCAAGAAGATATGTTAATTCATCAACCATCACATCATTTTTCACTTTGGTGTTCCTCACCACCTCATCACTGATAATGGAAAGAAATTCAAAAACAAAACCCTACGCAAACTATGTGATGCTTTTGGCATCCAACTCATTTTCTCATCACCTTATTACCTGCAAACTAATGGTCAAGCTGAATCAACCAATAAAACCTTGAAAAAAATCTTATGAAGGTAGTCAACGACATCTTTGAAAGATTGGCATACGCACATTCCTTTCACCTTATGGGCTTATCGCACTAGTATTCACACTTTGACTACTGCCACACCCTTTTCTTTGGTCTACGGTACCGAGGTTGTCTTACCTCTCAAAGTCCATATTCCATCTCTACATCTCACTATAAGACATGCTCAACGACGATGACTTTCACCAAGATCGTTTGGCGCAACTTGAGTTATTAGATGAATTTCGTCTCAATGCTCTTGACCATCTCCAAATCTACCAAAAACATATCAAACGTGCCTATGAAAAATGTGTTCACGAATAAAATTTTCAGGTTAGCGACCTCATCCTAAAGGAAAATCAACATGTAACCAAAGAGGAGAAAAGTAAATGGGGAAAATTTTCTCCTAATTGGCTCGGACCCTATATCGTTACCCATGCCTATGGATCAAGTGCTTATTATTTGTCTTCACTCGAAGGTAAACCCAAACCTAAGCCCCTTAATGCCTTACATCTTCGACCATTTTATTGCTGACGTCAAGTTCTATACCACTTTCTGTTAGTTGATCGCTCATCCCTTGAGCATTGTTCACCTTCCATATTACCCATTTTGAGGATCCACAACTCAAAAATAATCATGTGATTCCCATCACCTTTTAGCCTTATCTTCAATATGAGTACCATGGCTCTACTCATAACATGATTCTCATGGATACTTTTTGTCTTCTTCAAGATGGAATCCCATGGTCGTTCATCACTTGAAACCACCTCTTCCATAGTTAATCTCTGTGTGCTATAGTCTTGTCTTCTAAACAAGAACCTAATCTTCCTCTCGTAGCCTTATCCATGACTTAACGCGTCTAAAAACAAAAGGGGATACAAATCCTTGAGTCAAAATTCCAGCAAAAGATGACTCCCTCAAAAGGGACATCTCTTCTTTATATGCCATTGTCATAAATAGACTGGTCCTTTGAAGGACAACTATATAAAGTCATTACCAAAATATAATAAATATCCGAGAAGATTCCCACATCGTTACGCTTCATGAAGACCTCAAGGAGATTATATACTCATCCAAAGTATAGACTTCTGTATCGATCAATCTATTAAAAACAAACCAATGAAGAAAAAGATGAAATTTTTGTCATAGACTTGCCTATTTTTTATCATGGTTTTACTGTTCCAAAAACACGTTGTCATACACTAAGTTAAGCTAAAATTCCCATTCTCACGTCCTTTCCTTTTTGGCCAATTTCCTCTTTCCTCAAGGGACTTACCATAATCTGTGTCATTTTTGTGATTATGTGACTTTTTTCACCCTTAGAATGGTCTATTATGCAACGTCTTTAGGGTCTTACATTCATGAACCTCTCTCAAGTATGATCGAATCATTAGGGTTCTTATCAATTAAGTGGCTCTTTTACTACCTCTTACGATTCACCTTCATCATTACTTATTGATTATCCTATACAGGACCAAATCATCGACACCTATATTTAACAAATCACTCAACCATACCTACAACCTAAACTCAACCATGCCTATGACCTACATTCAATCATGCCTATGACCTACATTTAACCATGCCTCACACCTACCAACCCATTCCTCTACTTAATCATAATCTTCCTTAGCTTATGGGAGAACGACATCGGCCTGAGGTCCTTTTCATTGGGACTATGTAGGCAACACTTCGAGGGCATGGGGCCCTTAAAGGTTAGCTTAGAAAATCTTTACCCTAACCAATTCCCCTTTCCCTTTCCTATTCACATTCTACCCTAGTTAGTTTCCTTTCTATATCAATAACTAGAAATTAAACCAAACAAGCAATAATTGCTAAACATCTTTACCATCATAACTCATACATTCATTTCATCACGTCTACCATTTCTTTACCATAATCATACATTTTCCTACAAATCATCTTAACACAATCCATACCATCATTAATTACACAAATTAATGAATTAGAAATTCAATCAACCATAAAACCTGACTCAACCATGTCTATGACTTGACTCCACCATGTATATGACCTGACTCAATCATGCCTATGACCTAACTCCACCATGCCTAAACATACCTATTTTCCATATATTTATACATAACAATAAAATTCTACCAACTCAAGTACATCATCTTCCAATCATCCATATCATCATAACAATCTGTATCCATAGAATGTACACTAATGCCAAATAATAATCACAATCTCTCAAAAACTCTCATATATAGCCTCACCATCTTTGCACGCACGCAGTGGTATGTGATAAAAATAAACAAAAATCTCATATACACCTTATCTACTTTCTCACAACCTTTTTCACCTAACGATGACCCCGACCCTCCAACGCATTCTCCGACCTCATTATTTATTACCCCACCTCACCATCAATTGGGGCATATTTCTTCCCCTCCTGTGGCCTTACCTATGCCACACCTTCTTTTTATCCACACTTGACCTCATGTTCCATGACCTATATGCCTAGACTTGGAACATTGTTAGTGACCTTTGAACCACTATACTCACTATACCTTGTGACGTAGTTGTTAGAGTAGGTATTTACCTATTGGTAACTCAATTTTGAGTGTCATTTTTGCGAAAGTGCATATTTTTTTATACTCTTTCCATTGTAAATATTTATTTTAAGAATCACACTATAATTATAAAGTGCCATATTGTAACACGCACTCATTATAAAGTGCCAAAATCTGGGGGCTCTTGTTGCATTGTTTGGTTCTTGCATTTCTTTTGGTGATTTTTGAGGATGACATCTTTATCTACTTCTGTATTAGATCATGTTGAGCCATTAACAAAAATAATTACCACACATGGAAACCAAGAATGGAAACAATAATTAAGTGGAAAGGATTATGGGCTTTAAATTCTTCATAACAACCAAGTGTTCACTAGAGAATATGAGAAATTTCAGTACCAATGCAAATTTGATGAGTGTATGGGTTTGATAGGAACTTATGTAAGTGACAGTCTTTTGTTTCATTTGGAAAAATGTGACTCTCCTTTCAAAATATGGGATAAATTGGAGGATTTATTTGGTAAGGCGGATCATATGAGAGCCATGCAACTTGAAATTGAGATCACCTCTCTTAATCATGAAGATTTTCCAACAATTATAGACTATCTTACCAAGTTCAAGCATTTGTTGACACATTTGAAGGGGAGTGTAAGAGATAAGAAAGATGAAGAGTGTGTTTACTTGATTCTATCCAAGTTGAGAGGACCATTCCAAATTTTTTCTTCTACCTTTTTCTCTAGCATGGATGCCTTAGGTGACACCTTCAAATTGCCTAAATTAGAGACATTTTGTGAAAGAATTACTAGGAAGAATCCAAATTATCTCAGCTTGAGTCTTCCACCTCTCAAAAGGCATTAGTTGCATCTAATCCTCGGGAAAGGAAAACCAAACAAGTAAAACCAAATCCACACCTTCTCCATCTCAAAATTCTCCTAAACTTAAAGAAAACAACTCAAAACCCAAGGATTCTTCTAAATCCAAGAATAAGTCTAGTCATTCATGCTCTTTTTGTGGGGGTAGTAATCATGAAGAAAATAGGTGTTATAAGCGAAGGCAAGCCTTAGAGGATGTAGTCAAGAAACAAAAAATTTCTATCTCCACTCCACCTCCTTCTAATCAGTATGGAAAAACACTTAATGATGTTGGAAGATCTTAGTCACCACTTGCAGACAATTGGGTTATAGATTTGGTGCTTCTCATCACATGACTTCTTCCAAGGAGTCTTTTGTTTCTCTAGGTTTGAGTTCTACTTCCAAAATTGAGGTTGGAGATTCTTCCTTTCTTTCTGTTGAGGGAAAAGGTGATATACAACTTGATGGTGGCAATATCCAAGATGCACTATATGTTCCTAACATCACTACAAATTTGCTTTCTATATATCAAATTTTTCATTCTAGTCAAGGGAAAACAATGACTTTTACACCACATGGGGCAGAAGTAAGAACTTTTTTGGAGCCTTATTCACTTGTTGCTCAGGGTATTGTTGATCATAGTTCTAGACTATATCACTTTGAGGGTTTTGATGACACTTCTTCTATAGGGACAGGATTGGTTTCTCATTTAGATTCAGAGAGTAAGCTTTGACATGAAATATTTGGACATCTCAATTATAGATATTTGAAGGAGTTGAGCACTCATGGTATGGTAGATGGTCTTCCTAGAGTTTCTTGTCTTGAGGGATTTTTTCATGGTTGTGCATTAGGGAAAAAACACCAAGATCCTTTTCCTAAGAATTTGTCTAAGAGAGCTTCTTCACCACTTGAGCTTGTGCATAGTGACTTGATGGTTTTTCCTACTCCATCTTTCAATGGAGCTAAGTATGCACTTACATTTATTGATAATTTCTCAAGGCGTACTTGGGTTTATTTTCTAAAGTACAAAAGTGATGTTTTTTCACACTTCAAAGTCTTCAAGGCTTTGGTCGAGAAACAATCTTCTAGTAGCATAAAGAACCTTCATACTGATAATGGGGGAGTACTTCAGCAATGATTTTTCTAAATTTTTAACTCAAGGCATTATTCACCAGCATTTTGTTCCTCATACTCCACAAAAGAATGGATTAGCAGAAAGGAAGAATAGAACTTTGAAGGAAATGGCTAATTGTATGATGCATTCTAGAGATATACCTCCTATCTATTGGGTAGAAGCAATTAATTGTGCTAACTATATTCAGAATCACACACCACATAGAGCACTTGAGCATTTGACTCCAGAGGAAGCTTGGTACAACACTAAGCTAAGCCGGATGTCTCATTTTTTTATTCTTTGGAGCCATGTTTGGGCCTTTATGCCAAAGAAGAAAAGGAAAGCTTTAGATAAAAAGAGTAAACCCTTAATCTTTGTAGGGTATTGTGAGGACATGAGAGCTTATTGTATTTTAGATCTTGATACACATGATGTTCTTTTTGAACACATGTTCGGTTTGATAAGCGTTTCACTCCTCATGATTCTTCATCTTCTTCCTTTCCTTCTTGTTCTTCATCTCATCTTGAGGATCCTTTCTTTGAGGAGATTGATGAGGAGGTTATAGATGCCATTGAGGTTCCTATTCCCATTGATGTTGTCACTATGCCTAAGCAGGCTCGTACTATAGTTTCTGAGGTAGCACCTTTCATAGAGGATCTTCCACCCACTAGGAATCATCATGCACATTCTATAGGTTCTGGAATTTTGTGTCAGGAAGTTTCTGAGGATCCACAGTCTTTTTCAAAGGCTCATGGGATATCGGAGTGGGATGATGCGATGGCAGCTGAGTATTCTTCTTTGATGAAGAATCATACTTGAGATTTGGTATCTCTTTCTAATGGAAGAAAGATGGTTAGGTGTAAGTGGGTATACCGAACCAAATACATAGTTGATGGGTCCATTGACAAGTATAAGGCTCGTCTTGTTGTGAAGATTTTTTCACAAGTTAAGGGTATTGATTACTCGAGACTTTTGCACCCATTGCCAAGATGGATTACATACGCATTGTACTTACTATTGCTGCATCACGGGGTGGCCCGTATATTAGATGGATGTGAAGAGTGCCTTCTTACATGGAGATCTATAAGAGGAAATATATATGGAGTAGCCGGATGGATTTGTTAGGATTCTTCTCTTGTTTTTCAGCTCCGAAGGTCTCTCTATGGTCTCAAACAAGCCCCTCGGGCTTGGTATGAGAAGATGGATTCTTTTCTTCTATCTACTAGTTTTGTTCATTACCACTCTGATCATACAGTGTATCTCTAGCATGTCGGTGAGGATATTGTGATACTTGTCTTATATGTTGATGATCTACATTTACTTACTGGCAACTCTTCATCCCACATTTAAAGTATTTAGAGGGATCTTTCTACACAGTTTTACATGAAAATCTTGGGCTATTGTATTATTTCCTTGGTTTATAGATTTCTCAGACATATTCATGGATTCATTTGAGTCAACAAAAGTACACCCATGATCTTCTTAGTGCTTTGATATGGCTGATTGCAAGCCAAGTCCATCTCCTTTTAGTTTGGAGTTACTCTTACATCCACATGTACCACACCACTTTGTGATTCTACGTTGTATAGGCAATTTTTGGAAGTCTCATGTACTTGACCCATACTCACCCCGATATTTAATTTGTAGTACGGCTTGTATCTTGGTTTGCACATTCTCCTCATAATAGTCACCTGGGCAGTGCTACTAAAAGGATTTTGCACTATTTGCATGGAACTTCCAACTTTGGCCTACACTACACTAGGGGCTCTACTCATTTAGTTGGGTATACAGATTCAGATTGGGCATGTTCTATTGATGACATGTGTTCTATTTCTGGCTATCTTTTCTGTCTTGGTTCTTCTCCGATTCTTGTGGCATGCAAAAAGTAATAGGCTATTGCACTTTCATCTTCGAGAGGCGAGTATAGGCGTGAGTTACAGTGAGTCAACAGATTCTTTGGCTTTGCTAGTTATTGACAGAGTTTGGATTCCCACAGGATTCACCGACTATACTTTGGTGTGACAACCAAAGTGCAATTCACATTTCTCGTAACCCAGTTGAGCACCAGTGGACCAAGCATATCAAGATACACATCCACTTCATTCGGAAGCACATTCAAGATGGAGTTCTTTGCTTGGAGTACCTTCCAACTCAAAGAACAGTTGTAGACATCTTTACTGAAGCCTTTTGCATCACCTCACTACCTTGAGTTGCGTGGAATGCTTGGGGTTTTGGAAGTTGTTCTTGGGGGTGTTCATGAGAACATATTCCTTCTTCTTCTTCTTTCTCTTTCCTTATAGCAGGATTCTTTCCTTCTTTTGGTTCGAGATTTCTTCATGGATATATTGTACATGAGTACCTCATCAAGCCTAGTTGTCGGGACTCATATTGTGGACATGCCACTTCTATTTTGGCCCCTAGCTTCACTTGAGGGGGGGTGTTAGAGTAGGTATTTACCTTAGCTCATGTTCACCTAGGTACATTATTTACCTTTATTGTATTTATCCTCACCCACTTATGTGTGTGGATATTTCTTTTTATTTATTTAGATATTAAGAGATATTATCTAGTTGTTAGGTATAGTTCTTTCCTTGATCTATGGTATTGACTAGTTCTTTCCTAGATCTATAGTATTGACTAGATCCTTGATGTCTAGTTTCTCGTAAATCTATGGACTTGACTAGTTCTTTGATGACTAGTTCTTTCCATGATTTATGGCTTGATCTACGACCTTGATTGGTTATTAGATTGTTATTCCTTGCCTATATAAGTAAGGTCCATTCTCACTATATTTCATTGAGTTCCATAATAATATATGATATTTCTTCTCATTTGTTTGCAAAGGTTTATGTAAAGTTATTCTAGTGAATTGATTTCATCTTATTGATCATGATGTTTGATTAGCATCTGTGTTCTTGGCTTGCCATGATCTGGTTATTGTTCCTTTTCTCATGATCCTTAGAAATTGCCTAACATAAAAGCCTAGAACCTGTAGAATGTGCATGATGATGCCTAGTGGGTGGAAGATCCTCTATGAAAGGTGTTGCCTTAGAAACTATAGTACAAGCCCACTTAGGCATAGTTACCCGTATTTATTTAGCCTACCAACCTTACCTTGCCTATTGTCTTGTTATTTATCCTGACATGACCTTTGGTGTATTGGAACATACATAAACATTCTTGCACCTGACCTCTATTGTGTTTCCACACCATATCATATACCTTGGATACCGGACTCACTTCAACCTTGTTTAGATAGACCTATCGACCTTGGATGATGTAGAGTTTGCAAGCTTTTCACTCTGGTACCGTGCTGCCATTTATACGTGTGCATACATTTGACTGTCACTACCTTTGACCATGGCCCATTTCCCTATTTTCCCAATTTGACCTTTACCCCATTACTCATTGTTACCTCTACCTACTCTACCCATACCTACTTACCTAACCATTGATTAGGTGGATATTTCCATGTCCTCACCCATTGCATCTTGCGATGATGGTACCTGTTTTACTCAACCTAATAGCCTTACCTTGCATATTGTCGTGACCCTTATAAAAAAAAACCTTGATCTTTTGACCTTTTGGATGTATCAGAACCACACCTACACCTTCTTGCATCTTACCTTGTAGAGTGCCTAGACCGTATCCTCTACCCTAGATATCGGATCTCAAAAATCCTTGTTTGGATGACCTTTACGACCCTAGCTAACATACATTTGTTATGTTGAGCAACCCTTATATCTCATGGCATTTCAAAATGTGTGCATACATTTGAATACTCTACCTAATCACCCACCCTACCTCTTACAATCACCATACCCTCGACCATCCCTTTTTTCACACCTAACCTGTTTTCTCAAACCACCCACCTCCTCATTTTATCAAACCACTCACCGCTTCCTTCTCTCACCTCATTGGTTCCTAGTTTGAGGGGGGTTACCTTCACCCACACTTGGGGAAACATCACCTTCACCCACACATGGGGCAACCACATCTTATTTTTTTGTCAGCGTCGCTTACCAATACAAGCTATGCAACAAAAAGGGGAAAAATGTAGACACCAAAATTGGGTCACACTCCCCTTAGTCCCCATCAAATAACCAACTCAAACATATTCACCTAACCATGGCCCCTTCCACCCCACATTAATATTAATTTAATTTAATTAATTAAATTAATACCCATCCTCACAACATTCATTACTTAATTATTTTAATTAAGCTAAATTTCCACCTCACCTAGACACCTCACCTAGCCACCTCACCCTAGACCTATTCTTGGCATGTTTCCATAACTAACTAAGACCTGATCTTACTTGCCTTAATGAGCTAAGATTTGGTCTAACCCTAAAAGAACATGCCTAATATTTCTCTAACCACATTCCCGCTCATTAGAAGGGAAGCTTCCATTCTGATCCATGAGAATAAACCAACCTAGCCCAAGAAATCGGAGAGCTTTGCCATTTTTAGTAAACCTAGGGAATCCCACCTTAACCGACACCGGTCAACTCGGAACCATCGTTGGTTACCATTTATTCACCTTAGCAACCTTGTTTTTGGGTTGGCACATTATGAGATCAAGGAGACGAGAAGAGAGTTGTATACAAGCAGAACCAGAGTCTTTTCACGCACCCAAACATCCACAACCAACACCAACACAGATCCAAAGTTATTGCACTCACAGAAGCATTCTAGGAAGCACTACTATGGCACCAAACACCATTCTTCTAATCAACTACCATCACGGTAAGTATAATAGCCTTGTTACTTCTATTATCAGTTTATAATTTGCATGTTATTTTCCCATCTTCTACAAACTTGTAGACTCGGACCATTCCTCTACCCACACCGAGAAAATCACTCATTCTCACCTCCCATAGCCCTATGAGTATACTTTGAAACCTTTACATTCCTCACTATCCATCCTTCCATCTCTATTTTGCTTGATTCAGTTCAACTCCTACAATCAAATCTCATTGATTTCCTTTCACCCTCACGATACTGCGGCACTAGTCACCCATGACCATCATCGGTCCCTTCTAAAACGTCATCGGTTATACGACTAACATCGGTCTCTATATTTCATACCCTTTTTCCAATAATGGAACCAATCAACCTTTTACCAAGTGACCTAAATAACCAAAAATGTGACCTTGACCGAGTTCCAGTAACCTAACCCCTACCTACCCTTCGATCGGCTACAATCTAGCTGTAATATTAGATTTACTTATTGTGCTTGAACGAGATACCTAAATCATATCAACTATAGTATGATTTTTCTTATTTCTTGCATTAATTTTATTTAAACAGTGGATTGACATCCATGTAGGGAGTATCACACTTCCGAATTTAGCACACCCTAGCCAATCTACTATCATATATTATTTAACTCTTCTTTTGTGGTCTTGTTTTCTATTTCAGGTAGTTCCTCCCAGCCAAAAGGAAGCTCTCATAGTCAGCATTGGATTGAGAAGTTAAAATGCCCGCAACAACCAAAAATGGCCAACATAAATAGGTATTCCTCCTTGGCCCTTACCCCTATCTATTTTGTCTCAATAAAGTAAAGAAAATGGTGAAACACTCTTACTCGCATAATTGATAGTATCAACTTAGAGTAGTATACAATCTCCAAGAATCTCACCAAAAATAGTGCTTAGTCCCTTGAATTTTCTATCTAGAACCATATGAATAGTACCAAACCTTCTTTGTGGTTTGGTCCAAAATATGTAGTCTCATATCCTACCACCATGTGGTATCTTTCCAAATGTATATCTTTCTTTAGGTTTTTTATTCTCCATAGGTTGTCATTGATGTTAAATTAAACGTACTAACACCTATAAAGAAAGTTCAAGTCATTTATTTAGAGGACTAAATTCTTTTCAAGAGAACTTACTATAAAATACATTCCTAAAGAACTCCAATATCTCCTAAACTCCTTCAAATTAGCAACACATCTTATGAGTATAACATACATACATTTGAAGCTTGTCAAAAAAAGTTCAAGAGTCTATCTTCCCAATCTACAAGCCCTCAAAGAGGCCTAAAATTCAATTCAAAAAGGTTAATCCAATACAAGGTATTTTAAAAGTTTATGAGGGTCAAGGAAATCAATATACCACTTGCAAAACTACACATTATATCACAATCATGAAGGGTACACTCTACATTATCTATATTTGTGTATTTAATGTCTTTGTCAAGAAACACGAGGGCAAGATATAGGGTTGGATTATAAATGCATACACAATTGCACATATACTAGGACAACTACAAGGATTTTTCTCCACCTTCGAGGGAATGTTATATAGTGCCTAAATAAAATCAATAGTGGATAACAACTAGGATTAGTATAAATCCTCCACAAAGAGATTTATATCCTTTTGTTATCTAATTGTGTTCAAGAAGTACTAGTGTAGGTATCTCGTGGTTTTCATCTATCATTGGTCACTACCAGAGGTGATGCACCTATAATTCGGTGATACAAATCCAATAAGATCCTAGATACGGCTGACACATCACTCACCCGTGACCGAGAGCTCTCACGAAGCATGCAAAGGTACCGGGTCCCTCTTTAGGGTTGTTGTAGGATGTTAGCATGATGAATACTTAACACATACAGTTCTATTACTAACACATCATTCTACGAGCATACCGAGATCTATATCTCTAAGTGAGAACAAAATTAAATATAAACCATGATGAGATCAAGAACATACTAGATTCGGATACACACAGTAACTAACACTTAGATTCAACCAATATCCTCCATTATATTAAATGCAATAAGTATACAAAAGATTTATTAGAATAACAATAATATGCGCGTAATAGATTTAGCAAAGCATAATCTCACTATGTTTCCATGTTTGCAGCTCTCTCTATCTCTACATAGTTCATTACATACTTATAAGGGTGGGGACTTTCCCTTCACCACTTATCTATTCCAAAAATATGTCACATGCTATTAATAGCCACACGCCGTTTATAAGCATAGCCCCACATGCAAGTGTGCTAACTGTAGAATTCTATTATTTAACTACAATGATAATCCTATTCCTATCTCGTGTCCATGCAAAGCGCTTCATAGCTAATCCTTAAAAAATAGCCAATGCATGGCGCGCATGTCTCTGCCTCATTTGTGTGCTCTGCATGCCATCTCTAAAAATAGAACTTCATGAGCAAAAATGGCTAAGTCCTGAAAGATGAACTTCTGCTCCATGCACTTTTTCTCCCTATCCATTTGTGGCTTTGAATATGACCTAGTTTCTTGCTCGGGTTTCTTGTGAGATTTTTGTCAAGTGTTTTCTGATCAACATTACCCCACACTAATTTCATCGTCACCTTGAAAATGGTTATCTCCAAAACTGAATTAAATAATTTGAATGGAAAGAATAAAAAGAATTTTCTTTACAAATAAATAATAATGTCTATACAGAAACTTCATCTGCTTCAACTTGAAGGACCAACTTAGGATATTTCTACCTCCAAGGCCCGCCACTCAGGTAAGTGCTTCCTCTAATTTTTCTAGAATGTCCAAAGTAATGGACTCTAATTCTTCCTTCGCAATCTCCCCTTTCTCATTCTATGAGACCAACACAATGCTTGACATTTCAGTCATCCTTCCCTCTAAGAAATCCATCTTCTATGCAATGAGCTTCCCAAGCTCCTCTAGCCAATTTTTGTGTGGTTCTGGGCTACTCCCAAGGCCTCGCACTTTGTTTTAACCATTGCTAACCTTTCTGCGCTACCCAATGTGTCGTTCTTCATCACTTTACGGACCTCATTTTTCTCCTCCGTGGTTTTTATGTTGATTAGCACCTCACGGAGCTGCACAGATGTTCAAGGCTTAGTATGCCTTTGTTATTTTTTCCCACAACGCGCTTTTAGCATCCCTCATATGATGCAATCTTCCGCATTGCTGAATCCTTTTCTCACTCTACCTCTTGTGTTGGATATTTTGGTGCTTTGTCATGCATAAAGGTTCATCTTCAAGCACTAGCTCCACTAATGTACCTATATAGTTTATTGCCAAAGGAAACGTCTTTGGTACCTTTGACTCTAAGTGTGGCCTAGCTCTTATGACATTATCACCAATTTCCTTTGTGATGCTGATAAATACAAAGTTATTTTTCTATGCTAAGTCTCTTTCCTATGTTAGGCACATTATTTCCCCATCCTTAGTTTTGATCTCTTCCCTTAGTGCCCTAATTGTGGCATCCTTGTCCATATTCTACTTCGCCACCTCTGTTGAGACTTTTACTAATGCATTTCTCACATGTTCATCTAACATAATAGTAGGCTTTACTATCATGTGTCTATCTTGAGGTGTCTTTTTCAACCTCCTTGATATGCATGACTCCTCACACACATCAAAATCTAGTTCATCCATGTGTGTGTGCATCGACCATGATAATTGCTTCCTTGTGTGCATTGTAGCCATATCTTCATCCATTAATTCCCGGCCATATAATTATTTTTGCGTCGGCGTGCTCGAAGCAGTGTGGCACAATTTAACCTATGTCCTCCGCATAACCCATGGCTGGTGGAATGTGTTCCCCACTTGTTCTTCTTGACCTAGGCTACTTAGGAACTTGAGCTTCAGATTTGGAACTTGTGTTTCCATGTCTGAACTATCTCGGTAGGTATATCATCTATTCTCTTCTCCTCCTCTTCTCCTTCCTTCATTTCTTCATCTTTTTGTTCTTCTACGTTCTTTGGAGGTGTAGGAGAATTAGGTGTGCTTTCCTCTGACTCTTCTACTTCCTCATTCAATTTTAGTTTCCTTCTCCTTTTTGCGGTTGTCTCCTTCTATGGAGAGAGTCTGGATGATCTGCGCATTGTTTGCAGGAGTAGCAGCTTGGGTCCTTGTTCTCCTAAACACTCTCTTAAATATCTTCTCTTCTTAGACTACATTCAAGTCCTCATCATCCCCCTCTTGTGGTTGAGGTGGTGTAGCTATGCACTTAGCTTCATCCTTATTCATAGGATGTATTCTACCTCTATGTTCGAAACCACCACTATCCTTTCGCTCATCCTCCTCATCCTCTACTTAAATTGGCTCTATGGGCTTAGGCACTAGAATGTTCTCCATGATATGCTTACCCTTTGGTGGTGCTAGAAGTGCAAACCCATCTCCTAGATACTTGATGTTCTCCAACTTGGGCTTCAGTTGGAGGTACACCAGTGCTGCTCCAACATCTCCCATAGCCAAACTTATGAGTTTAATTCTCAATACATCTGAAATGAGCCTTTCAATATATGCACCCATCCTGGATACAAATATTTCTTCCTTAGCATGTGGTAGTCACAATCTACCTTGTCCGCATTGAATGTTAGGCGTCACGTGTCTCGAGAACACGTGTACCGACGCCTAGAATTATTGTTGTGAAGACATATGGTAACTTACACCAAGGGCTCCATGCTCCATCCCTCATGGTGAAATGCGCTATGCAAAAGTGCTGGTATATAATGAACTGAACTTCCTTTCCAACCACCGAAGGCAATTCCTTGGGGATGCGTCATTCTTCTTCAAAGGCCACATGGAGCCTATCATACCACTTCTCATCCCTTTGCTTGACTTGTTTTGTCATGGATCCTTCACATAGGTATTTGTTGAACCAATCCATTATTGACTTATGCTCTATGGGATACTCCCTTATCTTCTCTTTTGGTCCATCAAGTACTCCGATCTCCATGAACACCAACGAAAACATAACAGCTCCAAAGCTGATCTTTCCTCCTATGCGTGCTTCCTCAATGATATTTTTTGCAATGTAACGTGAAATATTGTAGACCACCCCTTTGGACATCTTTTTAGCAACATGCAGCCACATGGTATTCACTTGTGACCACCTTTCTTGGTCATTTAGCTTCGTAACAAGATGTGCGGTTGCTTGCACAACTGGATACTTCTTCAGTTTATCTATGTCCATGTCGCATAGACCCTTTGTGTACCCTAGCTCCTTTTTGGTCTCCAAGATTGTAGCCTTGTCTATTAAATCATCTTTCAAATATTCTCATGTGCCCTTCAATCCTATTACCATGGAGATTAGCATGGATGAAATTACATTACTACATCCTACAAAGTACAAAAAATATTCGTGGACTCTGCTCATGAGCCACTGGTACAAAGCCTCATATTTCCTGAAGGAAGGGAGCTCATATAGCTAGTAAACTCCAATCTTCTTCAAGAGCTTATCACCAACATCATCATACACCGGAATGTCTTCCGCCATTTTTTTATTTGTCTTTGTGTTTAGCAAGGCATCAATATCCTTCTTATTCTCTTTGGTACAGTGGTTATACTCACTCACCTTTCTTCTTCTTATGTGAGAATCCCACTCTTATCCTATGATGACGCCTCTAGATATTGCATTTTAGAGAAATTGCTTTTGGGAGCCATCTCCTCTTCTTCTACAACCACCTTCTTCTTTCCCTTCACTCATGCTGCAACTGCTTTCTTGGGTTCCATTTCTACCTTTCAATCCTTTGTAAATACTCACCTCTTGAGTTCTGTAATGTGTGAATCAAACCCTAGCTCGATTTAGCATGCCCTAGGTGAAATCACGTGCCCTCAATCCTATTTTTCATCTTGCTTCGATCAAACCCTTCACCACCAGGGATGCAATCTCTTTGTGCACAAAGATCTCTTTGTCATGATAGCTACGCACCTCAATTCGATCACTTAGATCTTTACACTTAGCTCTTTTTCAAATACTCTTAATCGCAACAGTAAAAATGAACTCGCATCCGATCCTTATATAGTTTTTCAAATTTTGATGCATTTATTGTTCCTTCACCTACCCCATGTTCTCTCATTTTTGACCAACTTTGTTCTTTCCATGAGGTACATCTTTACACCCCAGCTATAACCTTCTAGTGTGCCTTCCTACCCTCTAGTCACAGACTTCTCTTCAGCACGCTTCCTTGTGCTCGATTACCTCATCATTGCACCTCCCACCTTTGGTAGTTGTTATGGCCTCTGTTTACCTCGTGTTATCTTGTCCCTTCATTCATCTCAATATTTGGTCACTTTTTAGAAGCAATCCTTTGACTTAAAAGCACCCATAACACCTCATTCCTTTCACGATTTAATTCCAACATTCATGTACTGGTTATCAACAACCATCCCACACTAAAAGTATATGCGAGTCCAATGCGCATAAACATACTTAATATATTAATTAGCTTCATGCATGTAAGCATGCTTATTATACAAAAACAATAACTAAATTGAAAAAGTATAACGAAAAATAAGGAAACACATTAAAGGAATATAGAATTGAAAAACCTAATCTAAATGGAAATACTACCTTATTACAAACAACAAGAAGACTCGATTTATAGTAGGGCTTCACCTACTCTGTTAAAGTAACTAGGTAGCCGTGTTCCATCAAGTGCTTCTAACTGGAAAGCACATGTTTCAAGGATGTAAGTGATAACATACGGCCCCAACCAATGTACCTTAAGTTTTCTGGATGGCGCAAGAACTTAGAGTCATAGAGAAGTACCATTTTTCCAATCTCAAACTTCTTGTCCTTTATGTTTCTATCATGCCATGATTTCTACCTAGCCTTTTCTTACTTCTGACTCCAACATGCTATGGCTCATTGCTCATCCAACTTAATTATATTTTCAATCCGTTCTTCTAAATCTTGCTCATCAGCTAGACCTCCAGCATGCACACAATACGTAAAGAAGGTAACATAAATTCCATAGGAAAAATGGCTTCTACGCCAAACACTAACTGAAATGGTGTGGCTTTGTTTAACCTTTTATATGTTATTTGATATGCCCAAAGTATTGTAGATACTTTATCATCCCAATCCTTTCTTCTAACATCACAAATTTTTGTCAATGTCTGGCTCAAAATTTTGTTGAAAGCCTCAGTAGTTCCATTTTCCTGAGGATGATAAGGTGTAGTCTTATGGTGTGAAATCATGAACTCATCCAATAGAATTCTGATTGTCTCATTAAGAAAATGTTTGCCCCTATCACTGGTCAAACTCAAAGGACATCCATGCCTTGTAATAATATTTTCCCATAGACACTAGGCTATCAGCCACTTTGTACGAGTCCTTTGTGGGTGTTGCTTCACCCACCTTGTCGAGATAGTCGGTCTGCAAGTTATGATGTAACATGATCTAGTTACGTGTGTAGGCTGGTGAAATAGGACCCACAAAATCTATAGCCCATTTCTCAAATGGTTATGCACTAGTAATAGGTCTTAGAGGCATTTCATCTCATTGATCTGGTTTTCCAAGATGTTGACAATGATCACATGCCTTACAAAATTCCTTACAATCTTTATAGAGGGTCTCCCACCATAATCCAGTGAGTATAATCTTGCACACTATGGCATCACCGACATAGTGGCCACATGTAATTCCACCATGAGCTTCTTCCATAATACATATGCACTCATTTTCCAATACATAACGGCACAATACTTCATCTCAACCCAATTTTTACAAGTCACCACTGATTAACATATAAGGTGCAGAGTGTATATCAAGTTGTTTCTTCTCCAAGGATTTCATTCCTTCTGGTGTCATCCCTGTTCATAGAAAGACAAAAATGTCCTCTAGTTTTGATGGCATGCGTTTCAACCTGTATAATTGTGCATCTGGCATGGTATCCTCAATTGCCTGTGCTTCTTCTCCTGACTGTATTCTTGATAGATGGTCTAGTCCAGAATTACTTTTTCCTAGTTTAACTACAACTGTGAAATCAAATTCTTAAAATAAGATAACCCATCAACATATGCACCCTTTTAAAACAAGTTTATTTACCAAATACTTCAATGCCATGTGATCTGTACAAAATATGCATGGTGTACCAAGTAGTATCTTGGTTGAATTTATGCAAAGTGCATAGATCATTGACAAAGCTTCTCCTCTATAGTTGTGTAATTGTTTTCTACAAGAGTCATATTTATACTAGCAAAGAAAATAGGATGATCTATAATACCTTCTTGGGTTGAGCAACACGACACCAATGGCCATGCGAGAGGTGTCAACATGTACATGAAATGGTTTGTCCCATAAAGGAAAATGCAAAATAGGTGCATTAGTAAGTTTCTCCTTTAATGTATCAAATGCGTGTTGATGTTGTTCTCCCTAGTAGAACATACCTTTCCCCTTTAGTAACTCTTCTAATGGTGCGACAACTTTGGCATAACCTTTGATAAAAATTTTGTAATATCCTATATGACCAAAAATCTGCACACCTAACTTTGACTAGTAGTCTCCCTTAGGCCTATAATGTTGTAACCTTTCTTTGGATCAACCAAAAACCCTCCTTATAGATTATGTGTCCTAAAACTATCCCAAATGGTGTATCAAATATGCACTTCTTGATGTTCAAAGAGATACTCAACTATCTATAACATTCAAAAATTAAGCGTAGATAGTTAGAGTGATCCTTAACTAATCCATACACCGTCCAACTGTCTAAATATACATGTAAGAAGTTGTGAATAAATTCCTCGAACACTTAGACAACTATGCACGAAAATATAGTGGGTGCATTTTTCGAGACTAAAAGTCATTACAGTATAGGTGAAGCTACCCTATTCGTAGTAAATGTAGTCTTTTCTTTATCGTCTGGGCAATCCAAACCGATGATACCTAGAGAACCCATTTGTAAAGGAATAGATTTTGTGACCTACAACTCCTTCCAGTATTTCCTCAATGAATGGTGTAGGAATTGGATCAGTTACACATGCATCATTTAGCTCCCTATAGTCCACACATATTCTAATCCGCCCATCCTTCTTGATACGATCACCATAGACTAACCCATTTCGACTCATCAAGGGGCTTGATAATCCCGACCTTCAACATGTTATCAATCTCTTCTTTTACCTTTTCACGCAAATTGGGGTTCATTCTATAAGGTATATTTCTAATTGGGCATGCACCCTCTTTAATATTTTCTTCATCTCCCCTAACAATTCATGTATGCCTTTAAGTTCATGGTACCCCTTAGGAAACAAGTCTTGGAAATCCCTTAGTAACTCTATGATTTTTTCCACTTCAGAGTCTAACCAATAGTCTCTAATTATGGCTTCCTTAGGCTCAGTATCTGTTCCAATATTCACCCTCTTTGTCTTCATCGGTTCATGATAGGTACGTGTGGCCTTTTCTACACTTTGTCAGTACCTCACACCTTCTGTTGAATGCTTTACATCCAAATTCTCTACTTCTTCGTCATCAACTAAGTAGACTATTTTTCCTTTCTCTCTCTCAAGGCAAGCGCATTGAAGTAATGTTGCATTGGCCTCTTGTTCTATATCAAGACATGCCTCTGAGTTTTCTTTATCTAATAAACCCTGAAGGATTTCTTCAGCCTTAGCACTATCCCCCATAGTTAAGCGTTTGATAACTTTCAATGCTTCTTCTACTGGAGGCTTTGTAGAGAATAAGTTAAATGTCTAGGCCATTCCTACAATTAAATTATGCCAATTTCTAGTTTCTCTATGGAGTTCTACATATACATACCAAGCAAACACGCAACCTTGTAAAGTGGAATAAAACAAGTGCACCCATAGCAAAGGTGGTAAAGCTTCATGCCCTTCTATCCAAAGTCTCTCACACTTCTGAACATGGTGCTAAAAAGGTTGATTACCATGATAAGTACGGGTTTGAGAGGTTCATTGCTCTGAAGAACCTAGTAGTAAGAGCAATCCCAATTCCATTCCATCCGACAAGATTATCTCTATGGACCACCCACCAAAGTGCTACTATCCCACGTAGTGTATATGCTGGCATAATTCTTCTTTTCGGTGGGTCTATCCATTTTTATTCCATGACGTGTAGGAATACCATGGGATCCCCTTCTCCTATGTAACAAGGTACGAGTTATTACCTATCCTCCTAACATAATGTGGTTTTGTGCCTTGAGGGAATATGCTCTTTACTTCATGCCCTACCAACTCATAAGTGTTATGAGCCCAATTATCACAAGCAACACTTGTAGTATCACTGATAGATTGTGCATCCTCCCATTGAATTAGTCCTTCTTTGGTTGGTTCAATCATATCTGGATCTCAAATGGCACATACATAAATCCTATTTAGATCTTCTTCACTTAAGGGCTCAACATAGGGCATAGATTTTCCATCTGTTAAAGGGATAATAACTCTTTCCTCTTTATTTTCAAAACTGATATAGCCCTTGTTGAACTGAAGATCAACATTATTTGCATAGCACCAAGGACACCCCAATAGATCTGGGAAGCTATCTGACTCTTCCAACGCTAAAAATTCAAAGTCTCTAGTGAACTTGGCTCCTTGTATGGTAATGGATGCATCTTTCAAAACTCCAATGGGAGTGGCCTTAGTCCAATTAGCCATGAATAATACATTAGAGGATGGCTATAATGGGGTCTTCCCATTTGTACCCATGCATCCAAGGTAAGAACATTGAGTTCCGCACTTTGTATTAATTAGTATATTACTCAATAGCCACCCATCCACAATAGCATTCGTGAGTGATTTCCTTGTCATAATCTAGGATATGAGGAGGAATATTTACATGCGAGGATCGTCGTCTAGTCTCGGTACTTGCATGTGGTGTGTTTCCTTTTAACCAGATCCTTAATAGTGGAATGATGTTTTCCTTGCACAATATTTTACTCATTTCCCTCAAATCATCTATATCAGTTTGGACCATCTCTGATGCTTTCTTTTACTCCTTTAAGTATTGTATCTCACCCTGAAGATTCCTTAGAAATACCATGGTTTCCTAATAAACCTCCTTCTGATAGGCAGGATCTGGGTACCGTGCATAAAGAACTTATTCTTTAGTGATGGTAGGTCTCTGCTACAATGCTTCCCTAGCGCGTGTCACCTCAACGTAGGTCGCGATCTTCACTTGTATTTCCTCAAATTCTGCTTCCTTCCATCTTAGGAACCCATTGGTTTTGAACAGTAGCGGTGTATCCTAACCATCCCTGTACCTTTGTTTTCTTGTTTATGTTGCTTACTCAGATGCTCATATAAGTCCAGACACTCCTCATACCTATGGTTATTTCTATAGAAAGAACATGTAGTATTCTTAGGACATTCATGCCTGTAGTGGTCAGGAGATCCACATGTATAACATGTTCCATGAGGAAACTCACTTCTCTCACTACCATGACCTTGTCCTCCAAATCCACCATGGTATCCTTGACCTTTACCACAAACACCTTCAAAATGCCATTTATTCGATCATAGGGCACACGATTATGATCCCGGTCCCGATGCTCATTCTTTCCTTTATTTGAAACTCATGTCTATCGTACACCAATATCAATAGCATCATGGATGCGTGCAATCAGCCGGTAGTCTTCGTGTCATGAGTCGTGGATCCGTAGATTTATAGTAGCTTGAAATGTTCTTTCTTATCACACATTGTAATAATGGGAAGTAGCTACCATCATAGTTTAAATGGCATATTTCACAATCCATCGAATGAGCATACTATTTTGTGAGGACAACTATCCTTTGTGTGACCTTCTACTTCATAATGTATGCACCAAATCCTTGTGTGCATCGATGTGCTAAATTTTCTGATATTTTCTCCAACTTTTTTGCCATAGTTGTTATTTGTGCTTCTAAAAATGGGCTCACACAGTATCTATGCTTCCAACTACCTCACCATGCAAGGTCCATTCAAGTTTTTTTCACGGAATCGTGTATGTCTTATGTGATAATGCCCTCCGAAAGGGGTAATCAAGACTCGATGAGGCCATAAATTGGCCATAAATTACCATTATTTTTTCCTTCAAGGTTACCTTTGAAAGCTGGATTTAAATGTAATCTAGTAACTTAAAGTTTGCTTAAGACAAAATATAAGATATATATCTTGTTCATTCTTTAGAAATCTTTTGTTACTATTTTGTTGACTAATCCTATTGATTATTTGGGAAAAGATGCAATGTCTTATGTATGTAGGCCATAAAGGAAAGATAATGCTAGTATTGAGAAAAGTGTAATTGATCATGGATGGTATATCTAAACTCAAATCTGATTTCATATTCAGATTCCTCTCAAAAAATTATGCAAGTTCAAAAAAAGAATCATCTCAATCTAAGATCATATGCAAAAGTTATAGTTATTTTAAATTCACTCTGGAACTCACAGACTTAGTTCGAAACTCACATGTTTAGTTACATAACACACTGAGCTTAGTTCTGGAACTCACATAGTTATTGCTAGAACTCACATGATTAGTTCCAGAACTCACAAGCTTAGTTCTGGAACTAAGCAGATTTTGACAGTTTCTGAGGAATTGTGAAAGATCGAGAGAATCAATGGAAAACATGATAGAGGTTTTGTTCATAACAATGTGTTTAACAAAAAAATCATTCAAATTTTCTACATGTATTACCAATAAAGAGAGATCTAACTTTTAGTGAGCTATAGTATGAGGAAAAGTGTATTAGACGAGCACTAAAGTTACATAAATAGAAAAAGAAAATTCAAATGGAAAATCAGAGAGAGGTTTTTGTTCATAGAAATGTGTTTAACAAAAAAAAATCATTTAGATTTGCAAATAGGTTTTACCAATGAAGAGAGATCTAACTTTTAGTGAGTCAGTTCGAGGAAAATTGTATCAGACAAGCGCTAAAAGTTCCATAAACAAAAACAAAAAATTCAAATAGAAAATTTGAGAGAGGTTTTTGTTCATAGAAATGTGTTTAAAAAAAACTTCATTTAGATTTGTAACAGGTTTTACCAATGAAGATAAATCTAACTTTTAGTGAACTGTAGTCCGAGGAAAAAGCGTATCAGACAAGCGTCAAAAGTTCCATAGTCAAAAACAACAAAGTCAAATGGAAAATCCGAGAAAGGTATTTTGTCAAAATCATATTTTGAGAAAAATTATCTTTCCAATAATGTATAAGAATAAAATCATTATGATTCTTGTCACCGAAAAGCAAAGAGAATATTTGGGAGTAAATCTTGCTAAAATAAGTAAGATAAGATTTGACCTCAATAATTTGTCTCTCCATATTTTGTGGAGATGAAGATCTTAGTTGTTAGGATTAGAATAAAGATAAGATCAGATTGTATTTCCTAAAATAAGGAGTTGGTTGGATGCATGAATTATAAATGCAACCTTCCACACTTAGATATGTAATTCTTTCTCCCAAGAAATAAAGATTTGTTCTTTCTTTCCAATCTTTTGAAGTAAAGTTATTCTACAAGTTTTGAATTAAAAATATGAATTAAGTCCTCTTCCAAGGAATGAGCTGGCCACTCATTCCAAGGAAGATGGATCAATGTGTTAATGTTTGTTTCTTTATTTCTCTGATTTTCTTTTGTTGTAAACTTCTGATTTCATGTTATGTGATCCTTCTTCAGTATAATTTTTGTTGTGAACCTATAGGTGTCTTTTTATCTTTCAGTTATTTCCAATTCAGAAATTTTAATTTATGCAAGTGTGTTTACATTTCTGCAAGTGTGATTTCCTTTATGCAAGCATGCCTTTATATTCCTGCAAGTGTGTTTACATTTCTGCAAGTGTGCCTTTAAATTTCTGCATGTGTGATTTATTTTATGCAAGTTTGGTTTGTGTTTAAAGGAGTTGTTTTCCAAGATCTTCTTCTCTTAATGCATATAACCTTTGGACACCAACCTAGATTGACATTATTAATGGTGAGGATTGACAACCCTCATCATTTTGGTGCCATTTCCAGGGAACACAAGTGTTATTAGGAGATTCAGAGTTCTCTAAAAGAATATTCTAGTGACAGTAGAATACCTTTTAGCAAATTCTATGACAGGAAGTATTTGGTAAGTAGTTTCTTTAGACTTTTATTTCCTACAAGTAGATTAAAATTTCATTTCTGCAATTAGGAATATTAGATTGTAAATATTTATCTCCCCACAAACTAACTTTGTGTATAAGAAAATGACTATGATGTTTGATCAAGAAGGTATAATGGTATGAAAAAATAATTCAGATCTGGAAATGGTAGAATATGATATTGAATCGAAAGTAGATCTAGTTGATGAAATATCATATGTCATTCTTGATAACCACCACCATTTCCCCTTGTATCAACTAATAGCTCAGTGATCTTATTACACATAACCTTAGTAAAAAACGGCTTATCCAGTTTGTAATAATGAAGTGGTAGCATTTCTAGTTAACTCCATCCATATTCAGGGATTTCATTAGAGCCAAAATAAAAACCCACTCATAATAAATCGAGGTTAGGGTTAGGAGGAATACCCGTTGAATGTCGAGATGGTGTGCGCATCAGAGAGAAAGATCAGCCGATCATGCAGAGACTCCTTTTTGTCTGGGAAGGACTACCTGCAAATAAGAACACAAGACCACAAGATTTTGATTAAACAATAAATGAGGAAACTGCCTTGGGCCCAGGAAATATAAAACTTCCTTTCGAAGGTGGTCAGTTCCCCTGCTAATATGAATTAACACAAAAGACTGCAAAATATTAATTAAATTATTTCGTTAAACTGGGTAGGGGGAAAGGCTGGTTTTCTGGTTTTTGATCAGAGGAACCGATGCCGGTTACTGATAACCGATGCCGGTCACTGATAACCGATGGCGGTTACTGATAACCGATAGCGGTGGGTTCTACGATCTTCGGGCAGCTATGGTGTCAGTAATGGCTGGTTTTTGGATGGTATTAGGAAATGGGATGATTAGAAGCAAAAGAATGACAGTTAGATGCAATGGCACGTTGGGTAGTGGATTCAAACGGATTTAGGAGCACCGAGATTCAAGAAGCATAAGAAATGTTATAACAAAGGACATGCAAGATGTGACTTATCGGGTTTTGACCAGATGCAAGTTGATCTCCTTGGTCAGTAAACACTTCTCGGTTTCTTTACTCGCCTCTCGCTCGTCAAGTGAAGATCTGGACTGCTCCTCGCTCGCAATGCTCTCGCTGATTCAGAAATCCTTTCGACCGATCTCCAAAATGAAATTCCGATCCGTTGTTTTGGTTTGGGAGCCCATTTACAGTGGAACCGATGGCGGTTGCGAACCGACGGCGGTCGAGTAGAACCGCATCGGTAAGGAAAAAGTAGGCTATTTTTAGTAAAATAGCCCACCTTCCCCGCTTTTCTCCGAGAGAGATGGGCCATGGGCTTGGTCAAGTGGCTAGAAGGTCGGCTTTGGGTGCGAGTAAGGAGGCATTAGTTATGGATGTGAGTCTAGACCAAGTCATGGGTCTTAATTAGGTTAGTTTAGGGTTAGGGCTAGGTCATGATGAGGTGGCAAAGTGAGGTGGCGGGTAAGGTGATGTGGATTTATCAATTACAAGGTAATTAATAAATAATTGTGTAAAGTTTAGGTAATGAGGTTAGGTTGCGAAATGGGATGCGGGTCACAAGGGGTCGTAAGACACGAATTTGGTGTCTACATTAGCCCCTTATTGTCGTGTAGCTTGTTCTGTAAAGTTGCGCGGACAATAATATGAAGTGGTTTCTCATGTTAAGGATATAGGTAATCCCCCTCAAATCTATCACAGATTGAGTGAACGGGAAATCAGGGATAGGGTTGATAAAGGGTATATGTTGTAGAGAGGATGGTAAGGTGGTGGGGTAGGTCCAAGGAAGCAGACGCATGTCGAAATGCAATAAGATTTACGACTAGGGTACATGATTTGACGAGCAAACCAGCGATGTATAGCAAAGGTCGATAGTTTATCCAAACAAGGGTGATATAATCCTCGGTATCCAAGGCATAGGAAGTAGCTCCCGTGGTATATAAATGTAAGGTACAGAACGTTTAGGCATGTTCGGCAAGACTCAAAATGGTTGGTTTGGTTGAGATAAACGTCACGGCCCAGGTCTAGGCAAAGTTGGTCGACGATCAAGTCAAGGACCCTAATCATGCTAAAACACGAACAGTGAGCTCGATTGAACAAAAGGTACATGATGGATGGATAAAATAAAACGTTGATTTGGGTATGGTATGAAGTGATACGGTCGGGCAAGTTCTGGGTCTGGGGGCCAAGTGGTGGCTGGGTGGGCCCGGGTCAAGCCTGGGTCGGGGGTAGAGTGAGGCCTGGGTCAAATTGGTAGGAGGCCTTGGGTCGGGCCAAATTGTTAGGCGAGGCCTGGGTCGGGCCGGATGGGTAGGCCGGGCCTCGGGCCGGGCCGAACAGGTAGGCCGAGGCCTTGGGTCGGGCCTAATGGTAGGCGAGGCCTTGGGTCGGGCCTAATGGTAGGCGAGGCCTGGGTCGGGCCAAATGGGGTAGGCCGAGGCCTGGGTCGAGGCCTGGGGCCGAATGGTAGGCCGAGGCCTGGGTCGGGCCAATGGGTAGGCGAGGCCTGGGTCGGGCCAAAATGGGGGTAGGGGCCGAGGCCTCTGGGTCGGGCCAATGGGTAGGCCGAGGCCTTGGGTCGGGCCAACAGGTAGGTCGAGGCCTGGGGTCGGGCCGAGGCCAGGGGTAGGTCGAGGCCTTAGGGTCGGGCCAAATGGTAGGCCGAGGCCTGGGTCGGGCCGAATGGTAGGCCGAGGCCTTAGGAGGCCGAACAGGTAGGTCGAGGCCGTAGGTCAGCCGACAAGTGAACAAATGTTGTGCAAAGAAAGGTGGATAGAGGCGATATTGGTGAAAAAGAGGCAAGGAGTAAATAAGGGCAAAGAATGGGGTGAAAGTTGGGTCAGCGAACCGATGTCGATTCTACATGACCGACATATGTTAAGTTAAGAGACCGATACCGGTTCCTTAGGGCAAAATGAAACCGACATCTGCTAAGGTCGAAAACCTATAAAAAAAAAAAAATACGGCTTGTCATTGTCACTTTTGTTATTCGTGCAATCCAAATCGACTTGTCTCGACGTGGAGACTTGGGATTAGAGGTCGGATTGAGTGAGGTGGAGCTATCATTTGTAAGGAGAGAGTTGATAGTGGGCCCGATTGAGGAGGAGGCAGCAGTGATTGGCTGTGGACCCAAAGAGATCGTGATTGGAGCCATGGCACAGGCAGGAGGAGCTGGAGGGGCTGGACCAGCTGGACCGCCACCACCCATCCCACCACGACGACGTGTCGTCGTACCGGTAGGTTCTAAACTCGTGATTTTATGCATTGAAATGGTTATTAGGCTAAATGGGGGGTTTGGGTAGGAATTTGTATTTTGTAGGAAATAATGAGTAAATGGAGGTAATTTGAGAAAGGGAGAGGGTAGATAGGTTAGATAGGCTAAGGTGGGTAGGTGGGTAAGTTTTTAGGGTTTTTGGGTGGGTAGATGGGTAGAAATAGGTAAAAAAATGGGTTTTGGGGCCGCGCGGGGGTTCGGCTCCGGAGAAGACAGTGACCGATGTCGGCACTGCGACCGACCCAGACGGTCGCACAATTTTAGGGAAAGGGAGGGTTGCTGGTGACCGCCAATTACTACGGGGTCATGGGTTTGGGGAGGGGTGGGTTGGGCCGAGGGTGGCCATGATGGGGTTGGGTTGGGTTTTGGGTTGGGATGGTAGGGGTTGGGTTGGGGTGGTGGGTTGGGGGTGGGGGTTGGTTGGGGGTTTTGGGGTGGGGGGGGGGTGGGGGGGTTTGGGTGGTGGAGGGGGTGGGGTGGGGGGTTGGGTTTGGGTTTTGGGTTTTGGGTTGGTTGGGGTGGGGTGTGTGGGGGTTGGGTTAGGGGTGGAGAAGGGTTAGGTGTGGGGGGTTGGGTTTTTGGGTTTTGGGTTTGGGGGGGGTTTGGGTGGGTGAGAGCTTGTTGGGTATTAGGGGTGGTTGGGGTGGGTGGGTGGGTGAGTGGGTTGGGTTAGGTGTGGGTTTTGGGTGGGGTGGGTTGGGTGGGTGGTGGGGTGGTGGGTTGGGGGGAAAGTCGTGGTGTGGCCTCGGGGGATACAAAAGGGGGTTTAGATGGTAAAGTAGATGTTATAATAAAGAGTAGGTCTAAGAATGTGGGTTGGTTTTGCAGGCACGTCAGCAGTTGACGATGCGTGATAGGATGCCTCCACTATTGAGTCGGATGAGGCCACACGTATCTGCGGCGCATTGGGCCATCATGCGCGAGGTGGGACTCGGCGGGGTCCAGAGGTACAGAGCGATAGAGAGGGATCACAGCCTGATGGTCGCCCTCATCGAGAGATGGGATCCGGCGGCCAATGTGTTCCATCTTCCGACCGGGAGATGACCGTCACATTAGAGGATGTGTATCGCATCCTGCGGCTACCGATCGAGGGAGAGGCAGTCTTCCAGGTAGATTCAGAGACTGCCATGGACAGCATACTGCAGGTTTTTGGGGATGCAGCCGCGCTTCTTACGTATCATAGCGCGAGCATTGGATATGGTGACATGTACCGCGCACACAGACATGAGACACGGTCACGTGGTTGATGATGATAGGATCACCCGCTTCGCCTCCCGGATTCGTGAGGGAGGCCGCTTCCCACGAGCATTGATGGGGGTGCCGCCGGAGATGGTGGAGGAGCACACTGTTTTGCATGGGCACCAGCAGTATCCGGTGCAATTATACAGGAGTTATGGGGCTATCACCAGGAGGAGGCGATTTGGTATTTGTTCTACATTTTTGTCAGATGTTGGGCATACGAGCACATCGTATGCATCAAAGCCAAGAGGGCTACCCAAAGCAGCCTGTGGCCACAGGTCGTATACCGATATGGCTTTCGTGAGGTGGTTGGGGTCGTGGGCCAGCCCACGAGCAGCTTGTGCAGTCGGGATGTGGCCTATTATGTACACTGCAGAGGGCCTTACAAAGAAGAGACATTGATGGAGACCCTACAGAGGTCACCACCGGGCAGAGGAGCCCACAGACACCGCGCGCCGATCCAAGATACATTCTGGATAAAGCAGGACGGAGGCCGGGAGAGTACGAGCTGATACCCCAGAGAGGGCACGCAGCAGATGGGGTTACGACAGACGAGCCACCTCCCTTCCCCCAAGACAGAGGGATGATGTAGAGGCCCCACCGCCAGCCGCCACGCCTTTGGATCCAGACCGGGTAGCTGAGAGACCAGCAGTGAGGGTGTGGATGATGCCGGTGCACGGAGCATACAGGTGGTGTGGTGGGTCAAGGCAGAGAGCAATGAGGATAGTATACGCCGCGCAGCCTGTGACTGGGCAGCAGCTTATAGGAGAGAGGATCACTCAGGGTCAAAGTGCAGCTCTTACAGGGGCAATAGGCATACAGCAGCACGATAGGGGCCTTACAGTGCAAGCTAGCCCTGTGCTCAGCACGTGCACAGCACAGTAAAGCACCACCACCAAAGACCACACCCACATGTGCAGCAGTACAGCAGCACAGTAAAGACCACCACCAAAGACCACACACCCACAAAGCAGTGCAGCAAGAAGACAGCAAAGACCACCACCACCAAAGACCACACCCACAAAAGTGCAGCAGCAGCAAAGAAGACAGCAAAGACCACCGCGCCACAAAAGCAGCAGTACACAGCTCTGTGGGGTATTGGTGTTAGGTGCCAGGGGACCAGCCCCAGCTCCTTCAGTGGCGCGAGATCGCTATATGGAGGTTAGAGCAGAGGCCCGATATTATCGTGGATATTCTTGATAGACCTGAGTCGAGTATCGTGCGTGATGCAACAAGCGCAGTATAGGCGTAGACCTCGCACATGCCCAGAGATCTCAGGGAGGGGCAGCCACAGCTGGCGTGTCCGTGACGGGCAGGAGGCGAGAGGCACCACAGGACCAATGGGGGAGAGGTGCGAGAGGGGTGGGGAGAGCCGATAGATCCCCGACATGGTTTTGTATAGGACACGGCACCGGTCTCGCGAACCGGTCAGTATTGATAGAGGCCTGCGTGCCGACACTTATTCATTGTATTGATTCATTTATTTATTATATACCGGCCTGCGAGCCGAGTACGGGTTGTACATTTGATACCGGCCTGCGAGCCGAGTATATTTTTGATATGAGAGACCGGCCTGCGAGCCGAGTCGAGATTTTTGGTAGGTATTGCGGCCTGCGTGCCGGCTTTGGTATATTATGAGATCACAGAGGCCCCGATGTAGGGCACATTGTATTTTTGAAAACTGGTATATATATATATATAGATGATGTTTTGATCCATATGTAGTGTTCAAAAATGTGTTTAAATATTTTGTTAATGGTTTGGTAATATATAATGTATGATAAGTTTAGTGGGCATGTTGATAGATGGATGATGTTGATGGTTTTTTTTTTTTTTTTTTTGTACGTATATATGAATGACATGTGATGTGATGAATTGTTGGTTTTGTGACATTGTGATATATGTAACTGATGAGTTGGATCCAAATGATGTAGAGATTGATAGTTTCTTGAAATTCGTAGTTGATGGTTGTGTATTTGTATAAAATAAATGATGTTTAATGAAATTGTAATGATATGATGTGTGGTGGATGAACAAATGTGGTAAATGGTGTGGTTATGCAGGAAAAGAGGCGGGCGCGACAAAAATTTATGAAAGAATGAAGAAAAGAAACCTGTTTCAAAAAGGCAGGTGTGTAACCGTAGATTGTTAGGTAACCGATGTCAGAGTAGTTATATGACCGATATCGGTTATAGGACCGATACCGGTTATTTAGGTATGAGCTTTTCTAAAAATAGAAAAGCTAGGGTGGCAACTTGAGTTTTAATTTTAGAGCCATGCAAGAGGTTAAATACGCGAACGCGACGCTTTTTGACGACCGAGAGATGTGTATTTGCATGAGAGATTTGGGTGAGAAGGAGAAAATAGACAAGGAAAGTGAATGTGATCCGAGATTCGTAAGCGTAGAAAGACAAAGTTGAAAAGGGTGGTGATCATGGCGTAACGAGGAGAAGCATCCAAGCAGCAAGGACAGAGGGAAGACAAGGGCCACCTCAAGTCGCCGCAACCCAAGAGGTATCATTTTGTTTGTGATTTAACTACCGCATGTTTTTGGGAATAAGTCGAAAAGAATAAGGAAGTAGATATGAGAAAGACAACATGATAAATGGGGTATAGATGAGGTGAGTGTTATGGGGTAGGTAATTCGGGGTGTTGGTATGTCCGTGTATATAGAAAGGAAGAAACGATCAATTTATTGTCGTAGGTGGTTGTTTTAGGCAAGATGTATGTAATCGATGCTGACCGGTAATGGTTAGGGAGAACCGGTATCGTTACTCAACCGATATCGGTTATGTATAACCGATACCTAAGCATCGGAGGAATTTCGCATCGTTTGAAAAAACCTCGACGGATTGAATGGTTGTTTGTTGTTTTGGTGTATGCAGCAGAGGCGTGGATTGAGGATGAATGATAGCCAAAGCCGCCATTGTTGTCACTTAATCCGAGCGGATGTAACACCACCGAATGGACATTGATAAATCGTTTGGGGTTAAGTGGAATCCGCTTATTATTCACTTAATCGCACGTAATCATGCTATGTTGCAGGCATTGATCGAGAGATGGAATCCCGAGACAAATACCTTTATCCGCCAACAGGAGATGACAAAGAATATCGAAGATGTGTTTCGGATTTTGAGACTCCCTATTACAGAGAACCAAGATATCGTGCACTACCTAGCGGCACTGGGAGCGATAATAAGCAAAGATTTGGTCCATACGCACGAGATTTGACACAATGAGGTTTATCTTTTACATATGGGGTAATGTATGCAAAGACACCCCGAGGAGACAAGGTTAAAGTGATATTAATGATAGCGGTAGGGTATTATGCTACCGAGGCTAAGGGGGAAGATTTCCAAAGGCATTGATGTGTGTTATTTGGGAGATGATAGAAAGGAACGTGACTTTTGCATGGGCACCGCATATTTGGCGGAGCTATACAGGGTTTATGGGCTTCAGAGGTGAAATCACAGACGACATCGGATAGTTCATACTTATTACATCGTTGGGCCTATGAGCACATTGTTTGTGTGCGACCAATAGGCCGACTCCATCCAAATGGGAGAAACCGGAGTGCAGAGGTTGGGATTCGACGATGGGTCCAGACAGTAACAAGAGGCCGATCCCGTGCCGTGACGGGTGATATTGAGTATTACAGCAGTGTATGGGAGAGAGTGACGGTCATGGATATCTCGTTGAGGCCATACGGGAACTATATGGTGACAGAGAGAACATAGCCGAGGAGTTGAGGGGTGTAGAGCGATTGAGGTGGATCGCAGGCACAGCCGGGTGAGTATGAGAGGATTCCTATAGATCGCGCGGCGACAATTTGATTTGTGCAGATATACCCCGGCTTATAGACCATATATGAGGATCGACGCCGAGGCAAAGATTCTCACCTCCCCGGCCAACACCTAAGGGCTCAAGAGGTAAAGCACCGATCGCAGGTAATGGATGCGGAACGACAGAGGCCTATAGATTATGGTGGGTAGCAGAACTGCGAGGTGTACGTGAGCGTCCTGACATAGCGGTGATTACAGCAGAGAGGGATCGTCTGCAGCGTTTGGTTCAGCAGCTCCAAACGCAGGTGAATGAGACAAGAGGATTGTTAGTGGTCATGAGTCACAAGTGGGAGACTAGAGGTCGGAGTCCTCCATGCGAGAGGGCGTATTCATATGTTACAGGAGAGATTGGCAGATCAGTGGGCGGTACCAATAGCCGTGGTACCCTTGAGGACAGAGAGGCCCGGCGAGAGGGGTCGACGATCACGATCATCACCTAGTTCGGGATGAGGCGTGAGGGTCTGAGTAAATGTTAGCAAGGTATAAGAATAAATAAGGATGCCGACCTGCGTGTCGATGATAGAGAAGATGTATTTGTTTAACATCTAAATAAAACTGAATATGTATGTTGATTTGAGTTACGATAATAATAAGATTGTTTGTGTTTTGATTTTCGGTGTTTTGAAAAAGGATAAAGAGGACTGTGATTAAATAGAAATACACAAAAATATTTATATTCACCACACAGGATAGGTTATGGTAGGGGATGGTCGAGCTAACCTTGGGAGACCCCATGTCTCCGAAGTGCTGCCTACATAGCCCATTGCACAAAGCAAGGAGGGGCCTCAGACCGATGTAGTTCTCCTTAGGACCAGGGGAGAGGTGAATTCAGGCAATTTGGGTATGGTTAGGCAATTTGTTGGTTGATAAGAATTTGATGTTGATAGGTAATGTTGTTGGTGTTGGTAAGGTATGGGCGATGTTGATGTAGGTATAGGTAAAGCGAAAGTTAGCTTACCCAAATAAGTAGGGAACCGTATCCCGATTAAGGTCAACACACAATCCTAGAGTCGAGCAAAAGAGGCAAAAGTGTCCCGTAGTTGAGAAGAGCTAAACAAACCACATATTAACATAGGATGAGCTTCAATCCCTAGGTACCTGTGACAAAGTAGAAGTCGATAGGTGAAAAGAGTTGATAATCACAATATATCGGATATACGTCACGTCCCTTGAGTTGAAACAAATGGTGAGGTGAGGTGGATGATATAGCCGAGGTACGGAGAACTTATTACAAAGTGAGTGTTCGACGAAAGAGAACCTACCCTAAATAGACAAGTCCATGACTCAAAAGTCCTTTGAATGAGGCTTTTTTTTTTTATTCAATGCAGATCGATCGATGCGGGAAGTCTACAAGGGATATTGATTGTATTATTCTTGAGGTCTTCACGAAGTTCGATCAATGCGAGAAGCTTCGATAAAGGTCGACCGTGTATAGTCTGTCCTTCGAGGGAGCAATTTCATTTATAGTAGCAGATATGATTGTAATGCATAGCTGTCCTTCTCGGGGGGAGCATCTATATATAATAAAAAGAATAGTTCTAAGCATATAGCTGTCCTTCGAGGGAGCATCTATATTTAATTTAGATGACTAGATGTTCATTTGCATGTGAAGCATCTAGTTTAGTAGGAAGTTTGACTCAAGAAAATCCCATAAGAATACGGCTTATTTTAATACTTTGAAGTCATGGACTAGACTAAAAAGGGGAAGGCATCATCAAGGGGAGGTGAGGATCAAACTATGTGAGCTTGATTGTTATTATGAGGTGTAGGAAACAGAGTGTATGTAGTGGTAAGTGAGCTCAAGGGACGAGCGGAAGGTAGATAAGAAGTGATATAACACTAATTTCAACAGTAGAATGGTCGAAGATGCAAGGCATTAGGGGGGCTCAAAGCTCAGTTTACCATTAAGCGAAGCTAAACGATAAGTACCAGATCCATAGGTATGAGTGATTATATAAGGCCCAATCCAATTGGGAGCAAATTTTCCACGTTTGCTCTTTTCTAGTTTGGTTACATGTTGATTCTCTTTGAGAACAAGATCACCAACCTTAAAGGTACGCTCATGAAGTCGCTTATCATAAGCACGTTTAATGCGTTTTTGATAGATTTGAAGGTGATCAAGAGTCGTAAGACGCGCTCGTCCAAGAAGCTCCAATTGGGCTAACCGCTCTTGGCGGAAATCATCGTTGGTGAGAATATCCTCAAGAGATATTCTAAGGGAGGGTATTTGTATTTCGAGAGGCAAAACAGCCTCTGCACCGTATACCAAAGAAAAGGTGTGGCATTAGTAGAGGTACGAATGCTAGTACGATAAGCCCAAAGGGCAAAGGGAATGTGATCGTGCCAATTTCTTCCGGATTCATGACAACTTTCATGAGGATTTTGGTTAGTGTTTTATTAGAGGACTCGGCTTGCCCATTGGCTTGTGGATAGTAAGGTGATGAGAAACTAAGTTTGATACCAAAGTTGTCACAAAGGTCTCTGCAACAACTTGTTTTTGAAAGATTTTCCATTATCGTTATCAAAGCGATGAGGAACACCAAAACGATGATAATGTGGTGGTTAATGAACTCGACAATTTTTTCTTTTTTGATTGAAATGAGTGGAATAGCCTCCACCCATTTTGTGTAATATTCGGTCGCTGTGATTATCCAACGGTGACGTTGTGAAGAGGTTGGATGAATCTCACCAATAAGGTCTAAACCCCATTGTGAGAAGGGCCAAAGATCTCGAGCGATCTGGAGCGGGTGGCTAGGAGTATGTTGAAGGTTGGCATGTTGCTGACACATAACACAACGCTTAACATATTCGTAGCAGTCGTTATTGAGAGTAGGCCAATAATAACCAAGGCGAAGGATTCGTTTGGCCACGGCAAGGCCGCTAAAATGTCCACCACAAATACCGTCATGGACCTGTTGGATGGTATGAGTGGCCTCCGCGCCGCTAGACAAAACAAGGAGGATGCCATCAAAGCCACGTTTATAGAGGAGTCCCCCATGACAACATAACGTGAAACACTTTTAAGAAAAGCACGTTTGCCGCTACTAGTAAGGTCAAAGGAGGAGGAGAGAGATTGTAAGGTAGTCGTGAAATTGGTGGTACTGTGTATCCCGTGAATTAGTAGACACGATTTATCATACAAACTACCGGGGTTGAATAGATGGGGCAAAAAGTTGTTGGACCACGACGAATAATTCAGAGTCACATGGCGCAATGGAATTTGCGAGGCTAAGCAAGCCATAGTATCCGCAAATTTGTTAGTGGAGCGGGAATGGTTTGTATAGAATAAAGGTAAATAAGGCTAGAAGTGAATCCACGTAGTGTTTGTATTTTTGAAGTTCCTCGTTTTTGCATTGGTAGACGCCCATAACTTGATTGACTACCAATTGAGAGTCGCCAAAAATGTTGATAGATTTGATACCTAAGTGTAACGCAACTTGGAGACCTGAACAAGGGCCTCGTATTCCGCTGTATTATTAGTGCAAGGGAAATCAAGTCGGAATGAAAGAGGCATAGGTTCAGCGTTGAGAGGAATGAGAACAACGCCGGCTCCTCCGCCGCGCTGGCATTTAGATCCATCGAAGAAGAGGGTCATTGGGTACGACTCCTCCGTGAGGGAAAGAGTAGCGATGAGTTCGGGAAATGTGAAATTGGTAAATTGTTCCCGGTAAAGGAGCTTCGCAAGTTGGTCTGCGATGGTTTGTCCTTTGATTGATTTCTGGTGGACAAACTCAAGGTCGAGGTCGGCGAGAAGCATGAGCCATCTAGCAATGCGTTGGTTCAGATGAGGTTTGGCATACATGTAATGGATGGGGTCTGTATTGGTGATGACGAAAGTCTTGTGATTTAGAAGGTAGTGTCGGAGTTTGGTGGCCACGAATGATAGGGCAAGGCACAATTTTTCTACATGTGTGTACCTAGTCTCATAGTCCACCAAAGTACGACTTATATAATAAACGGCTTGTTCGTGATTCTCAGAGTCACGATGTGCAAGCATGGCTCCTACAACGTGGTCGGTGGCGGAAAGGTAAAGGTAGAAAGGGCGGTCGTCTTGGGGTGGGATAAGCGGTGGTCGCAAGAGATAGGATTTGAGAGCTTCAAGGCTTGGTGACATTCTTCGCTCCATTGGAATGCAATATCCTTTTTAAGGAGGTGATGGAAAGGTCGACACCGATCCGAGAGTCGGGAGATGAAACGTCGGATAGATGGAGCTTACCTTGTAAACTACGCAATTGTTTGAGATTTTTAGGTGGGGGCATTTCTAGGATAGCTTTGACTTTAGATGGATCGACCTCAATGCCACGCAAAGAGACGATAAAGCCAAGAAGTTTTCCCGAAAGAACACCAAAGACACATTTCTTCTTTGGTCAAGGCGATGCATAATATTGTAAAAAGTGATCAAAAATAATGGTTAAAACATCGAGATGTTCACTACGATGTTTAGACTTGCCGAGAAGATCGTCGACATAGTCTTCAAGGATAGTGTGCATAATGTCATGAAAATGTAGGTCATAGCCCGCCGATAGGTAGCACCAAAGATTCTTAAGGCCAAATGGCATGACACGATAAATGTATAAGGTTCCCAAGGAGTTATGAAGGTAGTTTTGTGTTGATCGGCAGGGGCAACCAAAATTTGGTTGTATCCTGAAAAGCCATCCATGAGAGAGAGCATCTCATGACCTGCAGTTAGATCAACAAGTTGGTCAATGCTAGGTAAGGGGAAGTCATCCTTAGGGCAAGCGAGGTTAAGATCCCGAAAATCTGTGCATATCCGAAGTCCCCCTGTCGCTTTAGTGACAGGTACGATGTTAGAAATCCATTGAGGATAGTCAATAGGCAAGATGAAGGAAACAGTAAAGGAGTCGTTGAGCTCCTCTTTGACCAAGAGAGCAATGCGTGGATGCATTTTTCTCAATTTCTGTTTGACTGGTTTGGAATCGGGGTTTAGGGTGATGTTATGGACGGCGATGGTAGGATCAATTCCTGGCATGTCAGCGTAAGACCATGCGAAAGCTTGGTTATGAGCACGGAGAAAGGTAGTAAAGGCGGCTTGTTCTGATGTGTTAAGGGATTGTCCAATCTTCACAATGTGAGGATCCTCCTCCGTGTGGATATTGATTTCTATGGTAGATTCATTCAACATAGTTTGGGTTTCAGATGGTAAGGCTCGTTGAATATAAGAATCATCCGCGCCAAGGTAAGTGAGGATGGAGTCGTCATCCTGGCATTCAACAACATTAATCAAAGGCGAATCCTCTTCGATCATGTCTGGATAAAGAAGGGGCAAAGAAGATGGGTCGTCATTATCGCGTTGATACGTGAGAGGACCTATGAAGATAGCATTTATGAAAAAAAAAAGTTAGGAGGGATGGATTCAGGGTCTATAGATTCTCATGGGTGATGATGGCAAAGTGGGTGATGATGATTTGGTAGGGGCGACGCCTTCTTCTTCCAGATACAAACTGACAGAGGTGTCTCCCGTGTAGGTGTTTTCGGGAAAACCGAGACCACCGCGATCATTATGTTTACGGGTAGTCACGGAATGAGTGTATGTCGGCCTTGTTCGTAAAGGCCAAAACCAAAGCCTTCCACGCACAAATGAGTCAAGAAGGTGAGGGATGAAACGACGATTTGTCAAGTATTGAAAATCGGATGGAAAGGAACCACACCAAGAGGAGGTTCTGTGGGTAATGGAGGATGCGCCAACACCCCCATACGTTAGGTTAGTGCGGCAATGGGGTGGTCCGTAAGAGATTATCTCCCCACGCGACGGTCGTAGGTGGGATGTGCATGTAATTGTCCGTACTCTCGCGGGGTAGGGAAAGAACTAACGTTATATAGGCGGTACTCCTCAAACAGTAAGGGCGCGAAAACATCTACTAAGGGGCCTGAGGTTGGAATGTTAGCCGCGGGAAGGGAAGTGGTTTTTGCGATGGTGGTTTCATCAATCAAGGCGTAGGCGCGGTTGAGGTGGATGGTTGAGGTACATTTGAGGAGGATGGTTGGGTTGAATGTATGGGTGTCTTGATTGGTATAAGCACATCGTTAGGGCGGTATAACATATGCAGCATTTTAAAGGGGGAGGGTCAGCTTTACGGTGTAAGACTTCCCTCGTACTCAAATTTTATGCATCTATGTAATGTTGAGGGAACGCATCCCATGGCTCGGATCCAAGGACGACCCAAAGAATATATTATATCGAACTCTCCTCAAGGACATAGAAGAGTTCGGGTAAAGTACGTGGTCCTACGCGAATGTTGAGGATCACGGTGCCTAAGGTAGAAGTAATAGCGTCATCAATGACCGCAACATGATGGGGTTGGCACACATGCAACTGAAGGGATGTTCATCCGTTGGAAGGCTTTTCAAGAGATGATGTTTAGGCTAGCGCCCGCCAATCATAACCCGACGTACTCGAATGTCCCTGACGTAAGCGGAGATGAAAAGGGCAGGTCGTGGTCTTCTCGTACTCAAAGTCGACAATTTCATCTTCGAGAAACCGATCGCAGCACTTGTGGTATAGAGACGTAGTGATTGGAGTAAAGGGGCTGTTTAGTGAGAGAGGCAACGTGATTGGGTGTTAGAATGGAGGCGACAGTGTGGTTTCATTAGGTAAAACCTCTATCCTCAAGGATCTCAACGAGAGCTTGTCGATGAGATTCAAGTCCAATGAGATCATACAAAGTTGTCATTTTTACGGGTGATCGTGAAGTCGTTTAATCATATTTCGGTGGGCAATGCCATTAGAGACGGATAGGCGGGTCCGCGAATGACCACTTTAGGTGGTGGTGCAATCGGGATGTTTGACTTGAGAAAGAGATGCCGCAGTGTGTTTTCTTTGCTTTCCCATTGTTTTTCTCGCCTCGAGCAATTACACTAATCATATTAATCTCGTAGACCCGAGATGAGGAAGATGGTGGGATAACTCATGGTCTTCAAGAGGTGGGGTCAGTAATAATGACAGATCTTGGTGAGGCGGGACAGATGGTATAGGAGAGGGAATGGAAACTAAAGGTCTCTCCCTTCGTAAGTTGTCTTTCTTAACTTTCGTATCCGGGAGAGGTGACTCGACGAAGGATGGTTTTTAAAGCTTGCATCCCTCTACATCATGTCCCGGTGTACGGTGATAGCGCAGATTTTAGACTCATCATAACTTATAGGTCGAGGTTTAGACGGGTCATAAGGTCTAAGTGGGGGTAGGGAAATGGTCGCATTCTCCACCAACATAGCAAGGATTTTGGCGTAAGATCCTTTGAGTGGGTCAAAATCGGAAGAGGATGAGGGTATTGGTTGGCGGGTTTTGGTAATGTTTGGGCATGATTGGTTTGGGTGGTGGTTTAGCCGAGGGGTGTTGATACATGGTTTTTACTAAACGTGATTTCTTTCGGGCGCAGGTTATGTTCGATGATGAGGTCGCAGATGACGTGGTATCAGAAAACAACCACGGGGAAATAGGAGTGACTGAAAACAAATCTTTTGATGATGGAATTTGTTTAGGGTTGATAGGTGGACAGGATACGCGGAGTGACGGTGTTGCTATACCCTGGAATTTCTGTATAGGTGTGGAAGGCGTAGGTTGTTTTGAAGAAAACGTAGGAGGTATGATATATTGATGTAAGGTAGAGGGATGGGGTCCCAATATGGAAGGTAGGTATGACGACGATGGTTTTGATTTTGATAGGGGCATGGATTGAGTTTGTCTCCTAGGTGGCGGGGCGGATTTATTTTTGGATAGATCGAGTCGCTTAGGCGGGTGCGTTAGACTGGGCATTGGTGAGGTCCCAAGCGTAGGGGAAGATCTGGTTAAGTTGATAGAAGTGGACGGGGCATTTGGTAGAGGTGAGGGGGGTGAAGGTGAGAACAGGGGCATTTTAAGCTTCTGTAAGCACTTCGGGTATATGGTGGAGACATCAGGATCAGTCATTTGCATTTGAGTAGAAAAAGGGGTACTCAAACGTTCCCATAGGGCCTGTCTATCTTCTGTGGAATGACAGTCCTGTGTGTGATTTGTAATTTTTGTACGGAAGAAAGGTGGGTTGTAATTCCAGTCCACTGCGGGTGTGACACAGGAGGTAGATGAGGCACTGTATCAATAGATGTTAAGAGGTCAACCGGTCGTTGAAAAGATTTAGGCGATGAGGGAGTAATAGGTAGGAGGGCGTGTTCGAGGGGATCCGTCACGTTTAAAGAATGTGGTGATGTTAGTGTAAGAGATTTCTCGGCTAAGGATGTCAAAAGGAGTGGCGAGCCTTCCTCTTGTGTAGCAAGAGTGGTAGAAGGGGACGTTTGGGAAATAGATAAATTAGATAGCATCCGCTCACGCCTCAGTAGGGATGTGGTGTAAGAAGACTCGTCGATGAGAAGAGAAGTCCGGGGCGCTTAACTCTTCTATGGGTAAAGGAATGATTTCACTTTGGCTTGATGGTGGTGAAGGAGGTTCAAACTCCCGTGTTGGTGGAGAGGCTTGATTTAAAATTTTTCAATAGAGGCTTTTGGCCGAGAATCGAAGATCGCATGGATCTCATGAACACTCTCCTCGGCTAAGATATCTTGGTTCACGCATCGTTGGACGAGTGATTCGGGAATGGCTTGTTGAAAATTTTCAGATTTCGGTTAGCAGGGCGTTAGGATTATCGAGGGTTATATCCCCCCGCCAACCATTTTCGTACTATATTTTTCAACATCTTGCAGCTTTTCATGACTATGTCCTTTACGCGGTGAAAGTTACAAAAGTCATTTTCATTTTTGTACTCAGAAGGTATTGCGCATGGGTGGAGTCAAACCCAGAGTGAGGTTTAACAGGGGCAAGGTGATAGCCCCACTTTGAGCAATTTCTCCAGGATGACGCCATAAGTTTCTCCCAAGGAGTGTAATCGGTGGGCTCGGCTTTGTACTTATAAGTGGTTTTCATGAGTATTGGACGGTGTTTGAGATTTGACCATTACCGCGTGGACAGCTCCTTTTGATTTAGAAGAAGTGGACGCGTGAGGAGTGGTGGTGTTTGGCTTGTTGGTAGAATCAGGAGTTCGGAAATTGGGGTTTTTGTTACGCAACCGCAATTTCTCTTCTTCTAAGGCTCGAATTTCAAGTTTCCGAGCCATGGTAAAGGCCTCGTCGAATGTGCGGAAAGTTTGAATTTGGAGGGTAGGGGAGATGTGCTTAGCGCAGGCCCGCGTAAATAGTTCAATGAGTTCGGTTTGAGGCAAGGCATACGTAAGTTGGTTGATAAGGCCCCGCCATCGTCCAACGAAATCTGCGATAGATTCATCTTCAAATTGTCGGATGGCATAGAGGTCAGTGATAGATACTTTCTTGGCAATGTTAATGGAGAAATGATCCAAGAAAGATTGGGCTAGTTGGTTAAAAGAGAAGATCGAATGCTGGGTTAAAGCACTGTACCACTCCAAGGCGGGTCCTGATAAGGACATGGGGAAGGTGCGGAGTAACAAGGCATCATCATGGGCAATCAAATAACAAGCATGTCTAAATGATCGCAAGTGTTGTTGAGGATCCTCTTTACTGTTAAAACGAGTAAACTTTGGCAACTCCCATTGAGGAGGGTATGAATGAAGGGGGACAGAAGGGTGAATGGGCTCCCGACAAACTTGCTCGTATGTCAAGGCGCTACGACTTCCTGAAACGGAAGCCTCCAGGTTTTGCATTTTGTCCATCATTTGTTTGATGAAATCTGTGGTTGGATGAGATGATGATGCCACAGAATAGGGATGTCCCATATAAGGTGTTGAGGTTACTGGATACGTGTATGGGAATGAAAAGGTAGGCGGAGCTTGAGAAGGAAAGCTCGTGTGAATAGGTGGCAGAGAGTAAGTCATGAATGGAGTGGTCTGAAAGAGAGATGAGATAGGGGCAGTTGGTGGTAACGATACGTGGGGTCCAAGGTTAACCAAAGGAAAGCTAATCGGGGTCGTATGAACCTCAAGTCAGCCGGATCGGGAGACGGGGCCAGAGAGATGCAGAAGTAAGGCATTGTTATCGGGAGGAGTGGGAGCTAAATGAGCAGCTATACTAATAGGCATGCCAATAAGGAGCCGACCATCAAAGCGACGGTCGGGGCATGAGACAAATAGTAGTATCAGACAATACACTGGGATTAGCATCCGTAAATTTGGCAAAGTCCTTGTCTCCTACAGAATTTGGGGGATCTCACTAGTGTCCGTAGGGTTCCCTATAGAATGTGAAGGGGGTGATTCAGGCAAAGACACAGAACAGGCATGTGAAACCATGGCGGCGGCTTGCTTCCGAGTGATGACAACCATAGACAAGAACACACAGGAAAGTTTTAATCTATCAAGAACAAAAACAACCTCAGAATGATGAATTTGGCAAGTTGGTTTGTCGTCGGGTCTGATGAAGACAATAACCGATATCGGTTTACTAACTGGTGTCGGTCACAGAGAAAACGACGTCGGTCCCTTAACCGATGCCGGTGTCAAAAGTCTAGGATAAGAAGATATAAAAGGCTGCTAATTTGATTTTTAGCAACGTTGAGTATATTTATCAACTTATTGATCACAGAAGACAAAGTATGACAGAGAAAACAGAATTTGAAACAAGCAAGAGGCACACGCAAATCTAGAGATTAATCCTAGGGTTAATTTTAGTTATCGTGGGCTTATGCCTTTAGACGTAAGATGATGTCAGAATCCTAAACAACAAGACCTAGGGGAAATGTCAAGTTTGTTTTGGCTTATAAGGTTACCTCAATCGGGTGGAGGAATACCGCGGAAAAGGGGGGATGTTTGAGCTGTTGTGTTAATTGTGAAGTGATTCGGTATGTGTTGTGCAGTGAAACTAAGGTTAATTTCCTGTCAATACCGTGGATATCACCCCCACGTGTACGACCTGTTACTTAATCTATGTTCACTAGAATTGAAGAACAACAAGCAGGAATGCAATGCACGTGTTTTAAACCCAAATCGAAAATTATATTCGATGAAGCAAGAGAGATGACTTTCACTAATGCGAAACTAGGAAAGCAAGACAAATTCTTTACGAAATATATAACAAAAAGCAAAGAACAAAGAAATATGCTTCCTAAAATGAAAATAAGCAAGAGAAAGAAACCCAAAATGGGTCCCACCGGGCGTGCCAAAATGTTTCACTCGGAATGTTTCGGCTTCTGGGAATAGAGTTGCTTCTATCCTTTCATTCCTTTTAGAAACAGATGAGGTTAGGGTTAGGAGGAATACCTGTTGAATGTCGAGATGGTGCGCGCATCAGAGAAAGATCAGCCGATCGCAGAGACTCCTTTTGTCTCTGGAAGGACTACCTGCAAATAAGAACACAAGACCACAAGATTTTGATTAAACAATAAATGAGGAAACTGCCTTGGGCCCAGGAAATATAAAACTTCCTTTCGAAGGTGGTCAGTTCCCCTGCTAATATGAATTAACACAAAAGACTGCAAAATATTAATTAAATTATTTCGTTAAACTGGGTAGGGGGAAAGGCTGGTTTTCTGGTTTTTGATCAGAGGAACCGATGCCGGTTACTGATAACCGATGCCGGTCACTGATAACCGATGGCGGTTACTGATAACCGATAGCGGTGGGTTCTACGATCTTCTTGGCAGCTATGGTGTTTGTAATGGCTGGTTTTTGGATGGTATTAGGAAATGGGATGATTAGAAGCAAAAGAATGACAGTTAGATGCAATGGCACGTTGGGTAGTGGATTCAGAAACGGATTTAGGAGCACTGAGATTCAAGAAGCATAAGAAATGTTATAACAAAGGACATGCAAGATGTGACTTACTGGTTTTGGCACAGATGCAAGTTGATCTCCTTGGTTGTAAACACTTCTGGTTTCTTTACTCGCCTCTCGCTCGTCAAGTGAAGATCTCGACTCGCTCCTCGCCGCAATGCTCTCGCTGATTCGAAATCCTTTCGACCGATCTCCAAAATGAAATTCCGATCCGTTGTTTTGGTTTGGGGAGCCCATTTACAGGGAACCGATGGCGGTTATGTAACCGACGGCGGTCGAGTAGGAACCGGCATCGGTAAGGAAAAAGTAGGCTATTTTTAGTAAAATAGCCCACCTTCCCTGCTTTTCTCCCGAGAGATCAGTTGCGGGCTTGGTCAAGTGGCTAGAAGGTCGGCTTTGGGTGCGAGTAAGGAGGCATTAGTTATGGATGTGAGTCTAGACCAAGTCATGGGTCTTAATTAGGTTAGTTTAGGGTTAGGGCTAGGTCATGATGAGGTGGCAAAGTGAGGTGGCGGGTAAGGTGATGTGGATTTATCAATTACAAGGTAATTAATAAATAATTGTGTAAAGTTTAGGTAATGAGGTTAGGTTGCGAAATGGGATGCGGGTCACAAGGGGTCGTAAGATTTTGAAGGGACACACTGAGATACCTTCACTCTCTCTTTGAACAACTATCCATCTCTTGAGATCACTAGTCCGGGATTTGAAGATTACTATGGTAATTATGATAATGCACAATTCAAGATGGGATTTAAAGACCTAGAAATTGTCTACACAATTTTATGAAATCTTCTTGGAGTTACCAAGTATGCAAAAAGATTTTTATGAGATCTCAAACATTTTTTCCTATTTTACACAAGTTGTACTTTGATGAATATAGTCTGATGATGGATCAAATTTTTATGTAATCCTTCTCATGCTATCATTTCAGAAAAAAAAAAAAAGAAAAAAATCAAAAAGCTTTGATTGGAAAACTAGCTTGCTGGCCAATCAAAGGCAAAAAAAAAAAAAAATATTTGATTGGAAAACCATCTTGCTGGCAAGTAAAGGAAAAAAAAAATAAAAAATATTTGATTGGAAAAAGCAAGTAAAGGAAAAAAAAATCAAAAATCTTTGATTGGAAAACCAACTTGTTAGCCAATCAAAGAAAAAAAACAACTTTGATTGGAAAACCAGCTTGTTGGCCAATTAAAGACAAAAAAAAGGGTGGCTCTTCTTCAAAAGTAATCAACTGTTACCTAGTGGCTTCTTTCTCGACACTATTTGACCATGTTAACAATAGGATGACAAGGAAAACTAGAGGTATGATCAAGTTATTTTGTTCTACTATTTTATTTTTAAGCTTTATTGTAAGTTTTTATTACAGCTAGATCCACTTTTAAAATCTCCAAGGAAGACAAGATAAAATTCATATCTCCCCTACTTATATGAAAAATATGTGCACCTCTTTGCAATCAAAATTTTAGAGTCTAATTTATGGGCAACCATGAATAAACAACATGCATGAGGACATGCATGAGCTTAAGTGTGGGAGAGAAGGAGAAGCACGAGGTATGCATTTTGATTTTAGATATGAGACACAACAGAAGGAGATCCATACAAGAACTTGTTGTACAAGAAAGGAAATCAAAAGTAGCAGAAGGATCTCCACACAAGAACCTATTGTACAAGAAAGGAAATCAAAATCAGTAGAAGGATCTCCACACAAGAACTTGCTGCAAAAGAAAGAAAATCAAAAATAGCAAAAGGAGATCCACACAAGAACTTGTTGTACAAGAAATAAAATAAAAAACAACAGAAGGAGATCCACACAAGAACCTGTTGTACAAGAAATAAAATCAAAAACAGTAAAAGGAGATCCACACAACAACTTGTTGTACAAGAAAGAAAATAAAAAACAACGAGAAGGAGATCCACACAAGAACCTGCTGCAAAAGAAAGGAAATTAAAAATAGCAGAAAGAGATCCACAAGAACCTGTCTTTGAACTATATATGGAATGCATACATGCATAAGATCAATGTGAGAAGACTCTAAGAAGAGGAGATAATAATATAATGCATGAGGACATGCATAAGATTAAGTGTGGGGCAATGATGAGGCCATAAATTGGCCATAAATTACCATTATTTTGTCCTTCCAAGTTACCTTTGAAAGTGGATTTAAATGTAATCTAGGAACTTATAGTTTGCTTAAGATAGAATATAGGATATATATCTTGTTCATTCTTTATAAATCTTTTGTTATCTATTTTTTTGACTAATCCTATTGATTATTTGGGAAAATATGCAATGTCTTATGTATGTAGGCCATAAAGGAAAGATAATGCTAGTATTGAGAAAAGTGGAATTTATCATGGATGGTATATCTAAACTCAAATATGATTTCATATTCAAATTTCTCTCGAAAAATTATGTAAGTTCAAAAAAGAATCATCTCAATCTGAGATCGTATGCAAAAGTTATAGTTGTTTTAAGTTTGCTCTAGAACTCATAGGCTTAGTTCCAAAACTCATAGGCTTAGTTCGGAAATAAGCAGATTTTGATAGTTTTTGAGGAATTGTGAAAGATCAAAGAATCCAATGGAAAATATGAGAGATATTTTTTCATAGCAATGTGTTTAACAAAAACCTCATTTAGATTTGCTACAGGTATTACCAATAAAGAGAGATCTAACTTTTAGTGATCTACAGTCCAAGGAAAAGTGTATCAGACAAGCACTAAAAGTTCCATAAACAGAAACAAAAAATTCAAATGGAAAATCGAGAGAAATTTTTTTCATAGCAATGTGTTTAGCAAAAACCTCATTCATATTTGTAACAAGTTTTACCAATGAAGATAGATCTAACTTTTAGGTTCCATAAACAGAAATTGAAAAGTCAAATAGAAAATCGAGAATGGTTTTTGTTCATAGCAATGTGTTTAAAAAACCTCATTCATATTTGTAACAGTTTTACCAATGAATATAAATCTAACTTTTAGTGAACTGCAATCCGAGGAAAAAGCGTATCAAACTAGCATCAAAAATTCCACGATCAAAAACAACAAAGTCAAATGAAAAATCCGAGAAAGGTATTTTGTCAAAATCATATTTTGAGAAAAATTATCCTTCAATAATGTAGAAGAATAAAATCATTATGATTCTTGTTGCGAAAAGCACGGAGAAGATTTAGGAGAAAATCTTCCTAAAATAAGTAAGATAAGATCGACCTCAATAATATGTCTCTCCATATTTTGTGCATATGAAGATCTTAGTTGTTAGTATTGGAATAAAGATAAGATCAGATTGTATTTCCTAAAATAAGGAGTTGGTTGGATGCATGAATTATAAATGCAACCTTCCACACTTAGATATGTAATTCTTTCTCCCAAGAAATAAAGATTTGTTCTTTCTTTCCAATCTTTTGAAGTAAAGTTATTCTGCAAGTTCTAAATTAAAAATATGAATTAAGTCATCTTCCAAGGAATGAGCTAGCCACTCATTCCAAGGAATATGGATCAATGTGTTAATGTTTGTTTCTTTATTTCTACAGTTTTCCTTTTGTTGTAAACTTTTGATTTCATGTTATGTGATCCTTCTTCAGTACAATTTTTGTTGTGAACCTGCGCAGTGTCTTTTTATCTTTCAGTTATTTCCAATTCAGCAATTTTAATTCATGCAAGTGTGTTTACATTTCTACAAGTGTGATTTTCTTTACGAAAATGTGCCTTTATATTCCTGCAAGTGTGTTTACATTTCTGCAAGTGTGCCTTTAAATTTCTGCATGTGTGATTTATTTTATGCAAGTTTAATTTTTGTTTAAAGACATTATTTTCCAAGATCTTCTTCTCTTAATACATACAACCTTTTGACACCAACCTATATTGACATTATTAATGGTGAGGATTGAAGACCCTCATCACCCCCAACAAACCATTATTCATGTCTAAACTTGCGTGTATGTCATAAGAAAGCTTTGATAGCAACGTTTTAAATCGTGCATCATACTCTCTAGCAATTTCAATAGTACCTTACTTTATATCCTTGAGCGCACTTATACTCTTATGCTCAAACTTAGGGATATGAAACTCTTTAAGGAATGCATCCTTTAAATTTGTATAATCTATGCAATTCGATCAAGGTCAAACATTTTTACCAACCATGTGAGCGCCCTTGTAACGTAGTAGTAAATTAGCTTTCCCTATGCTCAAAATCCATGATTCCTTTTACATGCCACAATATTTCACACATATGCACATGTTTAGTAGCATCTTCTATGCCCCTATACTCTAGAAGATGAAGAGACATCTCCATGCAAATATTCTAGGGTTTGTATGAGACCCTTCCCACCTCTATTCGGAACCTCCTATGTTTCCCTGCCTCCGGAACCTCTAGATCCACCGAACTAGAGTTACCTATGCCTCATGATCCCAAACCGTAGGCTGGGGTCGATCGGAAGATGTAATTCCCTTTTTCCCAACAGTAGAGAACCGAACTATACCCCAAAAAATGCAAAGCGTTACTACTCCTAGAAGTTAATCCAAAAATCGAGTGCACTTGTATTCTATGTCGATGATACACTTGAAAAGGTACTCCCATATAACAAAAAAGCCATTTGTGCTGCCATCACTTTGTGCTCCTTATAAGACTCACTCCTACTCTCCCCTTTGCTTGAACAAGCTTATTGATTGCTTGTTGTACTAGATTCTAAAAAACTAAATGCAAGGGAAAGGTTACTAGGTGGATTCATATGCACGCCCGTGGCCTAGGTAGTCTCTGCTGGTGCACTTCTACATGAGGCTGATGGGGGATCCCTTTTATTCTTTCCAAGATGGGGGAGTTCCTGATGCTCTAGCTCTACGTCTTCTACGTGAGATTTAAATCCTTCACAATTGATCTCTCTCCTCAACGTCATACTTTTCGCAATGTTACGATGCTTCTCTATCTACCTCTCACGCACCTCATTATAATTAATCCACCTTTCCTCTCTTTGCCTTTTTGGCACTAGGTCTGCCATCTTTCACCAAACCCTGCTCCTACCCTTGCACATGGTGAGGTTTAGTTAGCCATCGCGTTTACTCTCTAGGTTCAAAGTTACCATCAATATCTTGATCGTATGTGGAATGCCTTGTAGGTAAGCTCCCCTTGGATATCGTAAGAAATGGAATTCAACTACCTTTGGACACGAGATAAGTTGAAATTGAGTATTCCAAGATATAACTATTCAAGACACCATGGAACCACATATCCATGGCTAAAGTCCAAGTTATATCAGCATCATAAAGGTCCTGGAGTTCTTCATGCATCTAGAAAAAGAACGATACCTCAATTCCACTTAGATGCATATACAATCAGCCACTCGCACAATGATATTGAAAATATAGTGAAAAATCTCTCATATAAATTGTCATATAGATTCTGTTCCACCGAAGTGCGTGTGTTAAACTTAGATCTAGTGCTGAACCTATGTGCGTATTCTTCATCCAAATCATGTATCCACTCCTCAACACTTGCTAGAGTTAACGGTAAGACATCTTCATCGCAAACCATCCCGAGAACAACTAAAAAAGAGGTCCCAATGACATAACCAATGCGCAGACTAGAATTCGGTGATACAAATCAAATAAGACCCTAGATGCACCGACACATCACCCAACCTAGACTGAGAGCTCACCCGAAGTGCGCAAAGGTACCAAGTCCCTCTTTAGGGTTGTTGTTGCAGGATGTTAGTATGATGAATACTTAACACATATAGTTCCATTACTAACACATCATTCTATAGAGCATACCAGATCTATCTCTAAGGGAGAATAGAATTAAATATAAATCATGATGAGATCAAGAACATACTAGATTTAGATACACACGAAACTAACACTTAGATTCAGCTAATATCATCCATTATATTAAATTCAATAAGTATACAAAAGCCTCATTATAATAATAGTAGTATACGCGTAAAATATTTAAAGCATAATCTCACTATATCTCCATGTATGCATCTCTCTCTATCTCTACATAGTTCACTACATACTTATAAGGGTGGGGACTTGCCCTTCACCACTTATCCATTCCAAAATAGGTCGCATGATATTAATAGCCACACGCCATTTACAAGCATAGCCCCACATGTAAGTGTGCTAACTATAGACTTCTAGTAGTTAACTACAGTGATAATCCTATTCCTAGCATGTGTCCATGCAAATATCTTTGTGGCTAATCCTCCAAAAATAGCCAATGTGTGTCGCACACATCTCTACCTCATTTGTGTGCTTTGCACGCCATCTCTAAAAATAGACCTTCATGAGTGAAAATGGCTAAGTCCCGAAAGCTGAATTTCTTCTCCATGCACATGTTCTTCCTATCTATTCACACCTTTAAATATGACCTATTTTCCCACGCAGACTTCTTGTGGGATTTCTGTTAAGTTTTCTACGATTAACGGGAGGTGTCACACATTTTCATACCCTAAAATTGGATAGAAAAACACATTCCATGGCCGTTAACATCCATTAGAAATTACCGAGTTCCATCATATCCTATTTTGAAATCATACATCTTGGCACAAGATCTTACCACACTCTAATACATAGCATATGGTTCCATTAAATCTCATTTTTGGTCACGATTCTAGATAGGAAGCATCTTCATGTCATTTCTATCCTACATAGTCACTTTGAACTTATGAATCATATCTCTCCTTCTATAATCAACTAATTTTACTTTTCTTGTATTTTAAGAAATCATATCTATTATTATATCTTACAATATGCTTTCATAGATATATTATGATTTATATTTTAAAGTATATTAGTTGTTTGATATATGCAACATTTAATACCATTATGCCTTTTAAATAAATAGAAACATTCCCCCTCTTGTTTTTATATTAGGGTGTAATAATTTGGTGAACCTAATTGTTTCTTAAACTCTAGATGGCCATAGGGATGAAGCACCCTTCTCTATTAATATATCAATGAGTCCACATATATGTCAATTATTATTTAGGAGCATGTGTGAGGATATTATTGATTATCCTAATGAATTTTACCAATATGATTGTGATGAAAAATATGAGGATTAGTTTTGTATGATTGATAATGTGTATACACACATGTACTCTGCTACCTTTGTTATTGTTAATACTATCTCCATTGCCTCTACTCAACATTCTTAAGGGGAAAACCTCTCATGATGACTCGATACTAATGACCACACCTTTACTAAGGATAAAGAACAAAAATTTATGAATTTATTATACTAATACCCTCATCGTATTAACACTCTTCTATACATCACTAGAGATGAAAAAAATTGTATAAACATCCATAAGATCCCCTAGTCCACTATTACATCTTCCAAAATGGCTATGTCTACCATTACTACATCCACTTTGTCCCTATATTTTTAGTGAAACCCATATCCCTCTTCAAAGGTTTTCTAAAATCTATGCATATGTATACTAATATTCTTACATTTATTATTTATACTCATGTAATCTGCCCATTCCTCAGCTAATACAAAATCTCTTGATAATATTTTGCATGACCACAAGACCAAATATTATAGTTATAACAAGGAGCATCTACCTCCTCTAATTTCATGGAAAAAACAAACTTACACCCAAATTGGTTTCCTATCCTTTACCTATAATATTTTTTTCTCCTAAGCTTCCTATCTATGATGGAAAAGTTATCCTACATAACACCTATGTAAATTTCCCATCATGTTTATAATGATGTACTACCTACTAGCCTATTTCCTAGAATCCTCAAGGAATGTACATTACAATGGTTATATGACCTTGCTATCCACTTAGTGTGAGCCTTTACCCTTTTTCAATCAATTCCTTGCATAATTTTGAACTAATATTATGGAAAATGTATCATATGCTCAAATGTATAAGAAGGGACAAAGATCCAATGATCCCACTTTGGTGACTATTTTCTGCACTACAATACTATTATTACTTAATTAAACAATATACTCACTAAACCTGAGATTGAAGATTTAATCACTCAAATCTTCCTTTCCCTTTGGAAGAATTCATTATCTTTGATAAGATTCGATCATTCTATTATACATTAAAATAATAGGATTTTCTTATAATGAAAAATATTAAGTGTGTTTCTAATGCTCGTAATACATACATTGCTTCTAATGCTAAATTTCAAGGAAAATATAATTTCAAAGGAATGTATAATTAAAAAATATTGATGCTAAATTTACTTTCAATGTTGCATCTCAATCTACAAATCTTCGATTGTAATCTTCTCCCTATAGGTAATTTACATTATTTTCTTCTTCATCCCAAGTGGCCCTTCAAAAGTTTCCAAAGAAAAACCTTGTATCACTCCATCCCACCTTAAAATTTTATACAAACAAGCATCATGATAGGTATTTTTACTATAATTATCATTACTATTATCATATATGTGATAGAAATTCTACAAATCAATGTATCAAGCATTATAATGCCATCCAAGTCCTTATTGATACAAATGCTATTAAATTTTTCTTACCTCCGAGAAATCTAAGCCTTCTAATGACAATACTTATATTAATATTTTCAATGACCCATTTTCTAATTAAAATAGTAAGGAATTTAATATAGAAATACACCATCTTTATCCGCTTTATCATCCTCCTCTTTCATATGATCGTCCTCTATATTTTCTTATTGGTATTATCTACAAACACTTAAATTTCAAAATTTATTTATTAACAATGATTTTTTTCCTTTATTCATACGCTAAGGCAAATACTCACATTATAAACTCATTCAAAGTATATCTCCCTCTCTCTTTACTTTCCCATATTTTTATACTACTCTAATATGCATCCATGCAAGATTAATTATCTAAAATGGTTGTTGGATCTCATATCTATTCCTCGGTGCAAATAAGTGAAAATAAATTGATGATTCATTGTAGTTGTATACTTATTCAACAATTTGGGAGGGGGAATTTAAGGAAACATATGAGAAGGTCATTAACCTCTCACTCTTTGGGCTTTGTGAAATCTATGACAGACATTAAAACAACCAAAATGTACAAAATAGCACAAAGTCTACAAGGATAACATATCAAAACCACATAAATATCCTAACCATTATGATTTCCCACCCAATTTACTATCATTAGTAAGAATATTAAAAAAATTCTAAGGTTATGAAAAGGTTACAACTAAACAAATTATTATCTAATAGAGGTTTATGATGTATAGGAGAATTTATCTTAAGACAACCTGAATGAATTGAATAAATATTATAAATATGATACTAATTTACGAAAGGTAAAACCTTAAGATATTGGAAAATATAAATGGATATTTTAATTAGATACATTGTTTGATGAAATTATTATTAAAATAAGTGGCCAAATTAACCATAATCAATGCTTATAATCCATTGGGAAAAGAGTATCCGTAATTCAAACAAAATGAATTAGTAAGAACTAATTAATGAAAACATATAATACAATTAATTCACAAGTACATCATAATTAAGAGATATAATTATATGCAATTACATAGACCCCTCATTATGCATTAGAACAATATACCAAAGAGTTAAAATACACTAATATTGAAAACATTTGTACAAAATGTAGATAAGTTAGATCATGCAAGGATTTTATGAATCAACATTTACAAATTTCTACACAAAGTAGATAACTACCTAATTACCAAAAATGATCTAAACATTTAATGTCTTCCAACAAGATTGCAACACTTGCTCAAAATCCTATAATAATTTTTCTTTGAATAAAAAAATGCTACCACTAACAAATTCTCAAAACTAGGAAACAAAGTTTGTTTAAGAGCCAAAAATACCGGGAAAAATAAGATATCCTCCAATTTATAATAATTCCCCTTACATAAGAAGAGATAAAAGGTTCTCAAAATATTTCTCTAGGAGAAATATGATTCCAAGAGGGAGCCAATTGTCAATGCCACAAGAGACCAAACTATACTCCAATGAATGAAAAGTAAGGAGAATACCAGAGAACCCTTACCAAATCAAAGTTAGGGGAAACAAAAATATTTCTTGAAAACAAGATAATTATTACATAAAATTGATCCTCAAGGAGTCAAAAATGGAAATCCATAGAAAAGGGCACATGCACATCCTTGAAATCAAAAGAATGGGTTCAAATGAGTCTAAAACTTTTCCAATATATTATAATTCCCATGTGGGACCAATGTGAGAGATCCATTTGATTTAATTATGATTCTAAGAGAAGCCCAAATATTTTATCATTAAATTCTCATCAACTTATTAGCAATTTCCTCTCTAAATAATATTTCCAAGGGTTCTAGCCATTCTCAAAATGTGAATCCTAATAAAAATTTATAAGATTAAAACCATATATTTGTGTTATGTTGTGGATCCTATTTTCATGTGTGGAAGTGTTGAAGACTATAGAATCTCCACATTTTCTTGGGGTTCGTGAGTACAGCCCTTTTCCGAGAAAAATAATTTGGCCTAAAAAAACATGTTTGATTTATCAAGAAACATGCTCTTCTTGTATGGGTTGGATTTGTGACCCATAGGTTTATGGGGAGCTTTTAGCCCATGGTTTTTTACCAGGGTATTATAAAAATTCTTAAGCAGTTTACCTATTGATGTAGGGAAGAAATATCATTGTAGATGTGTGTGTGAAGTGTGAATTCGGGAGAGTTTTTTAGCAGATCCAAATAGATCTTGGTATTGTATTGAGAGAAAGAGGTTTCTTGTAATAATTTTTTTTGAGAAAGTCATTCTTAGTCGACGTAGCCCAAATTAGGTGAACCACGTTAAATATTGTCTTTGTGTTGTGCTCTTTTATTTTTATACACTTGTATTTCAAATATGTAATGTCTTTCTCGCATATTAGTTTCTACTATTGTGATTTCGAGTGGGATTGTTCCACATATTTTATACCTTATTTCCTAACAATTGGTATCGACATTAGTCGGGTTTGCTGATTTATCGAATCACATGGAAATTTTTAGCTTGAGTGAGAGCTATGGTAGATGATGGAAGATCAAAGGTTGATAAATTCTATGATAATAATTTAAGTATTTGGAAGATGCAGATGGAATATTACCTTTACGATAAGGATATTTATATTCCACTATCTGAGAAAGGGAACAAACCCTTGAGCATGATGGATGTGGAGTGGGATTTTTTGGATAGGAAGGAACTTGGAATAATCTAGCTATGTCTTGCATCTTCGGTATTATTTAATGTTTTAAAGGAAAAGACTACAAAATAACTTATGGATGCATTAGGGAAGTTATATGAAAAACCATCTACCTCTAACAAGATATTTTTAATGATTTTTTTAATATGAAGATGTCTGAGAATAGTTTAGTAGTAGATCATTTGAATGATTTTAATATGGTTGTGAATATGCTAGCTTTGGTTACAATATAATTTGATGAAGAAGTTAGGGATTTATTAATTTTGTGCTCTTTACCTGAGAGTTAGAATAGCCTAGTAATGGTGGTAAGCAACTTAGTTCCAACTAACTCAAAGTTGAAGTTTGAGGATGTTGTAGGGGTGATTCGAGCGAAGAAATGTGAAGATAAATCTCCAAGCAATCTTGTACTTTAGGGAATTATTTGTGATGGAAACTAGAGGGAGAAAGAAGAATAAAGGAAGACATGGAAACTTAAAATATCATTGAAAGGTAAAAATCCAAAAGCAAGATGGTATGTTGGCACTATGGAAAGTCCTGGGCATGCAAAGAAGGGTTATTGGGAGATTCGAGACAAAAAGAAACAACATGAAGAAAAAAGGAAGGTGAATGTGGCTGTCAGGATGCTTTTATTCTTTCTTTTCACAATATTGTTGAATCTTAGGTTTTAGATTTGGGGGATTCTTTCCATGCTACTACACATAGGCATTATTATTTTTATAATGATCAAGGGATTTTGGGCATGTTTTCTTGGTGATGATGAGCTTTTAACATAGTTGGAAAAAAATTCATGTTAATATATAGAATGGTAATACATGGCTATTGAAGGATATCGGACATGTTCCTATATTAAGATGAAATTTGGTATTAGCGGGTAGTTACAAAATGATGGTTATATTGTGATATTTACAAAGTGGAATCTTGGAAGGTTACTAAGGGTGATCTTGTGGTGGTAAGATGAAAGAAGGTTGGAACCTTGTATTTAACCACGGGTAGTACTAATGCTTGTAATCACATGGATTCAGATGCAGATACAACATTGTGGCACTATAGGCTAGGTCATATGAGCCATAAGGGTATGCAGATCATAAAGAAGAATTTGGCTAGATTTAAATAAAATGGTTTGGATTTATGTGAGAACTTTGTATATGGGAAACAGAAGCGAGTAAAGTTTCTCAAGGTTGGACCTACAAATAAAGAGAGTAAGTTAGAGTGGTACATTTCGATATGTGGGGCCAACTCAGATATCATCTCTTGGGGTTCAAATTATTATGTTACTTTTATTGATGATGTAACAAGGAAAGTTTGGGTATATTGTATTAGAAATAAATCTGATGTATTTGAAACTTTTGTTAAATGGAAAGCCTTGGTAGAGAATGAAACAAGGTCTTAAGCTAAAATTTCTTAGGTCAGATAATGGAGGGGAGTATTACAACAATGAGTTTTATGATTATTGTTCTAAGAATGGAATCCGTAGGTAAAAGATGGTTCCAATAACTCCACAATAGAATGGGGTGTTAGAAAGGATGAACATGACAATAATGGAACGTGCTAGGAGCATGAGGTTACATGCAGGACTGCCTCTTTCTTTTGGGTAGAAGCGGTGAGCATAATTATGTACTTGATAAACAGATGACCCTCAAGTGCCTTAGATGGAGGCATACCCGAGGAGGCTTGGTTTGGTAAGAAATTGAGTACTCATTTCTTAGAGTCTTTGATGTGAGGTGTTTTTTTTCACATAAATAAAAAATGTACTTTCATTGGTTATAGTGGTGATGACTTTGGATAGAAATGTCTGAGTATTAAGGTAAAGAAAATCATTTGATCTAGGGATGTGGTATTTAATGAGAAAGTTATGTATAAGCAATATTTGAAAGAAAATAAGGAATAATATAGTTAAGAATATGTAGTGCTAGAGGATCTTCCAGATGGGAAAGTGACACATGAATTAGTTCAAGAACCTACTCAACAGGAACCCCAAACTCCTATATTTAGGAGTTTTTCTAGTTAAAGATGAGAACCTAAACATTTTTATCCTTATCTTTATTATTTTTATTACTCAATGACAGTGAATAGCTAGAGATCTTTGATGAATTAATGTAGGTAGATGCCAAGAATAAATGGGAGAAAGCCATGAATGAGGAGCATCAGTCTCTCGTGAGAACCGGAATTGGGATCTAGTGAAGCTACCCGAAGGAAAAAGAGCATTGCATAACAAGTGGGTGCACATAGTTAAAGAGGAATAAGGAGGAAATAAAATATACAATGCCCGTTAGTGGTCAAGGGGTTTACATAGAAAAAAGGTATAGATTTTGATGAGATTTTTTCTCCTATAGTAAAAGTGACTTTATTAGAACTATTCTTGGGATAGTGGCAGCAAAAGAATTACACCTAGAGAAGCTAGATGTAAAGACCGCATTCCTCCACAATGATTTGGAGGAGGATCTATATATGTAAAAGCCTAGTGGGATATGAGGTCAAAGGTAAATAGGAGATGGTGTGCAAACCGAAGAAGAGCTTGTATGCCCAAACAAGCTCCACGTCAATGGTATAAGAAATTTGATAACTTCATGATGGAGTAAGGTTATATTAGATTTCATTATGATTATTGCGTATATACAAAGAAATTACAAGATGAAAGTTATAGTATCCTATGTTGTATGTGAATGACATGTTGGTTGTAGGAAAAAATATGTTTGAAATAAAAGTACTCAAGAAGCAGCTAAGTGACTCCTTTGATATGAAGGATTTTGGGGCAGCCAAACAAATCCTTGGTATGAGGTTATCTAGGGATAAGAAGGAAAAAAATTGACTTTATTTCAGGAAGAGTACATTAAGAAGGTCTTGGAGAGGTTTAATATGTAAGATGTTAAACCACTTGGGACTCCTTTGGTGACATTTCAAGTTATCAAAGGAGTTTTGTCCTAAGACAAAGTAGGAGAGAAACTAGATGTCTAAGGTACCTTAATCATCAAAGGTTGACAGATTTGATGTATGCCATGGTGCTCACTTGGCCTGATATTTCCCATGTAGTGGGATAAGTAAGTAGATTTATGAGTGATCTAGGTAAAGATCACTAGCAGTAGTAAAGTGGATCCTTGATTTTGAGAGGGACCATGGGGACATTTTTGTGCTAAAGTGGATCAGATACCACTTTGCATGATTATGTAGATTAAGATATGGTTGAAATGTAGATCATGGGAGGAACATGATAGGTTATATTTTCATTGTAGGTGGGAGAACAGTGAGCTGGATTTCACAACTACATAAGCTTGTGGATTTGTCAACCATGGAGGTTGAGTATGTTGCTACCACGTAAGAAAGAAAAGATATGATCTTGGTTACATTAATTGATTAAGGAGTTATGACATAAGCAGGAAAGGAAGATACATAGTGATAGTCAAAGTGTTATACACCTAGCTAAGAACTTTATTTTTCACTCTAAAACGAAGCACGTATAATTAAGTTACCATTTCATTAGGACAACTTTGGAGGAATAAAATTTGAAGTTGGAGAAGTTTCATACCATTCATAATCTTGCACACATGATGACCAAGGTGGTCACAAGGAGAAATTGAAGTTGTGTTCATCTTTGGTTGGTCTTCACAAATGATGGTGAAGGGTTGAAAATATTTCTCGATGAAAACTAGTCTCCAATTGGGAGATTTTATGTTGTGGGAGAATATTTTAATGTGTGGAAGTGTTGAAGACAATACACTAAAAGTATTGTACACTCTCTACAGCTTTTTCATTGGGGTTTGGGTGGGCCAAGCCCCAAGTAGAGATCTGGGGTGGAACCCCTAGTAGCAAGGGTCGGGACGCATCCCCAAGAAATTTTTTTGGCCTCAAAAAATGTGTCTATTATCTTAGGAAACATGCTTTTCCCATATGGATGGTATTTTGACCCATATGTTTATGGGGTGGTTTTGGCCTATGGTTTTCGTACCCACAATATTGTAAAACTACTTAAGTGAATTCTGTTGATTTAGGGAAGACATATCATTGTAGATTTGTGTGTTAGTTCAATTGTGAATTCGTGGAGAGTTTGTTGAGAACAACTCTAAACATATCTAGGTATTACATTAAGAGAAAGAGGTGGCTTGTAATAAAAAATTCTGAGCAAGTGATTCTTGGTGGACATAGCCCAAATTGGGTGAACCATGTTAAATACTGTCTTTGTGTTATGTTCATTTATTTTTCTACACTTTTATTTCAGATCTGTAATATCTTTCTACATATTAGTTTCTACTATTACGATTCTGAGTGGGATTGTTTCACATATTTTATCCCTTATTTCCTAACAATTTGTTTTTTTACCTTATTTATTAAAAATCACTTAAAATTTTCTTAAAATAATCTCCAAACTATAGTCTATTCAAAAATAAATAACTAGACCACTTTCCATTATCTCCTTTATTCATGGATGTCCAACTCATCCACACCATTAGTTTCACCTTTAATCATGCTTATAATTTATAAAATATAGAGATCTAGTTGTACTAGTTGAAAATTACTTCTATCACGTTCAATTTTACTCTCGCATGCCTTTGTTTATATTGCCTTTAAACTATCAAATTTAATTTCATACAAACATGATTCACAATGTGGTTTGAGCTCTATCGATTACCCCTAGATGTAAGGCATTGGTCCTTCAATACACATGTGAGGGGACGATACAAATTTTATGGTTTAGAACAATGTAAAACATCAATTTTCACTAGGTGATATAAATTCTCTCACTTCACCCTATGGAAATCCAACACCCGTGCTTGAGACAATCCCACTTTATCATTGATACACTTGAAATTAGAGAGGGAAGGAACTAGGATGGAAATATAGAGGGGATAATGATTAATACCATGTGTTTACGATTGGTGCATTGTTCAAAATTAGTGATGAAGGCCTAAGTTGAAAACCTTCCTACACATGAAAATTTCAATGGGACATAGGTGTCCATGATCAATAAGGAAAATAATGAGTCATTACAAACATGTGTAATCAAGGCTAAATTAATGAATATTATCATGGGGAGGACATTTTAATTCAAATGAGATGGAATTTTTGAATTTAGTATGTAATCCTCAAAATATTTCAAATTTGACATGATGTATCTTGAGTTGAATATGAGTGAAATAGCTATCACAAATTTGAGTTCACTTCAACAAAATGTCTCACACTCGATGAATCTAACCATGATTCATTTTTCACATGTGGAGAGATGATGATTGATAATTACACTATCCTTTTCCTTATATACCCCTTCTCATCGTTGTGGTTATTACTTAAAAATAGATAGGTTATTTGGTCATCAAAAGCATAATGATGAAAGATGTTTCGTTTATTAAATTAAGCATTTGCTTCTTCATAGACGAGATAGAGAAATATTTTCTTCCATTTTATTAGCTTTCCTAACTCAAATGAAATATAGGTTATTTTATATACACCCAATAAGATAAACTATGGTATTCTTGTAAGGCTTGCTTAAATGACACCAAGTTGTTCAATATTTTTCATTTTTTTCGCTTCCATTTCCTTCCCCTAAAGTAAAACTTTCAACCCAATATCTCAAGTACAACAAAATGTACACATAGCGCCTCTATTTGGGTCAAATTTGCATTAAAAATTGACACTTAAAGGTATTTTTGGATATGTTTCGCTACAAATTCACGTTGCATATCAGAGCAAAAATGTGACACAAGATTGGTGTGACTAGAGAGTTTTAAGTATGTCAAGTTTTGCCATGCTAGGATCTAATTTTCACTACTTGTTATGTGGTGAAAATATGACACAAACATCAACAAAAAAATTAAAATTAATTATTTTGCAAATTTATTATATAGTATTTTTTTTTATAGATTTTTATTTGTTTTGATGTGAATTTATTATTTGAAATTGAATTGAAGATTCCTAATATTGTATATTGTATTGAAGATTCTTAATATTATATATTGTATTGAAGATTCCTAATATAAAATGAAATGGGTTTATTAAAAACTTAGAAAAATATCATAATATGGTTTACATATAAAAAGTACAATAAACACATATTACACATAATCGTAAAAACATGATATTTATATTGTGATTTTGTTTATACAATAATGTATAGTATATTACATTTGGGAATTACAAAAAGAGACCAACTCCTTTTTAATTTCAAAACATATGAATATGTGCCTAGCTGCTATTCCTCATATTCATCATCGTCCTCCTTCTCCTCCTTTATGTGACCCTCTTCGACTAAATTTGCACCCCTTCTTACTCTTCCAAATTTGTTTGTCTATCAACCTACAAATACATAATGATAAAAATTTACAACTATTTGAATTTAAAATTTATGTAACTCACAACTAATTAAACATGTCTTACTGGAACATATCCATTCTCATTTACCAAATTGATGAATTGGTTGACTCCCAAACTATTGATTTTAATGTTGTTTCGCGCCTCTTTTGTTGTAAGTCTATTATAGCAGGTTTCCTAAAATAATAGCGAAATGAAAAATAAATTGAGTATTAATAATTTATGAAAGAGAATTTTATAATGAAATAAAATTGTAGAATAACGTGTATGAACTTACTAATTAATTTACGAACTTCACTAAATTGTGTTAGCCCATTCAATGGGTCACACCGTCCTCCTTTTCGACTCGTAAGCTTAGAACCTAATAGCTAATTTATTTTCTTCTCTCGCATAAATTATAATAATTTTTAAATATTTAATTAATATAATAAAATAAAATTTCAGAAATAATAAATTGAGTTAACTAACCTATGGCCTTATTATTCTCTTCTTGGATCCATTTTTCGTAGAGGCCATTTTAAGCTTTCGAGATCTACATTGGGCAAATAAGAAGACTCTTCTTCAAATAAGTGTTTCCTTCACATTTTAAATGGATAGTATGGATGTAAAATAATTTGTAAAAGTGTTTGATTTTTTTAAATGTGTTATTTACACAATAAAATTACCTTGATATGCCTCTTAATTCTCTTAAACACTTGTGCTACACTTTTTTTTTTTTAATAAACTTGTTTTATAGTACGAAGTCCCAAAATCACGCTGAGGTAACTCAAATATGCTCTTATGAATTTATTTTGGGATTTAGTACCATTCTCTATGATAATATGTTTTAAATATATTTTGCACTCAATCAACAATTCATTTTTTGAGATACCTAAAACCCAAAAATTTAAAAGGTTAAAAATATCACATTTTTTCAATATTAATAAAACAAAAATGAATAAGTTGACATTAACAAAAACTAGTAAAAATATAATTGTTAAAAATTAGTTAATAAAATTAAATAAAAATACTCAAATACATATTTTCCCCAAATAGATTGAAGTATTTCACCAATGTTATTTATATATAGATTCATAATTCCCCTCTCACTTTGTTTCAATACTTATTACAGATAAGGTGAGAGGGTCTTAAATCTCCTGAAGTTGGTGGGGCTGATATATACTCCTCATTATCATTTCACCATAGTAAATTGGGAGCATGTTTTGAGGATAGATGGAGGAACATTTTTCATCTTCATTTTCTTGTTTAAGCACAAGTAGGTTGAGAGGGTCCTACATCTAAAGTGGATCTACAATAAAATCAATTTGATAAATGTAACAAAATAAGTATACCTTTGATGTGATGACTCCTCGCCGCAATGAAGGATGTGTATTCTTATTTCCCTCATCCTCCTCCAATTCTATAAGTGAAGTAGACCTATCATAATGAAGTGTTATTATTTTTTAATGACAATAAATAGTTAAAAATATAGTAAATTTAATCAATTAAATGAAATAAAATTATATTTAAAAAATATAAAAACATATCTCTATGGTTAGTCCCTAAATATTGAGGGATGACAACAACTACAACAAAGTTGTTCCCGAATATTAGTAAATCTATCATTATAAAGTTGTGTGATTAACATGTATAAATATGAAATAATTCTCTTTAATTAGAAAATAAAAATGTAAGCCAATACCTTTGTTGTGGGTCCATGGATGTTGATGGATGTATAGACATGGAAGGATATTGTTTTGGTTCATCAAACTCCTCTATGTCATGTTGTGTCAAGCATGAATACTAGAGCCTCCACACATAAATGTGTTAATCAAATGATTTGTAGCTTTGTGTCATTTCTAATATTAATAAAACATGCAAAATAATCAAAATAAGAACAATAAGATTGGAAATTTACAACATTTATAGTATGATTATAAGATTTCAAAATATTAAAATTTATACCTTTACACAATTAAAATATTTAATTAATTCAAAAAGTGAATTAGTTTGTTATATCATTTTTATTACAATGAATTGAATGATTTTTACCATAGTTACTATGTTTGAAAAGTTTGGATAGTTCAAAAGGGGAAAACATTTCAGAAGTTTGAGATTTTTCAAAAGGTTTAATTCAGTTTACTAATATATAATGCATCCTGGGGTGCCCGCAGAGGTTCCGTTTCTTCCATCTTTTCGTCACTTCCTCTTAGGAGTGTCTTATGCAATGTTGAGTTGCGCCGAATCCTTCACCTCCCGCAAAACCTAAGTCTTCCCTAGTAGGATAATCTTCATTACCTTTCTCCTCCTCATTTCGTTATGCCTTGCATTCCTCTTAATTATCTTCATCACCCTTGGATTCCTCCTCACACATGTTGTGCATATCCTATTCATCATGCATGGTCTCCTCCTTGAATTATTCTTTTTACTGTGCAGTCTCCTCATCATACACCAACATGTCTTCATGCAACTACTCCTTGTGCACTATTTCCTCTTCAACCTATTCTTCCAAGTAATCATCGTCCTTGACATAAATCACCTAAGGTTTCTTCTTCACCGGGATTTGTTTCTTCTTCAAATTACTTGTTTTGGTCATTGTGACCGATGGTGACTCCTTAGCAACCTCAGAGGTTCTCGCGCCCTTACTTTCTTCTCTTCGTTACATTTTTATTTTCTTTCTTTGGCTTTAATCCAAGGTAGTCTCTTCCTTTTCTTCATCTTCTTCATCTCCTTCATCTTCTTCCATTTCTATCTCTTCTTCATGAGGGGGTGTTTCTTTGTGCCTTCTCTTAGCCATTCCTAATATCTGATTTTTTGTAGGGGCTCTGTAAATGAAGGTCTCGCACGTTTAGGTATTTCCCATCCTTGAGCTTAGGCCTTAGATAGATGTAGACTCAAGTAGGCATGTTTAACCACTATAAAAATTATGGGGCTTAATTTCATGTTTTCATATTCCATCATCTTCATATATGTTGACCTCAATGGATACCAAAAGTATGGCTCAAGGTATGGTAGTCGAATCTAGCCTTTCGCATTGAATTTCAGCTTGCACACATCCTTTAACCTATTTATAGAGGCCTAAAAATATCTATCCATAAAATCAAAAGGAATCTTACAAGAAGGCCTCATTTCTCTATTGCTAAGTACAAATTGGCCAAGTCAAGAATATTGATGCATCAAAACTCTACTTGTTTATCTAATATACACTGGAATCTCCCTTGGTATGTGCCACTCATTCTCAAATGCTTCATGCATTCACCTATACCACTTCTCCATGTACATCTTATATGTAATTGTTATGGCTCCATCACATGTAAACTTTACAAACCTATACCCAGGAGACTTGTTTTCCATTGGATAAACCCACATATTCTCCATCGGGCCATCAGGTACTCCTATCTCTTAAAACACTATTAGTAGAAGAATAGTGCCCCAAGTTATCTTTTCACCCTTTCTCACTTGGGCCTTAGCTTCCTCAACAATAAATAGGGAAATGTTGTGTAATGTATTTTACACCATCTTGTGTTTGACATGCAATCACTTCTTATTTACTTTTGACCAATGTTTAGAAGCACCCAATTTATAACTTACAAGGTGCTTCTACCCTTGTGTATGGATTAGTTATACTTGTGACAATGTGAATGCACACTTCCCTTGTTAGTAGTTAAACCGTGTTGTTTTCGCTTCCACTACCACATCATCGTCCAAATCTAGTCCAATTTCTACACCATTATCATACAAGCCATTCACCTTTCCAATTAATTACACGCTTAATCACATTCTCCTTAATGTGAAATAGAATAAGTCCTTTTGTACCCTCAACATAAGCCATTGGTAGAGGTTCTCAGCTTCTGAATTATGGAATCTCATACACCTACATAAATCCTACACTTTTCAAGTCATTTTTACCTTGTCATCAATAACGAGTTGTCCTTATGTTTTCCTCTCACTTAGTTCCTTCATGACATCATTCTTAATGTCTCCTTCATGGGCCTCGTGACTCGTGATTATAATCACTTATCTTGCATTTAATTAACTATGATATTCATGACTTCCCTACTACCACTTCTAGAGGGTACTCGCATTTCTAAGAACTATAGACCCTAAATCACGCACTTTGGGTATATTTCTAGTCTTGATTACATACTACTACTCATATGATTCCTAATCAAGAAAATTATTAATTGACCATTATCTTTGGCCTGTTTGATTACTTTCTATTTTCTAGTTTAGTCTTACACACCTTCTTTCCCAATCTAATCTTCGACACTTCAATTTTCTAAGTCCTGGACACCAACGCCCAACCAGATGCCAACGCTCTTGTCTCCTTTGGGTGCCCCCAACCTCTTTGTATCTTGGTCACATATTTTGGGTCTTTTCAATCCATTTGGGCATCTTATTTATTACTAGTATACCTTTTATTTATTAATTATGAAATTCAAACAAGGGAATCATATAAATACAAAGAAATGTGATCATAATAAACGATCAAGCACTAAACATCATCTATCATCACTTAAGGTTGCATCCAAAGGCCATTATAAGAGCATTCAAGCATCCATCTAACACTCGCACAAGAGATAAGGGACTCGCATTCTTCCGCATAAACTTCATCGGAGGGGAAGTTCATTTTTCCATGTACACATATATCTAAATTTTGTATATCTAGATATTAGTCACTATCAAACTTACACAAGAGACACCTATGGCACAATTCTACACACACACACATGCAGAAATATGTGGAGTCTAAAATGTAGTACAATTACCAGAGATAGTGCGAGTTGCATGGATCCATGGAAGACCTAAGAGCATGTCACAAATGGTGCATAGAGATGATCCGAAGGAATTGAGTTGTTTGAGTCAATAATGGGACTATCTCCAAGTGTGGGACCTTGTGTGCTTGAGGTAGACCTCTAGAAAGGCCAGTTCCTCTACTTACCTCTATTATTATTACTAATCCTAATGCTAAAATGAAAACCTAAGCTAACAATGCCAAGGGACCAAGGATAGAAGGATATGTGAAAAGGGAAAACTAAACTAAGGGAGGTGATAGCACCAGAAAAATTGGGATGAACACTATCCATTTTGAGTGAAAATAAAGGAGAAGGCATAAAGGGAGGCCAGGAACATGTAACACAAACCAAGAATGCATTCACTCTATTGATTTCATGAGACACAACAAGAAAATGGAGTTGCAAGGATTTAAAGTGGCACAACAAGAACACAATATAAATAAGAGGAAAGAAAGAAGAATACAAACACGTTAAGGTAGAGAATAGCCACAAATCAATTCTTATATTTCTTCCAGAGATTTAAAGTTGATTATAATGGCGTCTAAAGGCTGATATCCACATGTAAGAACCAGATCTAGAAATTTTCAACTCAAAATACAAAGATACAGAGTCCTTAGAAAATGCTAAAGGATCCAAAATGTCCAACCCTTTACAATGAGCCATGCTCTTACATTTATAGATAGATCGATGAGAGAAGAAGAGGAAAGAGAGGGAAAACTCAAATTTGAATCAAAACCACCAAAAAAATCATTTAATGCCTATAAATCTATAAAATTCACTTCTCCATGTTTGTTTGGCATGTTGGAGAAGAAAAGGGGTGAGATATGAATCAAATCATGTGGTTAGAGTAATCAGATCCCGTATTAATGACATGAAATATGTTTTCAAGCTTCTCACCTACCTAATCACACCAAAATTTAAACTTGAGTGATCTGGAGTGTAACCCCCATCAACAAATTATAAATGAGACTGGGCACATGTGTGTCAAATCCTTATAGCAAAATTTATGGCCATCGAAGTTGTTAGTGCAGACTGAACATGCAAGACACATGGTGTGTGCTAATTGATTGAAAGATCGTCCAACTATACAATTCTTTTGTTATTTTTTTCCACATGTCACTCATTAGTTTGTCACAAGGATTTGGTGCCCAGTTGGCACACTTTGATTGGTTGTATATAGCGAATCAATGTTTGATGATTCCACATGGCATGTAATGGCACAGTAATAAGGTGTAAAGGTATGCATGCAGAGGGGCAAGTGTGGGAGGAAAATAGAGGAAGGGAATGCACAAATATAATGCATGTGGGAGAAATGGTAGGATACCTAAGGGAGAAATGTATGTCAAGGGTGCAATCATTACAAAGTAATGTGCAACAATGAGGAAGGGGGCGTGTGAGAATTCCAAGGACTTGGCTGATTTACGAAGAAATTCCAAGGTGTGCACGAAGGATGCATGAAATGTTGGGAAGAAGGAGAATGCGCAGAAGGTGTGTACGAGGGAAAACAGAAAAAAGAGGAAAAGGAAAAGAAAAGGTGAAGGAAAGGAGGAGTGTGTAAGATCGTGTGACGAATCGGAACCAAGGAATGTGCCAAAGGAGCAAATGAAGTGTACGCAAGCTACAATGTAGATCCTTAGAGCCAGAATGGAATGTAAGTTGTCCAAATAACTAGGGGAGTTATTTTGGATAATAATTTGGTGACTTTCGAGCCTATCTACTTACTAGATGAAGGAGATCAATATCCTAGACTATCCGTTGGGCATGAAGTGTTCTTAAAATATGAATTCGATCTAGGAATTTTAAAAACTATCCTTAAATCCACTTTAAAACATGTTCGGACTCGTTATAAATTCTTCAAGATGTTTGAAAATTTCTAGAAGATGATTGACATCCTGGAAGAAAGATAAGAGCACATGTAAGGGGCATGCAAGAAGAAAGAACCATGTACAAACAAGATAATGTGCACATAGTGCACTTAGAGGAACTAAAACTATTCTAATATATGCAAAATGATGCAAAAGCTTAATAGAATGGTTTTAGATATATCCCATTGACTATTATTAATAGTGCACCTCCATTAAGAAGAGTCAAATTGAAAGAGTTAGCTTCCTTGCAAGAAATGATAATGTATGGTCCACTCCAAAGTGCATCAAACTTTGAATGGAGCCCTAGTTCGCTCTTTTCAAAGATCCAATTTTAATACCAAGTCCCCTAGTTTGAAATAGTTGGGCCTATCCTTTCTATCAAACCACCTCTTTGTTGATTTCTGATGTTGTTCTAGCTTTATCATGGCAAATTTCCTTAATTCTTCAAGTTTAACCAGCTCTACAATTTTGATTTTTCTCTGGTCCACACCTTCAAATTCCAAATTGGGTAAGTACTAATGAATTCAAATCAAGTATGAAAGGAAAGGTAGCCACTTTTCCATAGAAAATATTGTAATGTGAGGTTCTTATTACTTTCTTCATTGTGATTCTATCAGCCCAGAGCGCACGTGAGAGATTTGTATGTCACTACCTTTGGCTGATGCTCATTTTTTTCTTCATGATTCGATCAGTTCTTATTTTTGACTATACTAAACCATTACCTTAAGGGTAATAATTGGAGGAAGTCTTTAGGTATATACCAAGACTAAGATCCTAATCAATGATTTTATCACCAAGGAAGGATTTTGCATTATCACAAATAATTTTTTGAGGGACACCAAATCTTGTTACGATACCTTCAAGAAAGTCAAGGATGTGACTTAGTTGATTCCTTAAGCGTGATGAGACTTTGTCCATCTAGTGAAATAATATGTATCTCGTTAGCACCCACTTGTGGCTATCACTTAAAGGAGGATTAATCATGCTTATGAATTCAATACCCCATTATGCAAAAGGTTGATCCACTTGGATTGGTCGAAGGGGAAGCACTGTCAATTTATTTTTTCCTACAAAGAAAGCACGTTCTTTACATTTAAGGAAACACTTGTGTGTCCACGAAAAGGGTAGGAAAAATAGTGCTGCCATTATAATCTTCATTTTTGTAGTCTTGGCAGAGAAGTGTCCACTAGAGAATCCATTGTGAAATTATGATAACACTATATCGATCTGTGTAATCAATACACCTCAACAACACAAGCTTCAAGTTAAAATCAGTTCCCCTCCTCATGATAGCTACACCCCCGACACATTTTTCAAAGTTTTGTGTCCCTTGTCCCTTGTCTGATGGTGCAAGGGGACAAGAGGGACAAAAATCATACTCCACCTCTCTCAATTAGCCCATGGATTTAATGAAATTAAATCTAAGATAAGGGCACACCGATTAAATAGATATAATAGTAAACAAGGGAGATCAAGAAAAGGAAATACAAGCACAAGTAATAAGTAGAATTTTGAGATTGAATCAAATTTCCACTATATGTCTAGATTGATTCGAAAGGGTGAATTATCGAAAGGCATATTCGGGTTGTGTAATCTTTGATTTTAAAGCTAACATGTGAATACCTAAGGGATAGGATTTTTGGGAGATGAAATGGCCACATAGGAATTGTCTTCTTGTTTCACCAAATTGTTGTAGATAATGAAACAAATAAGGGTAAATAGGACAAGGAGGAATACTTGTAGTCACATGGTTGAAGGTTGAGTGCACGTGTTTCTGATTTCTGATCCAAACCGAACGTGTGAGCTTCCCTTTGGCTAGGAGGAACTACCGTAACACAAAGCAAGACCACAAGATACGAGTTAATAGAAAAGGTTAGTAGATTTCCTAATGTGAGCTAGATCCAGAAGTGTGATACTTCATCAATGGTTGTTAATCCACCGATAAATAACTCAATATTAAATAACTCGAACATGCAAATAAAAGAATCTAATGCTAGTGTTTCTATTTAGGTATCTCAGATTACTATCAGTGTCAATCCAATTAAATGCTTGATAATTAAATTAGTGAAGGTCCTGGTCAGGTTACAGGTTGGGTAGGTGGTATGAGGGTCATAGACAGGTCCGGGTAAGATCTGGTGTAGTTTGGGTTGATTTTGGATTATTGGAATCTTGTTGGTTTAAGGTGTGACCAATGAAAGTTCAAAGCATGACCGATATCGGTTCATGTGAATAGTAGTAGAATGTCAAAAGTGGGTTTCTAGGCTCTCTATGTCTGCACAAAGAGTTGGGAATGTATGTGGTGAGGTTGTAGGTGGGGTATTATGTTTGGGTGAGGTTTTGTGAGTTTTGGAGGTCTGTTAGGGGAGGTTTAATGAAATTTGACAAGAGACACAGTGAGTCGATGTCAATCTAGTGACCGATGCCAATGAAGAGGAGAAACTAGTGATGGTTAAGGTAACCAGCATCAGTAGGGATGAAATGGTAGTAATTAAATAAACCTAGTTTTTGGACTTCTTTGTGATTACACAGAGAATGGAGGGAGGATGGTTGGGTTCATAATAAAGTTAGGAAGACTCAGTGGATGCCTAAAGATCAAATACAGAGAGCCATAAGGTTGTGGGTGGTGGTAGGTTCTCAGATTGGTAAAAGTTGGGATGGAGGAATAAAGGAAAGAACAACATCTAATAACAAAAGATAAAGAAAACATTAATTTAAGTAAGTATTGAATGATGCAAATCAAATACACTTACTTGTATTTGCAGGTTTGGTTGGTGAAGGATGATAGTGGTTGATCCATGAATAATTTTGTGGTCAGTTCCATATAAGTACTTCCTGAAGTGCTCCCGTGAATGCTAATGCCTCTAGACTAGTATCGTGTGCATGTTTGGGCATGTGGTTGAACGTATTCCATCGTTTGGATGCTGAGAAGTCTTTGGTTCATGCTTGGGTGCAAAATTATGTCTCAAAACTCATAATGACCAACATGGTTAAAAGGTTACTAAATTATATATAAGTAATCGATGATGTTTAGCAATGACCGGCGTCAGTTGAGGGTTAGCCAGCATCGGTTAAGGCGGGAAATCCTAGGTTTTCCAAAAATAGGAAAATTCTTGCTATTTTTGGCATGCTTTGATTTTCAATTGGTCTCAAGTGAGGGTTAGCATTTAGATAAACAAGAATATTTTTAGAGAAGGAATATGAATTTAATTTTAGGGTTAGACTAAGTCCTAGTTGGTTAAGATAAGTGGAGACTTAGTCCTAGTTAATTAATAGACTAAGAATAAGTCCATGATGAGGTGTCTAGGTGATGTGGCTAGGTGAGGTGTAAATTAATTTAATTAAAGTAATTAAATTAATTAATAGTGTGAGGATGAGCATTAATTCAATTGTAAGTAATTAAATTAATATGAATGTGGGGTAAGGGGTCATGGTTAGGTGAATACGTTACGTTAATTAATTAAAGGGGACCAAGGGGAGTATGACCCAAATTTGGTGTCTACATTTGCCCCTTTTTTCATGTATCTTGTATTGGTAAGTGATGCTAACAAAAATAGGAAGTGGTTACCCCAAATATAGGTGAGAGTGGGGTTTCCCCAAGTAGGGCTGAAGGTGAGGCTTCCCAAGTGTGGGTGGAGGTGATCCCCTCAAATCAGGAGCTGATGAGGTGTTAGACAAAGTCGGTGAGTGGTTTGATAAATGGGTAAGTGATGAAAGTGAGGGTAGGTGGGTTGTAGGGAATGGTATGGTCACTTTGGGTAATGGGTAAGGGTCATATTGGGTAATGGGTAAGGGTCATATCAGGTAATGGAAATTGAATGCACGCACATGTATAGACTGTGACACGGTACCATATGGAAGAGCTTGCAAACTCTACTAATACGTCCAAGTTTGATAGGTTATCCAAATGAGGCTGAATTGATTCAGTGTCCAGTGGTATAGGATATGGTCTAGAAACACAACTTAGGTTAGGTGCAAGAATGTTTAGGTATGATCTAGTACACCAAAGGTTTGGTCGGGATAAACAACATGGCAATAGGCAAGGTAAGGTCATTAGGCTAAACAACATGGGTAACAACATCACAAGGTATAGTGAGTACACAAATTCTAATGTCAAAAACGTGGTTCAAAGTCAAGGTATTATAGGTCCCTGGCATGGGTAAGGCCAAGGTATAGGTAAATAACACGTACCTAAACACAATTAAGGAAATGTACAAGTAATTTAGGATTGTGGGTGAGGTTTAATAAGTGTTTATAAGGTCGAAGTGGTAGCAAAAATGGGCATTAGGAGGGTCAAAAGGTAAGGGGAGGTGACCGATGTGTCGGTTATGTTATAACCGATGTCGCTGGCTGGTAGGGTACAATGTGATCGATGTCGTTCATGTCAATTAGGGTCTAAAAAAGAAAAATCCATGTTTTATGGATTCATTTTGACTTTTTCATTTATAGAAAATGACAGAGGAGCAAGTGAGGAGTGAAAAAGTGTTAGTACGAGGAATTGAGCTGATTTGGTGAGCCACGTAGTGGGTGATTGGCGTTCGATTAGTGGGTCCATGAGTTTGATTGGGTTGATTTGATTCATTTGGAGGTGAGGCATTAATTTGGTCATGGTAGAGGTGGGAGAAGGTGTGGAAGGTCCACCGACACGAGACGAGAGGTACCACCGCATGTAAGGCACCGAGATTAGGTAGGAGGCAATCTAAACCCGTTATTTGATTGAAAATGGTATCGTTGAAATTGTTTTGGTTAAAAATTTGGGTGGATTTTTTTAATTTTTAATTTTTGGGTCATACATAGGTTAAATAGGTTTGGGAATTAAGTTAGGATATGGTGGGGTGGATAGATTAGGTTTTAGGTAAGTTTTTATCAATTTTTTAAAATGGGGGATAGGATTTTAGTTTTTCATGTCACGACAAAGACCGACGACGTCGGTTGGCTCTAAAGACATCGGTCAAGTTTTAGGTGACAAATAGTGGTTAAATGAAATCAACGACAATCAAGAAAAATCGATGATGATCGAGTGACTAGCGGCGAGTTAAGGTGAAGAGTAAGTAGCGGTAAGAAATACGGGTAGGAAATTAAAATAGGTAAAAAGGGGGTATGTGAATATGAATATAGGTAGAAGAGCATAAAAATATGATTTTGGCAATATGGGATAGGTAAGTAGGTGAAGTGAACTCGAGAAAATGGGTAATAATGATAAGGATTAGTAGGTTTGTAGGTGAATTAGGTAAAATGGGGTAGGTACGATTGATGTGGTTGGGTATACTTTGTTGGGTAATATGTAATTTGAGGTATTCAAATCTTGACATGGTTGTGTTAGATGATGCAAAGCTAGGGATTAGCATAGGATTTGGGATAGACTACCACCCTTATTGGTATGGATGAGGCTCGGGATGACCACAGAGGAGTGGTGACATATGACCGAGTTTGGACTTATCGGGGTCTAACGCTATACGCAGATAGTTCAAGATCATAGTATGATGGTCTCTCTCATCGATAGATCAGATATCGCAACCAATACCTTCCACTTACTGATGGGCTAGATGACCATCACCCTGGAGGGCATGTACACGATCCTACAACTTCTTATTGTTAGGAGCCAATATATTCTTTTACTTCGAGGCATCAAAGTGGAGCCAATAGTGGTGATTTTTAGGAGGAAATGGGTGAGATGAGATATCACAAGGCGAGCTTGAGCTATGGAGATATGTATGCAACCTACCCATAGGAGATGAGGCTTTTTGTACTGATGATGGATGTGGTAGGTTGTTTTTAACTTCTAAATTCCGAGGGTGGGATATTCCACGAGCACCGATGGAAGTGCTTTAGGATATGATAGAGAAGTAGGTCTACTTTTTCTTGGCACTCGATTTCCTAGTTCAACTATATAGGAAACTATGGGCTTATGAGAGATTGTGGTGATTTGGGATGTGTTGAACTTTTTACTACACTCTTGGGCATACGAGCACATTATATGTGTGCTCCTAGTTGATTTTCCATTATATGATTAGTTTGGGGGTAGCTTTCTCCGAGTTGGATACATATGTTGGGTACTAGTTAGTGGGAAGTTGAGGGTGGTGAGGGTGACTTATGATGTTTCATATTATAGGCGGTAGTGGCGGGATAGGGTCCCACGGTACAACAATGAGGATAGGGATCACAGGTGTACATGGACTAAGGCCAATATTAGCAAGACAAGGCTTATAGGTTAAAGATCCATGGCACCACCTTTCGACGGTGTCAATGACGAGGTTTAGGGATTCGCTGAATGAGGATCATTACTATCGTGGATCAAATAACTAATTTCGGATAGATGTTCCTTATGTGCCGAGTATAGATCCTAGTAGGTAGCTAGTGAGTGGATGAGATCCAGACTCACATTCAGTGGAGTACAGGGGGCCTTAGATCCCATGGACAAGGTCAAGGGGAAATATTATGAGTTCTCGAGTTCAGACCCAAGTGAGGGCTAGGAGGGAAATGCAGACTAAGACCCATGGAGGGTGTATTGATGCCGATAGGATGACAGACATGATCAGTGAAGGAGACAGTGAGACCGTCCTAGAGGATATAAGGTGGGGTGATGTTTAGTCACTTGATATGATTAGTGTTTTTATTTTTGATATTTATACCCGACTACGTGTCAAGATAGTGAGGTCAGATTATGAGAGTTTTTGTGATTTTGAGTTTTTATACTAGTCTCCATGCCAAAGATAGTGATTTGAGATATATGTATTTATTTGTAATTGTGTATATATGTATTGATACACAAACTCTCCCATTTATATAGTTTACGATGTTTATTCGATGAATGATGTACTTTGTTTTAATTTCCATTGTTATTGTGTATTGATGGAAACTAGGTGATTTAGGCATGATTGTATGGAGGTCATGTAGGCATGATTGAGTTTAGGTCAATTAGGTAGGATGGAGTCAGGTTTAGCCATGGTGGAGTCTTGGTGATTTAGGCATGATGGAGTCTAGGTGAGTTATACATGATGGATTCAAAGTTTAGGCATGGTGGAGTCTAGGACAGTTAGGCATGATTTGGTCATGTTCTTTTATTTAGGGGTTTGATTTAATTTCCAAGTTATTTGTAGTATGGAAAATAAATGATGATGCATATGTATGTTATGATGTAAGATTTATAAATATTTGATATAATGGAAATGTGAAATGATTGATGTATGTTTGTATGTTTGTTTGATTTCTAAGTCTTGTGTAAAATGGAAACTAAGGTAGAATGTGAATAGAAGAAAGGGGGAAATTTTGGTTAGGGTAAAGAGTGGCCAAGCTAACCACCAAGGGGCCCATGCCCTCAAAGTACTACCTACATAGCCCCTAATGAAAAGGGGCCTCAAAGCCGATGTAGTTCTTCCATAAGCTAGGAAGAATATGATGAGGTAGAGGGATGGGTTGTTGGGTTTTAGGCATGATTGAGTCTAGTCAATTAGTATGGTTGAGATTAGGACATTTAGGCCTGGTTGAGTTTAGGTCAGTTAGGCATGGTTAATTTTAGGTCAGTTATGCATGGTTGAATTGAGGTCATTTAGGTATGGTTGAATTGAGGTCATTTAGGTATGGTTTAATTTAGGTGTCAAAGGCCTGGTCCTATATAGGATAATCAAAAAGTAATGAAGAAGGTGATTGGTAAGAGGTGATAAAAATCCACCTAATTGACAAGAACCATAACAAGTCTATCATACCAAAGATGGGCTTATGAATGTAAGTCCTTAAAGGCATTGCATGATTGACCATTATAAGGGTGAAGAAAGTCACATGATCACGAAATGTTGCATTTGTGGTACATCCCTTGAGTGGGTAGGAAATTAGGGTGAAAAGGTGATGAGGTGAAAATAGTTTGGTTTTAGTGTAACTGGTGTGAGAAAACATGCCTATTTGGCAAGAGAACCAAGATCAAAATAGGCAAGTCCATGACAAAAAAGTTATCTTTTCTTTTTGCTATTATTTTTATAGACTAGTCAATGTGGGAAGTCTATATGGGATGATTATATTATCTCCTTGAATTCTTCATGAAGTTAATCGACACAGAAACTTCTAAATATTTTATTTTATTTTTTGCAAGAATAGTCTTCTTTTTATGATAGACTATGTACAATATGGCTAGCTTTGTATAGTTGTCCTTCGAGGGAGAAGTCTATTTATAGCAGCGAGATAGAAAGAGTAGATGTCCTTTTGAGGGAGTCATATTTTTATTGGAAGTTTTACTCAAGGATTTGAATCCCATTTTACTTTTGAAATTGTTTTGTTTTTGGACTTTTAGGTCATGGACAAACTATAGAGAAAGATAGGCTCTTGTGTTGAAGACAAAACCATAGCACACAGAGGTTAACTATGAAAGAGAGGGTTTAAGGAATGAATGACCATGGGATTCCATCTTGAAAAAGATGAAAATTATCCATGAGAATCATGCCATGAGTAGAGTTGTGATACTCATATTAAAGACAAGATAAAAAAGTGACGGGTAATCACATGGTTCTTATTTAGTCATTGATCCTTAAAATAGGTAAAATGGAAGGTGAATGGTGCTCAAGGGATGAGTGTTTTAACTATAAAAATGTGATATAGGGCTTCATTCAATAATAGAATACTTGAAGATGCAAGGCGTTGAGGGGCTCTGTGTTCAGTTTACGTTCGAGTGAAGGCAAACGATAAACACTTGATTCATAGGTATGAGTAACAATATAAGGTCCAAGCCAATTAGGAGTAAATTCACCTCATACTTTTCTACTCTTTTTGTTACATGTTGATTTTCCTTCAAGATGAGGTCGCTGACCTAGAAGGTTCATTCATGGACACATTTATCATAGGCATGTTTGATATGGTTTGGTAGATTTGGAGGTGATCAAGAGCATTAAGAAAATGATCATATAATAACTTGAGTCAGGTCAAACAGTCCTTGTGAAAGTCATCATAGTTGAGCATCTCTTTGAGTGAGATACGAAGAGATGGAATCTAAACTTCAAGTGGCAAAAAGCCTCTATACGGTAGACCAAATAGAAAGGAATGGAAAAAGTTGAGGTCCAAATACTAGTGTGATAATACCATAAGGCAAAAGGAATGTGTATATGCCAATCCTTTCCTCGTATCGTCAACTACTTTCATAAGAATTTTGTTTAAGTTTTTGTTAGTTGATTCTATTTTTCCACTATTTTGAGGGTATTCAGTGAGGAAATACTAACTTGAATGCCGAAGGATTTGCATGATTTTCTCGTAAGGTTTTATTTTTCAACTATTTTCCACTATCAATGATGAGGTGGTGAGGAACACTAAAGTGAGAAATGATGTGATGATTGATGAATTCACATATTTTATTATATTTTGTAGAAATAAGAGGTATGGATTTAACCCATTTAGTGCAATATTTGGTAGTGGTAATAATCCATTGATGATGTTGGGAAGAATGAGGATTGATCTCTCCAATAAGATCCAAACCCCATTAAGAGAAAGGCCACAGATCTCGTGTAACATGTAAGGTGAGACTAGGGGTCTCATGAAGATTAGCATATTGATGACACTTCACACAATGTTTGACATAGTCACAACAATCAAGGTTTAGGGTTGGCAAGAATAGTCCTAACAGAGAATGTATTTAGTGACAACTAAACCATCAAGTGACCCCCACAAATCCTATGAAATTCCTTGATGGCATATGGGTTTTCGAGCTTGTAAGGCATTGTAAGAGGATACTGTCAAAGTTTTGTTTGTAAAGAAGACCACCCATGATGACATAGAGAGAGAATTTTTTTATAAAGGCTCATTGTCTATTATGAGTAACATCTAGAGGTAGAATGGAAAGGGAAAGGTAGTCCGTAAACTACTTATACCAAAGGTCACATGGGTCATTTTCAATGGTTCCGATAAGGTTGACATCTCGAAATAGATAGGAAGGTGATTACAGCCTTTGTAGTGTGACAAATATTTTCAAGTCGGGGGTGAAGTAGGGATTTGATAAGCAAGACACGCCATGGCATCCACATATTTATTAGTGGAACGTAGGGTGGTCCAAGTTCATAATAAACCAAAGGTATTCAAAAGTATGTCAACATGATGCTTATAATTTTGAAGTATATTGTTACAACATTGGTATATACCATTAACTTAGTTTACAACCAATTGGGAATCACCAAAGATATTAATTGACTTAACATCTAAGGTGATGGTGGTTTGAAGGCCTAATACAAGTGCTTCATATTTGGCGATATTGTTAGTACAATCAAAATCTAGTTTGAAAGATAATGGCATAGGACCACCATTAAGAGGAATGAGGATAACCCTGGCACCACCCCCATGTTGAAATTTGGAACCATCAAAGAATAAAGTCATTTGGTAAATGGTATTGTCCAAAGAGAGGGTAGCAATGGAATCATTTGGGAAATCGAATTTAGAGGATTGATTTCTAGAGAGAGGTGTGTCTACGATTTGGTCAACGATGGTTTGTCCTTTTACATACTTTTGATGAATGAATTCAGGTTCTAGGTCTACAAGAAGCATGAGCCAACATGCAACATGTTGTTGTTGGTAAGGTTTAGCGACATGTAATGTAAGGGGTATGTACCGGTGACAAATAAGGTTTTTGGTTAAGTAGGTAATGGTAAAGTTTAGTGGTGAAAAAATAAGGCTAAGTAGAGTTTTTAGTGTGAGTTTATCTAGTGTTGTAGTCTAAAAGTGTATTGCTTATATAATAAACTACTTCTTCCCTATGATGCTCGTCATGATGAGCAAGCATGACACCCAAGGAATAATCAGCGGCAAAAATGTAAAGGTAAAATGGTTGGTCATCCTTAGGTGGAATGAGCATAGGGGGTTGGAGGAGGTATTTTTTTAAGGTGTCGAAGGATTTGTGGCATTCATCATCCTTTTTGAAGAAGACATCCTTTTTTAGGAGATGATGAAATGGGTGGCAAGCAAATTAAAATCTATGAACTAAAATGATGAATAGATTGCAACTTGCCTTGCAAACTATGAAGTTGATGAAGGTTAGTTCGTGGGGAATTTCAAGAATAGCCTTGATTTTAGTGGGATTGATTTCTATGCCACGTAAATAAACTATAAAACCAAGGAGCTTGCTTTGGAGAGAATGGAAAAGACACACTTCTTAGGTCAAGGCTAACACAAGATTTTGATGAGACAACAAAGATGACCTTAAGCATCGTAAGGTGTTTAGCCTGATTTTTGGATTTGGAAAGAAGATTGTCAACAAATATTCCAATATGTGATGCATAATGTCATGAAATATATAATTCATAGCCCATTTATATGTAGTACCAGTGTTTTTAAGGCCAAAGGGCATAAAATGGTATTAAAAGGTCCCCCAACCAATACCATTCCCTACAACACACCTACCCTAACTTTCATCACTTACCCATTTATCAAACCACTCACCGACTCCATCTAACACCTCATTAACTCTTGTTTGGGGGATCACCTCCACCCACACCTGGGGTAACCTCACCTTCAGCCCTACTTGGGAAACCCCACTCTCACCCATATTTGAGGCAACCACTTCCTTTTTTTTTGCATCATTTACCAATATAAGCTACGCAAAAAAAGGGGGCAAATGTAGACACAAAATTTGGGTCATACTCCCCTTGGTTCCATTTAATTAATTAACGTAACATATTCACCTAACCATGACCCCTTAACCCTCATTCATATTAATTTAATTACTTACAATTGAATTAATGCTCATCCTCACACTATTAATTAATTTAATTACTTTAATTAAATTAATTTACACCTCACCTAGCCACATCACCTAGACACCTCATCATGGACTTATTCTTAGTCTATTAATTAACTAGGACCGAGTCTCCACTTATCTTAACCAACTAGGAATTATTCTAACCAAAAATTAAAGTCATATTCTCGTTGTTATCCATACCAACCGATATCAATCATCCCGAATCTGTCATCGGTCACACCCTGACTGACCTTGGTCTATGTGCCTGGTAAATTGCCTTAAACCAACAAGCTTCCTAATCATCCAAAATCAACCCAAACTACACTAGATCTTACCCAAACCCTATCTTTGACCTCGGACCATCTACCCAACTTGCAACCTAACCCGAGACCTTCACTAGTTTAATTATTAAGCATTTAATTAGATTGACACTAATAGTAATCTGAGATACCTAAATTAGAAAACTAGCATTAGATTATTTTATTTACATGTTCAATTATTTTATATTGAGTTATATATTAGTGGATTGACAACCATCAAGGAAGTATCACACTTCCTGGATCTAGCTCATGCTAGGTAATCCACTAACCTTTCTATTAATTGTATCTTGTGGTCTTGCTTTGCAGACACAGTAGTTCCTCCTAGCCAAAGGGAAGCTCACACAATCAGTTTGGATCAGAAATAATAAACGCGCACACTTAACCTTGAACCACGTGACTATATGTATTCCTCCTTGGCCTATTTACCTTACTCTCTCATTTTAGAAAAATCTTGAAATCTTTAGCCATTACCCTTCCACCCATCAAAACACATACTAGTTTTGACCCCTCTTGTTATATGCCGACTCAGCACAAGGAACATGATTATTGTAATTATCATCATGTTAAAGGTCCTAATGATGCTAATTGTATAACTTTCAAAAACATCATCCAATAAATGTTAGACAACAAATATCTCATCTTGGATAACCCTAACGCATCAAGCAACGTAACTTGCATATCTTATAGAATTCATTCTCGAATCACACCCCATCATCTAACGAAACTACCAAACATTCAACTAATGATAGTAATGTTCGTGAAGTTAATGTTGTGTTTTACAACATACCAACCCATCCCTCTACCTCATCATATTCTTCCCTAGCTTACGAGAGAACTACATTTTCCTAAGGCCCCTTTTCATCGAGGCTATATAGGCAACACTGAGGGCATGGGGCCCTGGAGGTTAGCTCGGCCACTCTTTATCCTAACCCATTTTCCCCTTTTCTATTCACATACTACCTTAATTTTCCATTTTACACAAAACTGGGAAATTAAACATTCAAAAACATGTATACCTACCATTTTATCACATCATCAAAACATCTAATTCATCATTTCACATTTCCATGACATCAAATATTTGGAGAATTACTCCACAACATACATATACATCATCATTTAGTTTTCCATACTACCAATCACTGGACATTAAATCAAACCCAAAACCATGACCAAATCATTCCTAAATCACCTAGACTCCACCATGCCTATACCTGACTCCATCATGCCTACATGACCTAAACTCAACCATGCCTAACCCGACCTAAACCAAATCATGCATAAATCACCTAGACTCCACCATGTCTATACCCGACTTCATCATGCCAACATGACCTAAACACAAACATTCCTAACTCGAACTAAACTCCACCATGCCTAACTAACCTAAAATCAATCATGCCTACATGACCTCGATGCAATCATGCCTAATTCACCTAGTTTCCATCAATACACAATAATAATGGAAATTAAAACAAAGTACATCATTCATCCAATAAACATCATAAACTATATAAATGGGAGAGTTTGTGTATCAATACATATATACACAGATACAAATAAATACAAGTGTCTCAAATCACTCGATACAACCTCACTATCTTCGGCACGCAGGCCGGTATAAATATCAAAAATCAAAACACTGATCATATCAAGTGACTAATCATCACCCCACTTGATGTAGACACCGTGCCAATATCACTTGCCTCCTCCTTCCTACATGTCTATCATCCCGTCAACATCTCTACACCCTCCATGGGTCTCGCCTAATACCCTTATAGCCCTCTCACTGCACCGCCTCTAAGAACTCGTAACCTCACCCTGGCCCTATCCATGGGCTCTACGGCCCCCTATACTCCCTAAACTATGAGTCCTGGATCTCTTCCGCTCACTAGCTACATGTTGGGCTCTATACCCGGTATATGAGGGAACATCTATCTTGGAAGTCATCAAGTGATCCCGATATTAACGATCCCGGTAAAGGGAATTCTCGAACCTCACCATCGACACCATCTGAGGTGGTGTCATGGGTCTTAATGTAACATGTGATCCATGTCTTGTTAATACCGGCATCAGTCCTTATACCCGTGATCCTTATCCTCCTCCCTATATTGTGGGAACTCGCCCCATTGTTTTTGCTTGTAGTATGAAACATTATAAGTCACCCTCATTTCCCTCGACTACCCACCAACTAGTACCCAATGTCTATATACAACTTGAAGAAAGTCACCCTAGAACCAATCATGTCATGGAAAATGACCTGGGTACACACATATGATGTGCTATTATGCCCAAAGCAGTGTAGTAAAAAAGTGCAGCACATCCCAAATTTCCATAATCTCCCATAAGCCCATAGCTCCCTATATAGCTAAACTAGGAAAGTCTAGTGCCCAAGCAAAGTGGACCTGCTCCTCAATCATATCCTGAAGCACTCCCATGAATGTTCGTGGGAGTCTCCCACCCTTAGAATCTGGAAGAGAAAAACAACCTATTATATCCATCATTAGTATAGACAGCTCGTATCATGTGGGTAGGCTGCATACATATCTCCATAGCTCAGGCTCACACTGTGATACCTCAGCTCGCCCATCGCCTCCCCAAAACCGCCACTATCGGATCCACCAATGCCTCATAAGAAATAGAATATATTGGCTTACCAACAATAAGAAACCATAGGATTCTGTACACGTCCTCCAGGGTGACGGTCATCTCACCCATCGGTAAGTGGAAGGTATTGGTCACAGAATCCCATCTATCGATGAGAGTGACCATCATACTATGATCTCGAACTATCCGCCTATAGCGTCGACCTTGATAAGTCTAACCTTAGTCATATGTGACCACTCCTCTGTGGTCACACTAGGTCGTATTTGTACCAATAAGGGTGGTACTTTATCCCACATCCTAAGCTGATCTCTAGCCTGCATCATCCAACACAACCATGTCAAGATTTGACTACCTCAAATCACATATTACCCAATAAACCATACCCAACCACATCAATGTACCTACCCCCTTTTACCTAATTCACCTACAAACCTACTAACCCTTATCATTATTACCCATTATCTCAGTTCACTTCACCTACTTACCTATCCTGTATCGCCAAAATCATATTTTTACCCTCTTCTACCTACATTCATCTTCACCTACCCCTTCTTCACCTATTTTCCTTTCTCGACCTATCCTTTCTTACCCCTATTTACTCTCCACCTTAACCATCATTGGTTGCCCGACCATTACCAGCTTTTCTTGAACGTTGTCGGTTCCGTTTAACCGGTGTCACCACCTAAGACCTAATCGATGCCATCCAGATCCCACCGACATTGGCCAAATCTTAACCGATGTCGGGTCTTTGTCCGCGATGTAAAAATTGAAAACCTATCCCCCATTTTAAAAAATTGACAAAAACTTACCTAAAACCCTAATCTACCCATCCCACCCTATCCTAACTTAATTCCCAAACCTATTTAACCTATGTGTGACCTTCCCACTCCTCATTTCCTTCATTTTTACCCACAAATTCAAAATAAAAAAAAAACCCCACCCACATTTTTAACCAAAAACAATTTCAACGATACCATTTTCAATCAAATAATGGGTTTAGATTGCCTCGTATCTCATCTCAATGCAGCCTATGTGGTTACACCTCTATTCTCTAAGTCGGTGGACCTCCCACACCTTCTCCCACCTCTACCATGACCAAATCAACACCTCACCTCCAAACGACTCAAATCAACTCGAATCAAACTCTTGGACCCACCAATAATGCTAATCACCCACTACGTGGCTCACCAAATCAACTCAATTCCTCGTATCGATGCTTTTTCACTCCTCACTTGCTCCTCTTTCATTTTCTATAAATGAAAAATTCAAAATGAATCCATAAAAGATAGATTTTTATTGTTTAGACCCAAATCGACATGACCGACATCAGTCATGTTGTGCCCTAGCCAACCGACATCACCACCTCCCCTTACCTTTTACCCACCTAATGCCCATTTTTCCTAGAAACAATATTTCTCCAACCACTTATGACCTTACCAAAACCTATTACACCTCACCCACAAGCCTAAATCATCTATAAATTTCCTTAATTATGTTTAGGGATGTGTTATTTACCTATACCCCATCCCTAACCATGTCATGACCTACAATACCTTGACCTGAACCACGTTTTGTGACATTGGAATTTGTGTACTCACTATACCTTGCAATGTTGTTACCTATGTTGTTTAGCCTAATGACGTTACCTTTCCTATTACCGTGTTGTTTATCCCGACCAAATCTTTGGTGTACCGGATCATACCTAAACTTTCTCGCACCGGCTTAAGTTGTGTTTTTGAACCATAGCATATACCATGGATACCTGAATCACTTCAACCTCATTTGGATAACCTATCGACCTTGAATGATGTACATTTTGGAAGCTCTTCCACCTAGTACCGTGTTACAATATATACGTGTGCATGTGTTCGATTGCCATTACCCATTACCCAATATGACCCTTACCTATTACCCAATATGACCCTTACCCATTACCCATAGTGCACATACCATTCCCTATAAAGGATTTTTTGTGAGATAGGGAATTGGTTGGCTTCAGACTTTGTGGGTAAGAGAGCCAAGAGAAAATCAACAGGATCCTAGAAGGCTAATGGGGAATTGTCACCAATAAGTAGTGGCACTTCTAAAGGATCTCTAATGGGTAGGGGAGATGATGAGTGGGATGAGGTAGGTTCCTCTTTTGTGGAGAGGAAGGTGAGCATGACTCTCCCATGGGTAAGAGAGTTAACACTATGGGTTGTTCATTAGGTTGAGATGTGTGTGGGGAAATGACATCAGCCGATATTGTGGACTCCTCTATGGGTGAAGGGGGAGATAAGGGAGACTCCTCTATGGGTAAAGGAGTAGATGAAACAATTTCCTCCATGGGTAAAGGAGTAGATGAAACAAGTTCCTCCATGGGTAAAGGAGATCGTGCGAGAATATCCTCGATAAGAGGGAATATGAGGAAATCGGGAAGGGCCGGTATGATGTCAAACACAACATGAACTTCAAGAAAATTATTGTCATTAGTTGAAGGTTCACCAGTTTGGTTAGATGATGGGGTGTGATTTGGGAATGGCTTCTTGAAGATATACAAGTTTCGTTAGCAATTGGCATCGTGGTTATCCAAGACGAGATCTTCATTATCTAACATTTCTTGGATGATGTTTTTGAATGTTATACAATTACCATCGCTATGACCTTTAACGCGATGATAGTTACAATAATCATGTTCCTTGTACCATGTCAGCATAGGATGAGAGGGGTCAAAACTAGTCTATGGTTTAATGGTGGAAGGGTAATGGCACCAGCTTTCAAGATTTTTTCTAAAATGGCAGAGTAAGGTTCTCCTATGGGGATATACTTGCATTGCTCTCTTCTAAACTGAAAGGTCTAGACATGGGAAAGGTTAGATGAAGGTTTTTCTCGGTTGGATGGATGGGATAGGCTAGATTTTAAAATTATAGCGTTGGTAAACCCCTTAGTTTTAGAATAAGTAATTTGGGATTTGGAAGAAGAAGAAGTATCATTTGTTTTGAATGCAACATTTTTTTACGCAATAGCTTATTTTCTTCAAAAGCATGCATTTCTAGTTTCGAGCCATGGTAAATGTCTCATCAAAGGTACAAAAGGTTTGGAATTAGAGATTCGGTAATATATTTCGGCACAAGCCCTGGTAAATAATTCAATTAACTCTATCTGAGGTAATTGGAATGTAAGTTGGTTAATGAGGCTTCTCCAACAAGTGACAAAATCTATGATAGATTCATCTTCGTATTGTCATGTTGAGTACAAGTCATTCATGGTGACCTTCTTGATGATATTGATCAAAAAATGGTCCAAGAAGCCTTAATCCACTTAATTAAATGAGTAAATGGAATGCCTAGGTAAACCGCTATACCAATCTAACATTGGTCATGTCAAGGACATTGGGAATGTCTGCAAGAGCAAAGCGTCATCATGAGTGATTAGATAACACCCATGTTTGAAAGACTGCAAGTGTTGTTGCGGGTCCTCTTTATTGTTGAACCCGATTGAATTTGGACATTTCCAAATGCATATGGTATGGAAGAATAGGAATAGATGGATGAATGAGCTCATTGTAATTTCCATCATAGAACAAAGTGGTACATGAGATGAAACCGATTCTTCCAATGTCTCGCATCTTTTCCATTATCATTTTTATAAGGTCGTTGGTAGGATGTGATGATTTGGTCCACCCGGTAGTATAAGGAGGTAGATGGTGAGTGTATGATGAGGATGGTATCCTAGTATATGGTGGTGTCGAGTACGAGAATTGGGAGGGGGGAATAGATGTAGCTGGAAAGTATCCCGAATATGTAACAGATGAAACAAGAGGTTGTTAGTGATAGGTATAGGTAGGTGGAATGGATGTGACAAATCTCGTGGTAATTGGAGGGAGAGACTGTGGGATGGAAAGGACAATGTTTTGGAAGGGAGTGTGGGCTTTTGACATCATGGGTGGCTAAGAAGAAATGGGTATATAAGAGGTGGTGGGCGTACAGATGGTCCTACACTCAAGGGGGCTGATGAAGGAATGGTTGACACCATAGAGCAACTAACATCAAAAGTGCAACCAATGTCATAGGTGCAATAGATATTGATGATGTGGGGTTAATTTGGGATACCACAAGTGGTAAGGTGAAAGAAGGCAATGTAACACCTTTGATAAATTGTTATATTCTCTTTTGTATTGCAAGCATTAACATGTGATTTTCTTGAATGAGGTGTGTTCCTTTGATTGTTTAAGATCATGCTTGCCACAGATAAATCATTTCTTCTCTTGGATTCATTAGACTGAAATGATATGGTTTGCAAAGAATCCATTTTCACATTTGGTAATAATGGTTGCAAACTTATCTCTATTAACTGACTCATCCTTGGATCAATTCCATTGATCCAAGGAATGTTTTAAATCTCCTTACCTAGTCTGAATGGTAAACTGACATTCAGAGGTTGAGAGACATAACGGACTGAACTTTTGTATGTTTACAAATTATTTATTGTCTTGTAAGATCATGCATGTATTCTATTGTATGTTTTGTGCTCAGATCTTCTTGATTGATCTCAGTGGGACACTTATGGCGTTAAGTGAAATGAGGCCTACTTCAGGACTATTGAGGAACAATCTAAGTCCTAGACCTAAGAGATCTATCCTAACGGATTCTAAACTAAGGTAAATGTACCTACTTCCTAGCTATGTCTACTTATATGGGTGGCAATCTATCCTAAGCTTCATGTTCTATGTTGGGATGGGGAAAAACCTAAGGTGATGCTAGGTATACTCTTAACCTATTACCTGCTACTAAATTAGTATGAATTATGACCTATATTAAGTTGGAAAAATACCTAAAGAAATGTTTATAAATCTAAGGTAAATACTTTCTGAACTAACCTAAGGTCATAACCTAAGTTAAGGATATCTTTCCTAAACTAATGAAAAGGGACCTAAGGGTTGTATGGAAAATGGGAGGCTAGGCGGTGATTCCTAAGGCATTTATTTGATTTGATTTTTGAATTAATAGGAAGTACTGCCAATTTTGGCAGAGACATGTAAACTTGGTGGAAGCTTACGTGGAATCATCGTTAAAATTGGAAATGCATGTAGAAGTTGAAATAGCATTCACCAATTTTAGATGGTGGTGGCATGGAGAGATAGGTGGGAATTTTGTAATGAATGACATTAATGAATCTTAATTTTTATGAGAAAACCATCTTAGAAACAATGAGGGTGGATTTGTTGGAGGTTGTTTGGTCTTGCATGCTTTGCAATTTTTTCTTTGCATGGAGCTATCTAGTTCTTCAAACCAGTAGTTTGATTTTTACTTTGTGGTTATTTTTGGTTTCCCTGGTCTATTTTCAATTCAAGGAAAGTATATGAGGCATTGAGGAAAGATATGTTTAGTTTTTGACATCTCTTAGAGGAGAAGAAGAGTTAGAAGCTTGGCTGGAAGTCTCCTTCAAATTGGCAGAAGCACTATCAGGCATGATAGGCTCTACCCATTAAGATTTCTTGCTTTTCTCTAAATGTTTCATTAAAATAACTCTGCTCTCTTGAGATATATGGTTATTTATCTTGTTCTAGTTATTTACTTCATGTTGATGGAATCTCTGTGATTTTTGGATATGAATCCATTGCATGATAATATTATTTTTGGTTGTTTTCTCTCTAAGAAAGTTCAATGGTGAAATTCATATGGAACTTTCGAGGCTTTTGTGTTTTGTTTAGAACTCACATTCGGGACTATCTGCTTGAAAAAGAGCTTGAGTAAATGGTTTTTGGTTGAGTCTGAACTGGTAGTCTCTTTAGAAATCTTCTCCTTGATGCATCTTGAGTTTGAAAAAGTTGTAGTACTTCTGTCTCAGACTGTACTATTTACTTTGAACATGTAATGGCATGAAAACGTTTAAGGATATTCTATTTTCCTCTATTCTGGGTAACCCGCATCTTGTTTTTAACTGAAAGTCTTTGATTGTTTTGAAAGAAGGGTGCATGACCTTTTATGAAATTGTATCTTGTTGTGAGGATATAGAACCTCTGGTTTGAGACTGTATTGTTTACTTACCCTTTGGTATGAATTCTAGCTCATTTGAAAACAATCGATAATGGGTTTTTTTCAAAGTATATGGAAGTGTTGTGTTCATACTTCAACTCGTGTTAAATAACTGACCGAACAATTACCTTATATGTACTTAACTTATCTACCTCAATATTTATGTGCTAGATGGAGCTTGAAAGTCATTACGGTTGGGATTTCTATTACATTTCAAGTTCGTGAGTAATGTAGAAGCTATGTTTGAATTAAAACTTAGTGTTGGGTTTGTGTGTTCTCTTTTAGATCCATTTGAAAGGATTTTTGGGTTTTTAAAAGAGAAAGGATTTGAATACTTTGTAGAATGTATCTTGTTTTGCTAAGATTTTGTACTTCTACTGGAACCGTATCTGTATACTCTACTCTACATTATGAACTTGAAATTGTGTTAAAACAATGTTGTATAGATGAATGTGGATTTTAGCATTATATGCATCCTAGATTTCTATTTTTATTTGAACTAGGTTGGTCTTGGTATTGATGTTCTGATAAGTTTCAAATTTGTAAGGAAAATAGAAGTATTGTTTCTTTAAACTCCACGTTTGGTTTGTGTTCTCTTTTGGAACTTGCAAAATAACTTCTGAGTTTTAAATGGGATTTGGAATTCAATTGATAAAAAAATGGTGAATGAATTCTAGGTTTGGATCCTTTCTATTAAGTTTCCTTTAACCTTTGGAAAGTTAAGTTTCGTTTCTTGAACTACTCTGTAGATCGACTCTCTTCCATGTTATAGAGTGATTATCATCCTAGGCTTGTTCAACTTCCTGAGTTCAACTTTCTGCCCTTTTGATCTTGGATGAAGTAATGTGAACTCACTCTTTAGAACCGGAAACTTCCTTTTGGTTGTTTAATTTAACTTGTTACTAGTTGACTATGGAAATTTCATGGGAATAGTTATATGTTCAAGTAACTTTTGGGACTGTCACTTTTTTGTGTACATGGGAAAACCAAACCATCCCTGTTTGATCTTTCTTGATCTCAGCTAATTTGTATAGAGTCAATTGTCGTGTCGATTCGGGAAGTGTACAAGTTGAGTCTGTCCTATAGAAAGGAAAACGTAATCATTTCTAGACTGACTGTTTTGAATGAATGAGTCATGCTTCATTAGGATATTGTTTTCGGATGGACTCCTCTCTATGCACTCAATAATAATATGAACCTTCCTTGGATGGACACGAGTAAGAGATAATCCTTGTGTAAGTCTTACTTTGATTTATGGAACGTATGGCCACTAACTGATATCTCCTATAATGTAGAATATTACATAAGAGTTGCAAGTAAGGTGACGACTATTTTTGTTTCTCTCCCTTCTCAAATTGGTTTGGGATTCTTGTTAGCGGTTGTTGTCTCTTGCATGGTGAATCGTGGGTAGTCTATATTGATTCTTCTTCTTATTTATTTAAGTTGTAGGATGAATCATCCTAAATATGTACTATGTTAAAATGAATTTTTCTGTACATGATTCCAAAAACTTGGTAAAAAGACAATAAGGTTTTTGGTTCTGAAAGTAACTCTTTTTTTACATAGTAAAGTTAAATTCTGTATTTCAATTCAGAAAGAATTATGAAATAATTAGACAACAAGATATGTTGTTTGTTTTAAATAAGTAATTGATTGGGTCAGTTTTTATATGATACAATGCAGTAGTTATTTATTATATTATGCACCTTTCTTAAAGTGAATTCAGACTTATTATTTGTACTTCTTTTATGGTTGTTATTACTTATGCTTATTGGTATGATATATTAATTGTTTCATTAAAGCAAAGTTGTTTTAATGGAAAAATTAGTGGAATGCACTTTGTTTAAATGCTTAGTGCTTATCATGCTCAGTTCAATGAACTGACCTATGCTATCAATATTTGCAGATGGACTTCGTAAGTGATAAAAGAAGACACGAACTTTTATGATGCATTGACTGATGTAAAGTCTGGCTCTTTTGAAAATAATTCCAATTCATTCTTGATTTGTATTGAAAAAGAAAAGTTGTATTCTTCTATGATCTTAATGTTGTTTGATATGCAGTATGCCTGAAATGCATAGTCTTGTAAAGTGTATATTTTATCATGATGAATTGAAAGGTTTGGATATTGACTCCAAATTGTTGTGTGAATTCTCTTGTACTTTTTATGAAGGAAATTGGAATTTATCTTGTTGATATTCTTCATAACCGTTGTATACTTATTACTGTTATCATTTAATAAGTTGGATTAAGGGAATAGTTCAATCTCCCCTTACTAAGCTGCAACTTGCTAGTTGCATAATATGTCGTTCTCTATCTAAACAATTATAGTATAATTATGGAATGTGTATTGGACATACAATTAAACTATATGAATTGTGAAAGATAAAAAGGGGTACAATAGCCCTAACACTAAATCATGTAGAGGAAGACTCTTCCTCTCTCAAAAGAATGAAAAATAAAAGGAATGGTGGTTATGATCGTTAATCTTTGTACTTCATTTTCTATGAAGTAAACTCTAGTTGAACCTAGGTGGATGATACACCTTCTTTGGACAACTAAGTTACATTAAATTAACCATTTGATGTTTGCTGCCCTGTTTTTGGATAACTGCTTGTTATGTTGAGTTAATGAACATAAAAGTAATCATGAGTTAATGAAGTTCTTAATATTAATCAGATTAATTATGAATGAAGAACTTAATGAATGTTGGAATTAGGGTTTTGCAAGGTTGCTACAATCTGAATCTTAATCCAAATTTAATTATTAATTTAATGACCACCAAGGGGTATGTACATCATGATGAAGTAGTTCTAATGGATGTTGGCACACACCAACTGTAGGACTATACCTTTGAGAAGACTAAGGGATTCCCGAGGATACAGTGTTACAGTTGACATGTGGCAACACCCTTCCGTATTTTCTCATCTAGATCTACACACATCCAAACTTGACTTAGTCTCTCTAGGTCAAGTTAGTAGCATGATTAGAATAGGAAGTAGTTTTCAATGACCGAGGGTACTAGGCACATTCGGTTGACTTAGGTCATCGAGTATACCCATATACCCTAAGTCATCGTGAACATCTACCTATAACAAATTATGTTGCTAACTTGGGTTAGGGTCAACCTTGGGCAAGTGGACTGATAGAAGTCAGTAAAGACCATTCTAGATACCAATAGAGTGAGGTGAAGGATGTATTCGAATTGACAAGTATGTCTTCAGAATAGTAACATGAACAATATGTTGGAAATCTTTGGCCAAAGTATCACAAGTTTGTTAGTTGTGTTGTCCTATGTCACCTAGTTTAAAGAAACATGATGTCGATGAATATTGGTAAAAATATTTAGATAGGTTCTTTAAATAGATCACTCAAGACGAGAATAGGGTAGGAAAGCCAAGTATACATAATATACCTAAATTATTCTATACTTAAAGACAAATATGAGAGATCAATTAGAAATTGAGTCATGAAATGAGAGATCGGTAGTTTACGAGTCATTTACTGACTACATATGATTATCTGTTATGAGATTGATTTGCATGTCATGTGTGTTCTAAATGATGCTTTATTTAGAACAGAGAACATTGTGAAAAAAAAATCCCTTGTTTTTAAAGTCTTAAATTGGGAATGTTACAAGTAAGGCCAAGCTAGTACTTGGTGGCACGAAGTGGGTGCGAGGGTAGGAGGAATGGACACGGGCATGCTATATACCAAATTTGTCCGATGAATCTTGAGTGGATGAATGGGTGAGATAATATTATAAGGCAGCAGGTTTTGTCAAGGATTCTTGTGAACTCGCATCACCGGGTGTGGATGGTGATAGGCTGACTGGGATCTATGGGTGATAGAATTGAAGGTGACGATGGGCTAGGAGGGAGAGGGTGAAGGCTTGCGTAGAATACAAGGGAATTAACTTGGCTACAAGTCAAAACCATATGATTTGGTGAAGGCTTGGTAATATGCTCATCAGTAAATGACATAGAAAAATAGGAGTGGAGAAAAATAGTTCCGAAAGGTGAAAATCGGTGTTGTTTTAATTAAAAATTAAAACACATGAATCGGCGATGGTTAGGTTAACCGATGATGGTGATAGAGGGTGACCGATGAAGGTTAGGGTGACCAATACCAATTATTGTGGAATAATCAAAAATTTGATAAATGTGGTAATAACTGATGCAAATGAAGAAAAATATGGATTTGATAGTGATTTCGCTGCACTGCAGGTATGATAATGTATATGAGAAACCCTAGAAAGAATATAAAAGTGATGAGTGATGTTTTGGTAAAATAACCCAAAAAGAAGGAAACCGAGAATGGTTAGGTAAATTGATGATGGTCAAATTTAAACCAGTGATGGTCACTGGATCAACGCCAATCACTGTGAATTTTGAAAAGATGGAGAAAATGGGATTTAGTGACTTAGATCATATAGAATACCAACCCAAAACACGAGTATGGTAATGATGAACCCTGACATACTTAGAAATAATTGAAATACACCAATTATGATTGTGGAGTGTGAAATGAAGAAAGTAAATGGATAAAATGACCTCTCAACTCAAAACACAAATCAAGCAAAAACTATGAAACACGAAATACTATTGGTGAACTTTATGTTTTAGCTTATGCTATTTAGGACTAACTTGTGAATAGAAACAGAGTTTTTGGTTATATAGAAGGTACCCTATGAAAAGCCAAGAAATAAGGATGGTTTCTGTAAATTTTTGGCAAGGGTGGTCCTTTATTTGAGATAATGACCTAGACAGAGAAACCAGTTAGGCACCCACTATCAATCCTCCGATCATGTGATTGTTGATAGCTTCGTGCCTAGGTACGATGATGTTTAAGAAGATGTGTAAATTATTTAAGTGGTTTGGTATAGAGAGTGTGCAAAGTGAACTAAGATTGAATTAGTCAACAATCGGTGGGCATGAATTCCGGTGTATAGGTTTCCCTCATTCTTTGTGAGCTACAATGCAACAAACCGTAAGAATGAAATGCAAATGTTTTAAGCCCAAATCCACAATTATGTTCGATGTAGCAAATGGAGAATAGGAAGAGGAATGCTCTTTCACTAATACAATGTCACGTAAAGAAAGACATGTTCTTTTTAAAACACCAAAAGCATGATTTCTTTTACATAATAGAAAGAAGGAGAATATTCTAGAGAAGAAATTAATGTGAATACTTTTCAAAGGGAAACAAACATACAATTTTTACCTAGGAATGAAAAAATGCAAAAGAACCATTGATGGGTCTCACCAGTGTGCAAACGTTTTCACCTTATTATTGCAAATAATGAAATAAATCGGGGTAAATAGGCAAGGAGGAATACCTGTAGTCATGTGGTTGAGGTTGAGTGTGCACATTTCTGATTTCGATCTAAACCGATTGTGTGAGCTTCCTTTGGATAAGAGGAACTACCTTGACCTTTGTAAAGCAAGACCACAAGATATGGTTAATAGAAAAGGTTAGTAGATTTCCTAGCGTGAGCTAGATCTAGGAAGTGTGATACTTCCTCAATGGTTATGAATCCACTAATATATAACTCAATATAAAATAACTAAACATGTAAATAAAAGAATCTAATGCTAGTGTTCTGATTTAGGTATCTTAGATTACTATCAGTGTTAATCCAATTAAATGCTTGATAATTAAATTGGTGAATGTCTCGAGTCGTAGTAGGTTGTTTAGGTGGTATGAGGGTCTGATGCATGTGGTCTAGGTAAGATTTGGTGCAGTTTGGGTTGATTTTGGATGATTAGGAAGCTTGTTGGTTTAAGGCAGTTTACCAAGCATAGAGACCGATGTCAATTAGGGTGTGAACGATGACAGTTCAGGATGATAATATCGGTCATTATGGATAATAGCATAATGTCAAAAGTGGGTGTCTAGGCTCTCTTTGTCTCTACACAAAGAGTTGGGAATGTCTTTGGTGAGGTTATAGGTGGGGTATCAGGTTTGGGTGAGGTTTTGTGAGTTTTGGAGGTTATTAGGGGAGGTTTAGTGAAATTTGATAGGAGACACAATAACCGACTTCATTCTGGTGACCAATTCCGGTGAAGAGTAAAAATCGACGATGGTTAAGGTAAACAACATTGGTAGGGGTGAAATGGTAGTAATTAAATAAACCTAGTTTTTGGACTTCTCTGTGATTGCACAGAGAGAATGGAGGGAGGATGGTTGGGTTTGTAATAAAGTCAAGAAGACTCAGGGATGCCTAAAGATCAAATACGAGAGCCAAAAGGTTGTGGGTGGTAGGTTGGGTAGATTGGTAAAAGGTGGGATGGAGGAATGTAGGAAAGAACAAGATCTAATAACAAAAGATAAAGAACCTATTAATTTAAGTAAGTATTGAATGATGCAAATCAAATACACTTACTTGTATTTTTAGGTCTGGTTGGTGAAGGATGGTAGTGGTTGATTCATGAAGAATTATTTGGTTATTTATGTGGCAGTACTTCCGAGTGCTCTCGTGAATGCTAATGCCTCTGGACGAGTATCAGGTGCTTGCTTGGGCCTATGGTTGAATGTATTCCATCGTTTGGATGTTGAGAAGTCTTTGGTTCATGCTTGGGTGAAAAAGATCTCTCAAAACTCAGAATGACCAACCTAGGTAAAAGGTTACCAAATTTTATATAAGGTAACTTATGATGGTTAGGCTAACCTGCATTGGTTAAGGCAGGAAATCCTAGGTTTTCCAAAAATAGGAAAATCCTTGCTATTTTTGGTGTGCTTTGATTGTCAGTCTGAGTCTCAAGTGAGGGTTAACATTTAGATAAGTGAGAATATTGTTGGAGAAGGAATATGACTTTAATTTTAGGGTTAGACTAATTCTTAGTTGGTTAAGATAAGTGGAGACTTAGTCCTAGTTAATTAATAGACTAAGAATAAGTCCATGGTGAGGTGGCTAGGTGAGGTGTAAATTAATTTAATTAAAGTAATTAAATTAATTAATAGTGTGAGGATGAGCATTAATTCAATTATAAGTAATTAAATTAATATGAATGCGGGGTAAGGGGTCATGGTTAGGTGAATATGTTACATTAATTAATTAAAGGGGACCAAGGGAGTGTGACCCAAATTTGGTGTCTACACTTCTATTCTAGGAACTTGTTTCCTAAGGATAGATCTAGATCTGGGTTCTTTTTTTTTCTTGTCATTGTTATCTCATTGTAGGTCATATAAATTTTTATGCACTCCTCTCTCACACGTGTACCTATAAAAAAACCTAGATACTTGCATAAGACACAAATGCACATTATACTTGAATGAATAATACAAATGAGAGAGTGATATTGACCTTGATGGTCAATCTTGTTGTTGAGCACTGCACTATATTTAAGAATCTATGTAGTTCTTATATGTGTGTGATTGAAATAACGTCTCTTGAGCTACGATGCACTAGTTTCGGTCATACAAAGAGATAGTGGGCTACAACTACTTTGTCCCAAATACAAATGTGTGTATGGAATTAGAATAAACCCTCCTATGCGGTGAAGTATCTTTGTCAAAAATGCTTTTTTGATGTAGTAGATAAAAATATTTGTTCATTATAGATGTATGTGTCTCTTGAATTGTAGACACTAGAAAACGTACCTTACACATAAGGTCTCCTATTAAAAATACCAAAAACGTCATAAGACACAATAATCCTGAAAAAAATCATAGAATCCCACAAAAGCAACTAAAAAATTATTTAATTCCCACAAAATGGTGATAAAAGAAAACCTCATCACTCATTTACTAACCCTCACCACCTCACATTTAATTATGCCCATCCCACCTACCCATTTCCATGCCTAATGCACTATGGGCCCTTATCATCCCACCTATATATTCACATTGCACCCATATGTGTCACATTCTTCTATGCACTCAAAAATTATTAAACACCACTCACCCCCATCATCTTAGCCTCCATACTACTGTGAAATTGAGCCCATTCTTAACGTTTTACTTCTTGTTGTTTGCATATTTTAGTATTGCAAGTCTTGGAAATGTGATAGTGGATTTAAAAGGATGGGTGCAACTTATGTAGCACTATTTTAGCAAAATTTCAACACAAGTTTCAGTTGTAATTGTGATTGGCTTGTGATCTTCTTGTGATTTTTAGTGAATCGAATCTGCAATCGACATGCGCCCAAATAAAGTACACTACTTCACTTTCATGCATTATTTTTTCATTTTACTTCAATAAAATGTATTTTATCTCCTTAAAAGGTTAGGGATTTGACCGAGGTAGGTCCCCTAACCACTAAAAACTACTAACATTTTTCCAAGTGTGTTTATGAGTAGATTTTGATTCATATCAAGAATTTTTCTACCTACTTTATTCATTAAAGAAACCATGATTGTCTCTCACTTTTCAATGGCAGCGTAATCCCATTATTTTTACTAGCATTGATTTGGATATTTTTTATCGACTAACACATCTTTCAGGTGATCCAAATCTAGGCATTAATTTTTAAAACTACTATGGGACACATTTTGGTTGTGGGAAAATTACTTTGTTTTCTAAATCTAATATTTGTTTTGTTTAGGGTTTTATAGCCCTTCACATTTGTTTTTATTTTCCCTAACATTTATGTTGAAGATATAACACTTAATTTTGTAGATCTACAAAAATTAAAAAATGGCCACAACTTAGTCGTAGATTTTGACTATGTTACAATTTTTGCCAAAAATATAACAATGTGGTTAGGGAAGTTGCATGAATGATTGTTCTATAAATTTATTTATGCAAAAACATCAAAAATTGTTTCTTCTTCAGGGAAAGAATTGGGAATGAATACACATTAATTACATGTTCAGATACGGGTAAATACTGATCTACATAACTATGGGAAGTACTTGGGCATAATCCCTAAAAATCATTATGAGGAGTACCATGTGAACCCTAAAGTAGTTAGCACATCAAAAGGAGTCGCCGGTGAAAACATTCAATGGATGAACTGATTGACTAGATTCACCCATGAGGTATATCTAATGTTTTCTATGGTAATGGTCCCATCTTGATTGAACAAGGGATAAAGTCTCAGGATTGTATATTTTCTGGTGAATGGTACTCATTTGGATAACATTGGTAGCTAGAGAGATATAATTAAATAGGCATCCAAACTAAGCGGGCCCATATTTAACCTGAAAAATAAACAAAATAACATTATCCAAATCAAAATACCTTGTCTCAATTTCCATTGTATCGAGTCACATCTGCAACTATTTCTATTTTTAACAATATGATCCCACACTTTCATATTTGTTTCTAACAAAGTTAAGAGTATTGATTTTTCCACTCTCGGTCATAATCGTGACTACCTAGAAATTTATCATCTCATATTTTTCCTAGAGACATTCACAATCGTGACTAGCACGTAATCTTATATATCCACAAATGACTCACTCATTATACCTTCCAAATTTTTCCTAGAATCAAAGTGAAATGTAACTTCCCTATAATTTTCCATTAATCACATTTCTTACAATCTGTCTTTTTCAAATTTTCCAAAATCTAGCCGAATCAGTAAATTCCCTACAATTTTTAGTCAAATCATTTTCCCATTTTATTCCATTTTGATCATCCTAATCATTTGGTTCATTCATATTTCATATCCCTAGTCACACAATTGTAATTCCCCACATCTTTAGTACATGTTACATGGTCCTGGTTAGCCCTTGCATGCTTTAGTCCGTTGCACACTTTGTTAAGCCCCTTACGCACTTTGGTCCCTTGTGTGCTCCGGTAATTCCTTGTGTTCTCTCGGTCCCTTACATTCTCGGTTAGCCCCTTGTGCACTTTTGTCACTTACACATTTTGATCCATTATTTTCTCCATCTCCTCACTTAATTTTGGTCATAAAGCGCAACCTCCCTATAACCTCCTTCACCACCCTAAAACATTCATGTAACTAGTGTGTAACATTAAGCCCTATAACTTAATTTTTTTCGGTCTCAAACCCTACAACTTGAACAAGAAAATCATTATGTCTCCATTGCATTAGATGTGTCTCCATCACATTAGGTGTCTCTACTTCACATTGAGTGTGTCTACATCACATTAGGTACATTTGCATCACCTTGAGTTTGTTTGTGTCACTTTGAGTACGTCTGCATCACATTTAGTGTGTTTGTTTCACATTCAAAGTGCATATGCATCACATTAGATGTTTCTACATCACATTCAAAGTGTGTTTTTGTTGCTTTGGTGCGTCTCTGTCACTTTGGGTGTGTTTCTATCACATTTTCATTTTTATATCATTGGGTGTGCCTTTATCACATTGGGTGCTTCTCTATTTCCTTAGTTATGCCTATGTCACTTTTTCCTTCTCTAATGTCCTCTTGTTTTCTTATTCCACCACCCCTTCACAAAAACCAATAAAAATCAAAACAACCAAAAAAAAGTTCCCAATTGTTGGGCCTACCCCTTTACCTTCCACATTCTCACCATAAGCCCCGTTTGTGATCCAGACTCACCCTATATGCTCTCCACCCACCAATTCTACCTAGTCATTCTCTATGGCTTCTATTCGCTCCCATGTTCATTCACACCCCAACTTTCTCCACCAACATCTCCTTGACCGCATCACCAAGCTAGAGTCCCAACACCGAGGGGGACTTACACCCACACTAAATTATCACACAATTTACAATGACCCTATCCACCCCATGGTACCATGCCACCCCTATCCATCATATTTCAATCTTCACACATTGACAAATTTTATGGAACCAAGGACTCCTAACACAACTTGCATCTCTTTCACTACGCATACCATCTCATTCAACATGAAAATGCACTCCTTCTATAGACATTCCCACTTTCACTCATTAGTCAAGAACTTGACTTGTATTCCTACCTCCCACAACATAGAATTTACACATTCACATAGCTTTCGACACATTATTATCCCACTTCTTCATCCATCTTGTACCCAAAGTAACACTAGTTGACCTTCATATGCTTTGGCGATCCCATAACAAGTCCATTCATGACTTTATGGCACATTGGCATGCACTTGTTCACCACCTCTCATTTCCACTCCCACAATATGAGCTCATTGACCTATTTTAAAAAAATGTGTCCCTGTATCTCCCACCACTTACAAATCCACCCACTACAAACATTTAAGGAGGTCGTGCATATGGGAAAATTCTGGAGGATATCCATCTTGGTCATCCTTCTTCCTTACTCCACATTTCATTTTCTCCCCTCCTGCTACACCATCACACTCCCATATTCACAATATCATCCAATTAGATCCTCCTCACACATCATCTCCTTCTACACCCACATATTTGCATTCATTACATTCTCCTAGGGCTTATAGCTTCATCCATCCCCCTCATAAATTAACTCCTTTGACTGAGTAACTTTAATCTATTCTCCACAAGTTACTTGACACCCATCTCATCACTTTCCCTCTAGTATTTTTATCTAATTTCAACCCCCAATGAAATTGGATAACAAGCAGCTTACTTTGATAATTAATTAAAGGGCCTGCTTAGTAAGAGATCAGAAAATCTAATATTATGGATTCAAAACACTTTATGACATTAATCCTTAGCTCCATACAATTGAAAAAGACACGAAATACCAAGAGCTTTGAATGGATGAAGTAATTGTATTTTTAAACAAGTTTCATGCTTATAACCCACCGAGTCACTTGTTATCTCCCCAAGATGACAAAATAAAGACCTGGTCCGATCTATGTAAGTAACTATCAGACATGGCTAGGTTGAAGCAAAAGGACCAAAATCATATAGGCTAGATGGACTCATCGTGTTTGGGGAAGATTCATCTCAAGAGCCATAGAGTTTGCAGCATGCTATGAGGTTGTGAACTCAACATTGATCAATACTAGACCAATGTGAGAGTCGAGAGATATGGCTTAGAGTAAAGATGGAGCTCATCAAATTATTAAGGATCTAAAACATGCTCCAAAGTGGGTACATAAAACCAAGTTATGAGAAATGGTCTAGATGTTGTCTTGGCGTCGACATCCGAGGAGTGCAAGTCACTAAAGGTTTCATTGATTCATTTTGGGAGTCAACACCACCAACCAAGCTAATGTGACTCAAGCGAGGTACTCAATAGAGTAAATGGACCAGCATTGAGTAAACTTGAGCTCTAAGATGGAATGGTGTTGAGGGATAGCTCGACACATTCAAATTTTTATTAAAATATCAAAAAGGGAATCCCAATATGTGGCAATGAGCTCGAGATGAGTTGGGTTCGAGGAAAATAATTCTCATGTCGAAGGAGGGAACATGGGACTCACCACATGTTCTCATGACACACTTCAAAATAGTGAAAAGGGAGGTGGAGACCCCAACCACGCATGGATCCTCCACATGGCATGGGCCTCCGCATCAATACAATGAAGTGATTCAACCTGTGACTTAATCTCATGAAGGTCAAGGTGAATGAGGAGCTCACCGAAGGCATCACGCCGAGCCGGTGGTTGAAAATGTGTATAATGCCAAGTTAGAACTTAGTTTCGTGGCCCGATGCAAGGAGGTTTCAATTCAATGCTTTTATATCCATGGGAGTCACCACATGGAGACAATGAGTGATGTTGAACACATGGAGCTCGGCATTTGGAGAAGGTAGAATCAGCGGCCACGTGGGATGGGAGAGATAGAGGATGAACACATGGAGATAAGTGAACATGGTGGTGGTTGAAGGAAAAGGAAACTAATGTAAGCTGAGTTCAATCGATAAATGGAGATTCGGCATCCAATATGGGCTCCATGGCGATGAAGAGTGAGAAGCCATCTCGTCCGAGCTAGCCGAGGTGGTAATGAAATATTTAAATCAAGCCCCCTTCCTAAAAAGGCAATAAAATTTACAAAAGTGACTTCCATAAATTAAATGTAAAACAATCTAGATCATTCTAAAAGATATGCAAAAGCCTTGGGAAAAGGAAAATATTTTTAATGATGCATTTGAACAAAAAAATTAATTACGTAGTCTCAGTAAATAAGAAGAGATGCCTGAGCAAACCCCAAGGAGATGTAGTCACTCAAAATCACATAACTTGAGCATTTCTTAATGAAATTGCACAAAATTGGTCTCGTTGAAACCATGGTTCTAAGCCCAATGCACATAAGTAAAAAAATCTAGAGATTGATGAATATTTAAATGTGTATTTTATAGATAAAGAACCTGTTATAAAAGGGTAAATGGATGGTGGGTAGAAGTGTGATTAATGGTCATGGATGAACATTTCTCCATTGTTGCTAGTTATGGGTAGTATGGGAGGATTTCACAAGTAACAATCATGTGTTTCACCCACTTTGGGTACTTTTAATTGATGAAATTTCTAGATCCAAGATTTCTTTCTCCCTTTTCCTTCCTTCCATTTTCTATAAATTGGGGATTTTCCCTCATTTTGAGTAGGATAGTTTTGAGTAGAAAACTCTCATTTTGGTTTTTGAAGCCAATGCGTTGTAGGCATTTATAGTCGACTCCTTGCATGGTGATCCAGACCTTTCATTTGTAAAATATTTGAACTATGCATACCCAGAATCAATAGATGTAATTTTGTGGATTTATTTTTCCTCGATGTGTTTATTTGCATTCTCCTTGCCTCTTCAATATTATTGTAGATATATTGTGTCTACTCTATGCTCTTGCAGGATTCATTACTATTGTGTGTACTTGGGAATGTTCTTATGAGTGTTGTTATTAGACTGTGGAGAACTATTATCACCCTCTCTAATTTGCATTTTGCTTCCATTTTCACACATTGGGGGTTATTATCATACCCTTATTTTGGTGCATCACCTTTGTAGTGTAGATACCTGTTGTTTTCATGCTCTTTCTCTTTCCTGGTCCGTTGGAAGTGATAGATTAGGGGTAGTTAATATTTTGATTTCAGTAGAGTTAGTTTGTGCTAGGATTAGGAGGAAGAACCAACTTTCTCGGAGGCCTATCTCAAGTGGCAAGTCCCACAATTTGGAGATAGTGCATGTTACCCCTGATCACACCATGAGTTCAAGCACACACACACTTGTGAAAAATGGAGGGTGTTGTGGTTTAGTGATAATAGTTTTGGCATGCACTGGTGGGACCACTAAGAAGTTTTCATTTTAATTGAAAACAAGGATGATGTGCACTTGTTGTAAAATCCCATCTTGTAAGAAGCTTTGAAAGTGCACATTTGGTGATTCCAAAATGGAATAATTCATTTGTTTTAGCATTCCAAGCTCATATAAATTTATGAGAATAATTAAAACAAGGTCAATAACTAGACAAAAAAATCTTTGAATACTTATAGTTATCTACCGGTAGAGGAAGAAGGGGAAGAAGAGCTAAAAGGTTTCCATCTCCACCAAATAGAACCACGTTAACACATCCACCTAGTATTCCTTTCATTCACTCAACTAGAGTTCTTAGACCAATTATAATGGCACATCTACAATGAAAAACACTACAAGGGACACCAAATCCCTATGTTAACTTACGGAAGCGACCCACTTTCTCTCAATGAAAAAAATCCAATTCCAATTACAGCATTAAAGAACATTCCATATTTCATCAAGCGAGAACCATATAACCCCAATTTACCATATCCAAGACATCGTGAATGTCATGTACAATTACTTGAGATTTCTGAGATAGATGTTGCGTTAAATTTTGGCATCCTCCTTTAAGGGTAAAGCTTTGCAATGGTTTAGGAGTCTAAACAGCAAGGTCTATCCGAGTGGGACCTTTTTGTTTGGCTCTTTACAATCAATACGGGAAAAAGGAGATAATCTATCTTTATTGGAACAATTGACAACAATTAAAAAGGGTCCTAATGAGAAGATGAATGATTTCAACTTCAGATTTTAAAGGACATGGGATAGGATTCTACTTGTTGTGATACCAGCAGCTGGAGGTGTTTTCCTTTACTTTCTAAAAGATCTAAAGTATGATATTGCAATATTGATACAATCCATGGGAGGTAAAACTTTACCCACCACTTATAACATTGCTATTAGAGCTAAAAATTTCTTAATCCAAGCTGGTAAACTTGCACCTAGGCCTCCCATGCCTATTTATCCAAAATGATGAAGTCTAAGAACTAGACAAACACCTACATTAGATCCCATCCCTACCCCAAAGAATTATAATTTTGTTTAAGCTTCTACCTCTTCTTCTAGTACCTCAAATGAGCTCCAAGAAGTCATGAAACAGTTACAAAACTTGGGCAATGAGTTGGTGACAATTAAGAGGCGAGCTCAAAATTTCAGGTCATATCAGCCTCAAGCCCAACCCAATAGACCTTCACATCAACCTAATAAGCCACCCAATCAAGTCAGCAAATCATAACCAAGTAAAACCTTCTATTAATAGGCCATTTCAGCCATACAATCCTAATTTTGTATCCACATCTAGAGCCATGGTACCGCAGTACAAAATAACATAGCTCAAGAGTATGACTGGTGCTTCCCATGTAATCAACCTCATAACTAACCAATGTGTTTCAATGGTTCCTTGAATCAAGATCTTATGGTGACAATGATGGGTGTGGAACTAGAGACACACTAAGAAGAAAATCAGCAGCAGTGAAGCACCTCCAAATGAGACCTCACATGTCAATTGGTAAGTTGAAGATTTTTGTAGTATGAATTAGATTCAAACTCAAAGTGTAGTAGATAATAAATGGTCCAAAAAGATGAATATTGAAGAAGGAAATCATTCCATTCAAGAACTTCACAACTCTTTATCACTCCACAAGGTGTTAATAGTCAAAGTGCAGTCCCAAATCTATAGAGTCAACCGAAGCCACCTTCTAGACCAACCCATATACTGGTTATAACATCTCATTTGCAAGAGAAGACTATGAAAGGTGGAGTGTGGCAGAAAGATAACTCATTCCCATTCAATATCCTTGAGAAAATGAACAAAAAAAATGTGAACATTTCAATGTGGGATTCATTAGCTATAACGAGGCAAAGAGATCTATTGCAATCTTCCATGGCAAGTCGGGTCTGCGTCAAATCACTCATCCAAAGATCAATAAAAGTTACTCACCAACGCAACTCAATAGGGAGGAAATAAAGGAGGTGTTCTCCTATAAAATTGACAAGGGCAATTTTGTAGGTAACCATCTAAAAATTTCCATTTTGGTCCCCCATTGAGGTCCCTTAACATTCGGAATGGCATAAAATCCCTTTTGAGGAAAATCTAGTTTTTAGAACTTGGTCATTTTCAACCTTTTAGTCAAGTGAGCACTGATTTTCATTCGCGTTACATCAACCAAAATTATGCCCCTCTATTCTTTTAGCACATTCTAGGGAGTGACAACTCTCCAAATGTTGTGCCTCTCAAAGGTGCACCAAGGTGCAAGTGCCATCTTGTTATCACTTTACGAAGTGTGTTGTGGGCGCTAAAAACGTAGTGTCGACACTCCCAAAGCTACACCAAGGCACAAATCCCTTCATGTCGACATCCACTCAAGTGCGCCATAGGAAAAAGTTGGTGGCACATTTATTGCACCTTTTGCTATATATAGGCACATTCAACCTATCATTTTCACATTATAAAAATGTGAAAAGTCTTTTTCTCGTGCATTGTCGGCATTCCATGCCACCCCGCGTGTTGCCATATGTCACGTTCGTGGACCCCACATCATCTCCTTTATCGTTATATATTCCTTGTAAGTGGCCCTTACCCTTCTTGTGGATTTGTTGTGGTTTTTATGTTGGGTTAGGTGATTAGGATTGTTGATGATAACATGAACCTAAGAAGATAACACAATCCCAACCCATTTTGCAAAACCCACCTATAAGCCATTTTTCACTCTCCTTCCAGATCTGTAAATCTGGAAGGCTCTGCCTCAGAATGGACCCCGCCCCTTTTCTCCTCTATCCCCTGCTTTGCCAAGGTTAACCCCTTGCTATCAAAATCTGAGCTGAGAGATTAAAAACCACAAAATGAAGAGAATCGGCCTATTGTCTTCCATGGTGCAATTTTCATACATGTTGTGCTAAATGTAGTCACGCCCCTTTGGTGCACCATTTAGTCATGCTGCATCAAAATAGTCATGCCAAGGCACACTGTGAACTCGTGCAACAGAAGCCCTTTCCGCACCCTATAATAAATTGTAAAAATTCCTAAGCCACAGGCGCGAGCACACCTACAATAGCAACAACACTTCATGCTATGTAAACCCTTCTTGTACCGTGCAAGCTTAACCCCTTGGTGCACCTCACCTTGATGTTACATCTTTTGCATCTACACCTTGGCACACCATGGTACTCTGTAACACCAATCATATCTGCGCCCCACTAAAAGACTTCCGATTACGCATGTCCATATCCCTGACACCAACATCCGAATGTTATGTGTAGCCTTTCCGCGCCCGCACCCCTTTCAGCATTACTTTCTCCCATGTAACACTTTCCCAAAGTGCGCCTTGCTTTTCTAAGCCCCGGAGCTGTAGTAAAGATGAGCCTTACACCCGAGGCTCATAAATTGCTAACTTTTCGCTCTTTCTCAGCTTTCCAGAAAGGTAAAGTTTTCCTCCTAACTCCATGTATTTTTCAAGTTATGGCTCGGCGGAGTTTTTGTGGGAAATTTTCCCCTAGAAGGCCCGCAGCCAATCAGGACGTGCCACGTGTCCAAAGAAGTGGCGGGGGTCGGAGGAGAACTTGGTTTTTTACCAAGTGTTTTGGCAAAGGTTTCAAAAGGAAGAATTTTTCCCATGGGCCCGCCGACCAATCATTTGCTGCCACGTGCCCAGGGGAGAAAGTTGGAAAAATTGACTAAGTGTTGGTGCAAGAAAAATTTTTGAAGGATGGCCCCGCGGCCAATAGAAACATGCCACGTGTCCAAGGAGGTTCAGACCAGGCAGAGTGCGGGTGGAAATTGGGAATTTTTCCCAAAACATTGGCGCAAAAGTTAAAATGCCTATGGAGTCTCCGCCAACTAATCACATGAGGACACGTGTCAAGGAGTGGCGGGGCATGGGGAATATTTGGAAAAGTTTCCCAAGGAGAAAATAAAGGAAAATTCAGAAGGGAAAACCCACCCCCTTATTGCGAGCCAATAGAATCTCGCCACGTGTCCAGGTGGGGCAAAAAATTCAGAGCAAGCCCGCGAGGAAATTTAGGAGGGTCAAACCCACATCCAATGGGGTTTTGACACGTGTCCAGGCCAAAAATATCAAAGCGACCCACATGAAAATTTGAAAGAATGGGCCCGCTCCCAATCAGAGCGTGACACGTGTCCCAGCTCGTCGGCACGGCGGGAAATTTTGGAAAATCTTCCAAAGGCTAAAACAAAGAAAAATGGAGCGGGAAGGGGCCCGTGCCCAATAAAATTTTGCCATGTGGCACCTGGACTGGTGGGGGCGGGGAAATTTTGAAATTTTTCCAAATGACCAAAAAGGTAAAAATTCAAAAAAATTCCCACCGACCCGATTTGGCCCTGTTTTGCCCTAAAACTTCAAATCGCCATATCTTTCGATCCAGAGCTTAGTTTTTCACGTTCTTTATATCAATGGAAAGCTGGTAAAATTATCTACAAGATTCTAGGGTTATTTTTGCATTTTGGTGGAGTTTGGAGAGATAAAATCAAGAAACACCTCTGGCATGTGGTCATGGACAGAAATGACATTTCAACCACCATTTTTAATGAAGAATGGCTCGCATTCTCTCCCAACATGGTTAAAAATGTTAGGGAATGGGTCTTTCAGGGTGCCCATGCTGTTTTGATGGCATTTTGGTCAATGGTTGAACCCCTTGCATGTTTTCCCGTGTTTCTCTCTCCTGGGGTCGTGGTTTGCACTGTAAAAGCTAGAATGAGTTCATTTTGCAAAGGGAGACACTTTTTCAGCTCTGCAACTTCCTTTTTCTTCCTCCTTGGTAGAATTTGTGAAGAAATTTTACCTTTCCATGTAATGCAACACCTTTTCTTGCCTCTAGATCATTGTAATGTACTGTATTGGATCTGAGATGTTGATATATGTTCTGTGATTAAAATCCCTCAATCCTTTCATATATCTATCATTGCTTTCTTGATCTTTCATTACATTTTGAGCATTTGTGCATGTTTTGTGTTGTGTTTCCTTGTGGATTGTGTATTTCATGCAGCATCAGGTGTCTACAACTCCTTTGGTGCATCACCTATTAGCATTAGTTCTTTCTTTTTTGCATTTTCTATCCTTGTCCCTTTGGAATTTAGAGTAGATTTAGGAGTTTAAACCTCTGCAATTGTGCAAGTAAAATAGCTGATCAGAGGAGTTGAGGAACCAACCTCTAATCTAGAGATTCCTCTTCCATTTTGCAAGTCCCACACTTGGGAAGAGGATTCAATGTTGTGTAATCACACTGGATGCTAGAATGATCAAACTAGAAATCTGATCAACATCCGGGTGCTGCTGATTTGCAACAACAGTTTTGGCACACCGGTGGGACCTAGAAGTCTTCATCTTCATTGCAACAAAATTGATGTGCATTTGTTGCAAGTTTCTTGCTTAAAAGAGCTATAAATTGCACATCTGGTGACTCCAAGGAAGAAGAATCAGCTGGTTTTAGCAGTGCAGGCCTGAAAACTCATGAGAAGAATCACCACAAGGTCAAGAGCTGGAGAAGAAGAGGTGTTGTTTGAATATTCTAAGTTATCTCCAAGAAGAAGGCAAAGAGGGAGGAGAATCCAAAGGTCTCCATCTCCACCAAACAGAACTCTCTCAACTCCTCCACCTGGCAGGCCTTTCATTCAATCAACAAGGGTTCTAAGGCCAATCAGAATGGCACAAAACAACCCTTATGTCAATTTCACTGGTAGCAGCCCACTTGCTCTCAATGCACAAAATCCAATTCTAGTTGCAGCATTGAAGAACATCCCATACTTCACTGGAGAGAATCAAACTACTCCTGGAGATCATGTCAAGGACATTGCCAACATTTGTGCAATCCATGAGATTAATGAGATGCAAGTTGCTGTCAAATTGTTGGCATCTTCATTCAAAGGGAAAGCTTTGCAATGGTTCAAGAGTCTTGCCTCAGGTTCTATTCAAAATTGGAACCAGCTATGCATAGCTCTCCATGAGTAGTTTGGAGAGAAAGGAGACAACTTGTCCCTTTTGGAGCAGCTGACAACCATCAAGAGAGCTCCCAATGAGCAGCTGACTGATTTTAATTTCAGATTTCAAAGGACTTGGGAGAGAATTCCAGTGGCAGTCAGGCCAACAGCAGAAGGTGCTTTCCTTTATTACCTTAAAGCTTTGAATTCTGATATTTCTATGTTAATTCAGTCCATGGGAGGCACAACTATTCCCATTGCTTATAGCATTGCCATTAGAGCTGAAAATTGTTTGATTCAAGCTGGCAAGCTGGCCCCTAGACCCCCAATGCCATTGTTTCCAAGTTTAGAGAGCCCAAATACTAATCAAATGCCTAATTTGGCTCCTATCCCCACTCCTAGAAATCAGAATTCAAGTGAAGCTTCCACTTCATCTTCTAGTGCCTCAAATGAACTTCAAGAAGTCATGAAGCAATTGCAAAATCTAGGTAATGAGCTGGTTACACTCAAAAGGCAGCAAGCTCAAGGTTTTAGACCTTCCTTCCAGCCTCAAGCTCAGCCTAACAGGTAGCCATATCAACCTCAAAGACCACCCAATCTGCAAATCTAAATCAAGCAAGGCCTCCTGCCAATAGACCATTTCAACCCTATAATCCCAATGCTACATCTGCATCTAAAGCATTAGTGCCAGTACAAAACAATATAGCTCAAGAGTATGATTGGTGTTTTCCATGCAATGAACCTCATAACCAGTCCATGTGCTTCAACGGTGCCTTGAATCAAGCATTAATGGTGACTTCAACTGGTGTGGAGGGTGAAGGTAGTCAAAGAAATGACCAGCAACAAGAAACATTCCAACAGCAATCAGCCCCAAATGATACCACACTTGTAAACTGGTAGGCAGATTTTGTGGCATGAATCAAATGGTTTCCCAAAGTGTTGCAGCCAACACAAGGTCAAAAAGAAGAAATTTGGGTGAAGAACAACCATTAGCTCCAAGTAATTCACAACCTTCCATCACCCCACAAAATATTGGCAAACAAAATGCAATCCCAAGCACGCAAGGATTGCCTAAAACAGTTCCTAGGCCAACCCAAATGCCAGTTGTTGCTGCCCATATACAAGGAATGAATGTGTAGGCCAAGGGACAGCAAAGGGATACTTCATCTCCATTCAATATCATTGATCAGATGAAGAAGACAAATGTAAACATATCAATGTGGGAATCACTATCTATCCCAGGCCAAAGAGATTTGCTACAAGCTGCCATGAAGGACTGGTCAACTTCAAATCAGCAAGTCCAAATGCAAGAGAAGGTGCTCACAAATGCTGCCCAACCTGAGGGGAATCATGGAGGACAGCAAGGTAAAATATTGAAGCCCCCTCCATTCTATGTTTCATTGATCATTGGAAATCAATTAGTACACAATTGCATGATTGATTCCGGGGCAAGTAGTTCAGTAATGCCCAAGAAAATAGCTGATCAGTTGGGAATTCAGTATGAAACCATATCCAAAGGGGTAGTGTAGTTGGATGGGACAGCAAGTAACAACAGTTGGGTGATTAAAAACTTGAGTCTTACTTTGCATGCCTGTCCCAACGTGGTTGTTTTGCAAGATGTCTCAGTAATAGACCTTCCACCACTCTTTGCCCTATGTTTGTCAAGGGATTTCATAGCTAAGATTGGAGGTTACTTATCTGCTGATTGGTCACACATGTTGTTCAGAACAAGATATGGAACCAAGGCCACAATCAGGTCTGAACCTATTGCAAACTTTCACATTGAGCCTTACACTCCAAGTCAGATTAATGCCAATTGTTCAAGCATTTGATCAAGAGGATTATCCAAGCACTGATGAAGCTGACACCAAGGTTGGAAGCATCCCAGATCTAACTCTTGATGAATGGGAAAGCAAGGTGCATGCTTTTGATCCTTATCAAGAAATAGAAGAATCTGAGCTGGGAGTCTATTGCATACATGAAGAAAATCAGCCTATTCCTAGCATCACCAAGCCAAACCACAAAGATGACAATGAGGTATGGCAGTTGTTTTTTGATGGATCAAGGAGTAGACAAGGTGCAGGAGGGGGATCCATGTTGGTTTCACCTCAAGGAGTTAAGTATTATTCACTTTTAGATTTCAGTTTGCATGCTCAAATAACACTGCTGAATATGAAGCCTTGGTGCAAGGACTGCATTGGGCAATCAAGAGAGGAGTAAAGAACTTGCAAGTCTTTGGTGACAGTGAGTTGATTGTCAATCAAGTCAAGGGGTAGCATGTTGTCAAGAATGATCTACTCAAGTGCTACAAGAATAGGGTGTGGGACCTCATTGAAGATTTTGAGGGTTTTGGCATCAAATCCATTCCTAGGAAAGAGAACCAAGCTGCTGACAGGCTTGCAGTCAGTTGGGGCAGCCTTTGACGTTGTGGAGAGCATTCAAAAAGACAAGGTATAGCCAAACATCCATGTGATTGTGAGGCCTTCAGTGCTGGACAACAATGTAAGTTGGCAAGTGTTTGAAAATGATCAGCAAATCATCCATTTCTTGCAAGAAGAGGCTGAGTTCTCAGCTAAAAATCAGGAAAAGTTGGAGCAGCAGTATGGTGACCAAGTGGTACAACTGAGAACCAACAAACTACCAAAGGGACTCATTACTTTGGAGTCCATTTTCAATCCTAATGATCAGTTTAGGAAGGAGAAAGAAAACATCCAAGTCAAGGGAGAGGATTCAAGTATCCATCTCGGTGGGAGAAGGCAAAACCACTCCAAGTTGGCAAAATGACAACCAAACAAGAAAGGTATGAGTTCATACAACTTTGTCAAGAATTCCCTGATGTGTTTTCTTGGAGCTATGAAGATTTGAAAGGTTTCAATCCCGAGTTAGCTCAACACACCATTGAATTGGACCCAAACGCTAAGCCCATCAGGAAAAAACAAAGGCCAGTCAACCCCCACATGGAGCCTCTCATGAGAAAAGAATTGAATAAGTTGATAGAATCAAGAATCATATTCCCTATCAAGCATTCTAGTTGGGTTGCCAACTTGGTTCCAGTTAGAAAGAAGAGTGGGGAAATCAGATTGTGTGTTGACTTTAGAGATTTGAATAGAGCATCTCTCAAGGATCATTATCCACTTCCTTCCATGGAGCAGATTTTACAAGTTGTTTGTTGGCTCAGAGGTTTTCACTACTTGATGGCTATTCAAGGTATAATCAGATTATGGTGAAGGAAGAAGATCAGTTCAAGACAGCCTTTACAACTAAATGGGGAACTTATGCATATAGGAAAATGCCATTTGGGCTGTCCAACGCTGGAGCTACCTTCCAAAGAGCAATGGACATGGCGTTCAAAGGTTTGATTAACAACATAGTGCTGATATATCTTGATGATATCATTTTTTTCAAAAATGCAGCAGACCACCTCCTTCATTTGAGACAAGTGTTCCAAAGGTGCTAGAAGATTTGGAGTATCCTTGAATCCTAAAAAGTGTGTTTTTCTAGCCCATGAAGGAAAACTCCTTGGCCACATTGTCTCCAAAGAAGGATTAGCAATTGATCCAGAAAGAGTCGAAGCCATAAGAGCACTACCATTGCCAAGCCACAAGAAGGCCCTTCAAAGTTTCTTGGGAAGAATAAATTTTGTTCGGAGGTTTGTCCCAAATTTTGCAGCCCTTGTCAAACCTATCACCAAGATGTTAAAGAAAAGCATGGCTTTCAAATGGACAATAGAAGGAAAGGAAGTTTTGAAGCAATCAAAGAAGCCATCTCTCAAGCCCCAACTCTCATCAACCCGGATTTCTCCAAGGATTTCATCCTCTATGCATTTGGAGGTGATGATACTATTTCTGCCATTTTGGTACAAGCAGAACAAGGACAATGATGAGCAGCCAATTGCTTTCTTCAGCCAAAGCCTGGAGGACTATGAGGTGAGGTATTCTTTTATTGAGAAGCATGTTCTTGCAGTAATCAGAAGCTTGAAGAAATTCAAGCATTTAGTCTCAAACAACAAGGTCCAGTTGTTGGTTTCTCACGTGGGAGTTAAGGACTTCCTCCTCAACAAAGACTTAAATGAAAAAAGGGCAGGTTGGATCACTCGTGTCATGGAGTATGACATTGAAATCAAGATCACCAAGCTGGTCAGAGGGAAAGGATTGTGTGAGCAGCTGATTTTGAGCAAACAAAAGGAAGCATGCAATGAAAAGGAGGTTGTTTTGGCATTACAAGACAGCCATGAGCAAAGTAGCACTCAAGAGGAAAATAATGATGTCCCCACTCCTTGCTGGACCCAAGGTATAATGCACTTCCTAAGCAAGGTCTATGCCCTCCGAGAGATGAACAAGACCCAAAGAAGACACTTCAGATTGCAGGCTGTCCCATATGCCCTTGTTGATGGTGTTTTGTTCAAGAGAGATGTGAATGGAGTGCTGCTGAGATGCATCGGTACAAATCAGATTCAAAGGATGTTGGAAGAGTTCCATGGTGGACCAGCTGGTGGTCATTTTGCACCAAGAGTGACAGCTCTAAAGATCATGAGGGCTGGTTATTATTGGCCCAAGATTTTCAGTGATTGCTACGCATGGATCAAGAGGTGCAAGAATTGTGCATTCTTCACAGGTAAAGAAAGACTAGCTGCCCTTCCATTGCATCCAATTTCAGTTGACCAGCCATTCATGCAATGGGGTTTGGACTTCATTGGAGTCATTAATCCCAATTCAAGTCAAGGGCACAAATGGATTTTAACAGCCACGGATTACTTCACTAAATGGACTGAAGCAGTAGCTCTCAAGGAGGCAAATGAATCTAGTATCCTAGACTTCTATGAGGGAATAGCAACCAGGTTTGGCATACCAGCTACAATAGTATCAGATAATGCATTGGCATTCATTGGATCCAAGGTGACTGAATGGGCTGTCAAGAATGGGATCTACCTAAGTACTTCATCAAACTATTACCCTCAGGGTAATGGCCAGGCTGAATCCACAAACAAGAACTTGTTGAGGATCATTAGGAGGACTCTTGATGAGAATCAGAGGTCTTGGCATACCAAATTGAAATCAGCCTTATGGGATGATAGGATAACTCCCAAGAGATCTACAGGTAACTCTCCATTCAAGCTTGTTTATGGAAGAGAGGCAATCTTGCCTATATCACTTGAGTTGCCAACATTGGAACTCATGAAACAATTGGAGTTGTTGGAGTTTGAGCCCATGGAGGTTAGATATGTAGAATTGATGGAGCTCCAAGAAATCAGAAATCAGGCATCCCAAGCAATGGAGAAGGATCAAGCTTTGATAAAGAAGACCTTTGATAGAAAGGCCAAGAATAGATCCTTCCAAGTTGGAGATCTAGTGTTAAAATGGGATGCAGATAGAGCAAAACCGGGAAGGCATTCAAAATTTGATGCCATTTGGAGTGGCCCATACATGGTCACAAAGTGTAAGGACAGCAATGCTTTCCAATTGTCTTCATTGGATGGCGAAGAACTATGTAGATTCCAGTCAATGGAATCCATCTAAAGCATTGCTACTAAAGGAAATGCTTCACCTTGTAAATATTAGTTTAGGTTTTCATTCCTCCAAGTGCTTGTGCACATTGTTTTTTTGTAGGTTAGTTTTCTTTCCCTAAGTGCTTTGGCACAAGCTTGTTGTTCCTGGAGATGTGTTTACAAGCCTTGCTCCATCAGGTGATATTCCATCTTCCTCCTTGCAGTGTTCTAGTCAGTTGGGGTATCAAACAAAGAATTCGATGACTCCATGCCCAATGGATTGCTTCAGGCAACTGGTAACTTCATCCAGCAGGTAGATGACCCCTCTGAGTCACCAAAATTGTTATCCAAAATGTGCCCCTTGCTCATTTTGTGGCTAACTCCTCTCATTCTTCCCTCTCTTGTGCCTAGTCAAAATTTTGATTTTAAGCACTCAAAACCTTCTGGAAATGGCACCATTGGATAGAGCTCTTTCTCAACTTTCCAGAAAGGTAAAGTTTTCCTCCTAACTCCATGTATTTTTCAAGTTATGGCTCGGTGGAGTTTTTGTGGGAAATTTTCCCTAGAAGGCCCGCAGCCAATCAGGACGTGCCACGTGTCCAAAGAAGTGGTGGGGGTTGGAGGAGAACTTGGTTTTTTACCAAGTGTTTTGGCAAAGGTTTCAAAAGGAAGAATTTTTCCCGCGGGCCCACCGACCAATCATTTGCTGCCACGTGCCCAGGGGAGAAAGTTGGAAAAATCGACTAAGTGTTGGTGCAAGAAAAATTTTTGAAGGATGGCCCCATGGCCAATAGAAACATGCCACGTGTCCAAGGAGGTTCAGACCAGTGGAGCGCGGGTGGAAATTGGGAATTTTTCCCAAAACATTGGCGCAAAATTTAAAATGCCTGCGGAGTCTCCGCCAACTAATCACATGAGGACATGTGTCAAGGAGTGGTGGGGCACGGGAATATTGGAAAAGTTTCCCAAGGAGAAAATAAAGGAAAATTCAGAAGGGAAAACCCGCCCCCTTATTGTGAGCCAATAAAATCTCGCCACGTGTCCAGTGGGGTAAAAAATTTCAGAGCAAGCCCACGAGGAAATTTAGGAGGGTCAAACCCGCATCCAATGGGGTTTTGACACATGTCCAGGCCAAAAATATCAAAGCAACCCACATGAAAATTTGAAAGAATGGGCCCGCTCCCAATCAGAGCGTGACACGTGTCCCAGCTCGTCAGCACGACGGGGAAATTTTGGAAAATCTTCCAAAGGCTAAAACAAAGAAAAATGGAGCGGGAAGGGGCCCGCGCCCAATAAAATTTTGCCACGTGGCACCTGGATGGTGGGGGCGTGGGGAAATTTTGAAAATATTTCCAAATGACCAAAAAGGTAAAAATTCAAAAAAATTTCCCACCGACCCGATTTGGCCCTGTTTTGCCCTAAAACTTCAAATCACCATATCTTTCGATCCAGAGCTCGGTTTTTCACGTTCTTTATATCAATGGAAAGATGGTGAAATTATCTACAAGATTCTGGGGTCATTTTTGCATTTTGGTGGAGTTTGGAGAGATAAAATCAAGAAACGCCTCTGGCACGTGGTCATGGATAGAAATGACGTTTCAACCACCATTTTTAATGAAGAATGGCTCGCATTCTCTCCCAGCATGGTTAAAAATGTTAGGGAATGGGTCTGTCAGGGCGCCCATGCTGTTTTGATGGCATTTTGGTCAATGGTTGAACCCCTTGCACTGTTTTCCCGTGTTTCTCTCTCCTGGGGTCGTGGTTTGCACTGTAAAAGCCAGAATGAGTTCATTTTTGCAAAGGGAGACACTTTTTCAGCTCTGCAACTTCCTTTTTCTTCCTCCTTGGCAGAATTTGTGAAGAAATTTTACCTTTCCATGTAATGCAACACCTTTTCTTGCCTCTAGATCACTGTAATGTACTGTATTGGATCTGAGATGTTGATATATGTTCTGTGATTAAAATCCCTCAATCCTTTCATATATCTATCATTGCTTTCTTGATCTTTCATTACATTTTGAGCATTTGTGCATGTTTTGTGCTGTGTTTCCTTGTGGATTGTGTATTTCATGCAGCATCAGGTGTCTACAACTCCTTTGGTGCATCACCTATTAGCATTAGTTCTTTCTTTTTTGCATTTTCTATCCTTGTCCCTTTGGAATTTAGAGTAGATTTTAGAGTTTAAACCGTCTAAAATATCAAACTAGAAATTTGATTAACATCCGAGAGTGCTTTCTTGATTTGCAACAATAGGCCCTTCTATGATGGACTTCCTATTTCTTCTTATGATCAATAGCTAAACTCAGATCCACACATATCTTCATCGAGTAAGAAGCCAACCAATTCTAAGGGTAAAGCCAAGCTAACAGAGCAAGAAATGAAATATAAATACCAAAGGGGGGATCGACTCTCGCTTGCAGAGTGTGATCTTAATATCAAAGATTCAAAACTCAAGCATATTGACATGGAGGACTTCTAGGCCAGAACCAAGAAGGTCATAGGCAGCCCATGGATGGATAAATTGGTTGGCAGTGGTCTGCACTTTGCTGCAGGGCTCCCAGTGAGCGTAATCAACAATGAGTTTATGATGTTGGTGAGCCGTTGTTACAATAAGGACACAAGATGTGTCGAAAATGAGAAGGGCGAGGTGATAATCAACCTCACGGCCCGACATTTTGAGATCATGTTGGGTATCTGTATGTACCCAAAATTGTAGGGTACTACACCGTCGGAACAACGTAACACGTACCCCAATGATGATACAAGTCTCCTCGCAAGGTGTTTGGGATCCGGAAAAGCTCCCCAAGTGTGCGTTAACATCCCGCATGCCCCGCTTAGCCCCGCGTGCTTTGTTTTTCTCTTTTTCCCTCTTTTCTTGGCCTTTTTCTCTTGATTCTGACGAAACCGCTGCCCCGGGCTGGCGGTCTCTCGTGACCACCGCCCTAAGCAAGGCGGCGGTCTTGTAACCGCCACCTGCTCAGGGCGGCGGTCCTTTACGTGTTTTCCAGAATGCTCTTTTAACACGACTCACGTAAATTTCAACATTTACCAGCTTTTTTTCACTGCCATGAGCTTGCATTAATGATTATGGTTCCCTGGAATAGTGTTTTGCCATTGTTTATAGTTTAAGAGATCAATTTGGTTTTTACCTTGGGTAAATGCAAATGCTATAAATAGTTGGCTTGTGCTCAAGCAAATGGCCCCTCAAATTTGCCTCTGAATTTCTCATTGCAATAGATTAGTCTTTCATTTTGCTTAGAATTCTTAGTTTCTTTCATTGCATGCTTAGTTAGTGTTGTTTTTCTGTTAGGAAGCCACATATCCATCTTGTGCAAGTGCTGTTGATATTTCATCCAATCCATTGGAGTAGAGTAGTTTGTTTTCAATAGGAAGCCATTAAAGTTGCAGGTTTTGTTCTTCAAATAGGATAGTTTCAGGTTCTGGACATTTTATGTTGCATGACTTGCAATAAATCCCGCTAGGAATTGCATAAGCCAAGCTCTGTACTCTTGCGCTATCTCTCTCCTACTCGCATTGTATTCAATCTGTATCCTAAGTTGCCTTTGTCCCAATATCTACTTCTATTGATGCTAGCATTACACACTTTTCTAGATCCATGTGAACATGAAGGAGCGAGGAGGTCACACTGAGGGGACAAGATCACACACATCATCAGATTCGCCACTGTTCTGCAAAATCCAGGTTTTAGCTTTCAAAGTTCTAAGTTAAAAGCATATCAAATAGAGTAGCCAATCACTTTATTTCAGTCAATTTTACTTTCGATATTGCAGGGAAAGTTGTGAGGATTGATAGTTTTGAGAGATCTGTGATTCTTTCCTCACTTCTGAGGTAGGATCGAGAGTCTTTCAAATAGATTAGATCAGTTATTTCATTATTTAGAATAGATTTACAACTGCATAGGCAAGTAGCTATACTCGGTTACTTTGTTTGTTTTAAAATTTGACACTAGGTTAATTGTCAATTTCTAGATATATTAAAATAGCTGCTCCTTCAAATTCATTTATAAAATTCATCAGAAAATAACAAAAATATAGAAGTTATATATGTTATAGATATACTTCGCATAGTTAATTTTATTTTTCTACATTTAGTTTACATTATTGCTTTTGTATGACAATCACGGGACCTAGAGAGCCCAGGGAATATGTATTCGAGCCAATCGTGCCCCAACCCAATCTCGTCATAGCCATAACTGATATAGATCAGAATCTTAGGATCCAAGTCTTCGAACAACGGTAAACTTATAACAAATCAGTTTCCAACTGCATGGGTTAAACATAGAAGACGACCAAGCACACACACTTTGGTCAAATCAACCAAACTATAGATTGCTCTAGATACATATCCGCATGACTATGGAATTGAAAGAGAGTAGACATTCAGTTGTGATCCTTTGGTCCCATAGCCAAACTTAGGAGACACTCTCACAAATATAGATACGACTTAAGAATTCAGGTTGCACAAACACTGTAAGATATTCTGAGAAGATCACACAATTATTAATTCTGAATATAGAAGCTGAAAAAGCATATGACTATTGGATACTAGGGATTAGGGATTGATTCCACACATGACCATAGTAGGTCTACAACAACCACAAATCTACGGTTGTGACCCACAAGTCCCACAGCCCAACGAGTCCATAGGTGAATCAGACATAGATGTTGGCCTACGTACACTAGTATTCAGATCTACTCCACTTCCACCTATCATCATCGAACAGTTATCCTTGCTAGACACAGCAGCTAACAAAGCTAAGGAGTTCTGGACTAGGCTAGAGAATCACCCATAGAGTCAATTATATTTACCATCCACCCTATGACCTTATCTAGAGATATACACGAAACTATCCCAGGTCATTTTCCACGTATTCCACAACCTATAGACCGAATCACACTAGAGCTTGATATTGATTGGATCCTTCGAGCAGTCATCCTTGTTGATCGATCTATCACACCAGTTCAGGTTAGGAGGGCCTTCTTTGCCTTAGATTCACAATTTCCACTAGTGCGCATCAAAGACATCAGATTGCCTAATTAAGTTTTTTGCATCCCACACATATTTAATCCCCACCGGCTATCTCGGCATGACCTCGGGAGGTCGGGTGTGAGGAAAAGTTACTTGTAGATTCCCATGCTTGCTTGTCACTTTTCCATCATACAAAATTGGTGAACCCAACGTGAACCTTTCTACTTTCTGATTTGGAGTCAGATTTCTACTAGTTCTTTTAAATTAAACGACCTTTACTACCTCATCAACTTTCACCATCACCTTCACTCCTTCCCATTATTCTGCGGGTATTCATATACCCCCGAATATGTCAGGATTTGATGCATATGGTAGGCCTCTCTTAGGTCTTGAGGCATACTATGCTCAACTGAATAGACAATCATCGCCCTCGCTCTCAGTATGGGGTGACAACTACGCAACTAACCAGTTGTCAACACAAACTCCAAGGGTCAGATATAGCCCATCTTTCCAAACAGAGGAGTTGGATCAAATCGCTCAAACACAACAAACAGAGCCTTCAGGCTCGAACAATATGACACTCACAGGAGAATCTAGTTCATCTCCTCAGGTACTACTTAGACCACAAATTAGTAGACAAGTTGACCCATACCTGGTTTTAGATAATGAACATTTGACACGTTATGCTAGGAATGAACAACGTTCCCAAGGTATGTACCCACCTATAGGGAATCTACAATTACAACCCGAGGTCTCTTTTCAAGGAAATACCTCCATGCCATTACATATAGGAAATTCCCTCGGGGAAACTTGGCAGGGCAGTGATCAATTCATAGCAGGATATCACATGCCTATACAACACCATGATATACAACAAACACCGCTAAGGCAAAACACCGTGACTTCACCAAATGAAGTCATTTCAATGTTAGTAGAAAAAGTGAGGGGGTTAGAACTTGCTCAGGAAAATCACCATTCTCAACTCATGTAGGCAGGAAATTCCAAACCTAGCCAAATAGACCTCCTCACAGGAATAGGTACATTAGGCATGACCCCTCAGTATTCACAACAAACACCGACTAGAACCGTCATTTCTAACACCGATCTGACACCTCCCGGTCTAGTACAAAATAATCCATTCTTGGAAAATACCCCTTCATACTTAAACATGTACTCCAAATCACCACAAGGGGATATGTTCTCCTCTCCCGGCATGATTTCTCAAACACAGGGGTTTCCTTACACCCCGCTAACACGTACGCTATGCCATATCAACAACCCATTCCACCTCCACTCCCTCAACAGGCACCATCAATGGTCGAAACCTATGCGATAGGGACATATTCAGAATACTTAAAAGAGCCCTTAGATTTCACCATACAAAGCGTCATGCTTCCAAGACCTCTTCCGATTTGCCCAAGTACAAAGGTGAGGGAGATCCGAACACACATATCAAAGCTTACGCCACAGCCATCTCGAGAACTACTCCCATGGGATGGGGTTGTTGCTAAAATATTTCCCAAAACCTTGGAAGGTATTGCTCTCGATTGGTATTATAGAATACCTGAGGCTTCCATCCATTCATTCAAGCAACTCGTTTCAGAGTTCATCAAGGCCTTTGACATGAACAAACTATTAAGGACAGGAATCAGGGAATTCTTACACATTAAACAAGAACACAATGAATCTGTCACCCATTTCATCCAGAGGTGGCGTACAGTTCTTTATTCTTTGGCAAGTGCTCCAAATATGGATCAAATGGAACTATGCGATTTATTCCTTCATTCTCTCAGTAGAGAGAGGTGAAGGAAGAAGTCCAGAAGTTCCCACTAAGAACTTACGATGAAGTACTTGAGAGTGCTCTCCGAATAGATCAAGTGGCAATTGATAGTGGTCGCAAAACATATGGAGCAAATGGGAGGTTAATCACTTCCAACCAGAACACTACAACTTATCCTACTACCACGAATGTCAATCAAGGACCTAAAATCCTTAATAAAAATTACAGAGTGACAACAGATGGAGTAACTGATCAGGCTAGAAAGGTAAATGTTGTGAATACTCCACCACAAATAAACAATCAACGAAACAATAACTTTACTCCAACAATCAATACAGTGGATTTTAATCATCCACAAAAACAACAACAACGGCGAAGCCCTACATGGGATCCAAATCAAAATTCAACTAGGTATCAAAACCATAATTCAAACCAAAAACAACAAACGCAAAACTTTAATAGGCAATGGTTTGATCAAAGTTTTAGGCCACAATATACACCGAGCCAACAAACTAGGAATTACAATCCTAACTCGTATTGTGGTTTTCACAAAATCCGAGGCCATGACACTAGAATGTGCCGTGACTACAATAAATTTATGCAACGTTTGCCAGAGGAACAAAGACAACTTTTTATAGATATGTTCTTGGCAGATCCTACGTCACCAGCACCAAATACTTTTACAGGGGCAGTTTCCCCTCAAAATGCACCCCTCCAGATCTTCAATGATCCGCTTCCAAATCACAACAATAACAAGATAAATCCAAATGGGACAAACAAGGGTGTAATTACAGGAAACAATGATCATGAAGCCTCAACTTCACTGAATCCGTTAGTTGCGCCACAACTAGGAAGTCAGCCACGACCTAAGATAGTCGGTTTAGTGGAGTTAGATGTCGAACTACCCATAGAAGTTGTAACAAGGACATGATAGTATTCCTCTCGGCTATTGCTAAGTCCAAGCTACCTACTAGAAACAGACAATATCCAACGAGTATTAATAAAACCCATGGGTGCTTACGACTTAATTAATGATCTAACGAAAACCTTCTCACACATCTCCTTTTTGGATTTGTTGAAGAACTCCCCTACTCACAGGGCTGCTCTTTTAGAAGCATTGGGTTTAGGTCATCTAATTAACATCACTCCACCTCCCGAAACATAGGTAAACCATATAGACTTTGATATCCACCCTCCGGGGCAGCCGGATAGGGACACCGAATTCATATTCGAAATAAACAAAATGCCAACAGACGCTGAGATTGCACGCCGAGGTGATCCGGCCTTACACTTGCAAGTGTGGGTTTATAACAATTATGTGAAACGCGCGATGGTTGATGATGGGGCAGCAGTTAACATAGTCCCTTTTTCTTTCCTTCAAAAGCTAGGGTACGGAGAAATGAAGCATTCCACTTTGTTGGTGTGTGTGATTTGTCCAGGGCATCGTCCACATCACCTAGGTGAGTCATCTTGCCTTGTGAGAGTCATAGGTCTTAGGAAGTCAAATGACAAGTGTCAGATTCTGTCATAGAATCTGACATTGTCATTTGCGTCAATGCATCATAGGAGTTACATTCCTTATTTGGAATTGTAACTCCTCTTCTAGTGGCGTCATATGCATCAGTCAACGTCATATGCGTCAGTGGCGTCATTGATTTCTTTCCATGTTTAGGCATGGGGGTTACACAACACCCCTATTTGTACTTCCTATTTTTCAATCTATGAGCATGAGCAGACCCATTCTTCTTACTTGCAATCTTCTTTCCATTGTTTTGAATCTTGCATATTGCGTTGGCTTGATGTTACCATCGGAGTGCAACTTCGTTGTGGTGCATTGCTTTTCGACATCGGTTCTCGCGAATCCCTCTTTCATGGTATCAGAGCTGGTTTCGGTAAACGTGCACTCTTCGTTTCTCAGTTGTTTATTACTTCTGGTTTCTTCTCATTTCCTCGTGTGCAAGTTTTTTTCAATTATCATTTTGGAATTATTGCTCACCTCGTATTGAGGTTTCAGCAGTTGCAAGTTAAGGTATTTGGTTGGTTTGTTTATCAGCTGAGTTCATATTTGGATATTTCTAGATCTTTGTGGCTATTGTTTCTGGGTTATTTCTTGCTGGTTGTGTTCAGATTCAGCTACAAGGTAAAAGAAGAGCTCGTTTTTTGGCGTGGACCTGTGATTACTAGTTGGGATCGTTGTTTTTTCTTCACCGGTGTATACTCAGACTATTCCGAGCTTCTTCCTCATCACTGTGGTTCCTTGCTTTGTCTCAAAATATTTTTGCAAACCTCTCACGTTTTTGCAAAACCTCTCATGTTTTTGCCTTGTCTCTCACGCTTTTTGTAAAGCTACTCACGTTTTTCCTCTATTCTCGAGCATTTTCAATCTGCTCAGGATGTTTTTTGGGCCTTTTCGGGTTGTTTTCTCCTTCCAGGATTTTTTTGCCTCGTCCTCGTGTGTTTTTCTCCCCGGCTGCGTTTTCTCCTTTGTTCAGGCATTTAAACCTGTTCGGGTGTTTTTCTATCACTTGGCTGCATTTTCAACTATTCAGTGTTTTTTTAAGCGTCTAAGGCGTTTTCTCCTTTCTTGTGTTTTTGCACGTTGTTCTGGCGTTTTTGGACTGTTGAGGCATTTTTTTGGACTGGTAAGGCATTTTTTCCTTCAGCTGGCATTTACTAACAAAGTGGGACCATCCTTGCATTATCTATTTTTACCTACCTTTCATCCCCACGTGGCTTTCTCAGTCCGCTGCCAGGTAATATCTCTCTAAAAATACGTTTTTTATTCACTTTTCTTAAAAAACGTGGTTGCATTCTTTTTATCTTATCACTCTTCTAAAAACGTGTTGTTTCATTATTTTTAAAAGGTATAAGGTAAAAAAATTACATTTTATTGGCATTGTAAGTTTTTTGGCTTGTTTTATTAACCTTCCGTCGAGTGCCAAAGACGAAGGGTGAGGTCCGGGATTGGCAGGTGGCTAATCCCCCCTCGCAATACAAACAAACCCTATCTCAAATTTTGTGTCATTTCCAACGAGCATACATACGACACCTTTTGCATGCGTTTAGGGCACTTTTTAATCCATTTGCAGGCTTATTGGCTTTTTCCTCATCAGTTGCGGGAATTGGTTTTTGCTATAACTTTTGACTCGTTGCTCGGTTTTGAGCACTTCTTTAGTCAAAGTTGCATGTTTTTTTGCACTCTAGATGATGGGATCATTAGTTTTGTAAATGCACTAATTTTATAAAGTGCCGCATTCTGGGGGTGTCTTTGCATTGCTTAATTCAACTCATTTTTTCTTGAGCTTTGTATTCCTTTTTTGTGGACTTGTGAGCGCGTCCGCCATAGTCTTACAACAAAGGGATTCTTTTGTGTGATGTGAGATGTTGTTTCTCACAAAGCTCTTTCTTCCCCCTCTTGCTTCTCTCTTTCTGTGCTTGCTTGCAGTGTTGATCTGTTGTGCCCTACGAACCTTGATTGTTGTCTCCACCATTGCGCGTTATTACGCTAATTGCAAGGTGAGTGACAAACTGGTTCTTGGAACACAGTCGCATCTGGTTGTAATCAACACACTGAATTATAAAGTGCCAAACTTGGGGGTGTAATTTTGTTCTGGGGTGGTTGTTTCCTTTCTCTCTCCTTCCTTCTGCATTCCTTGGTTCTATCTCTTCATTATGGATATCTCTAAAGTACCAGTGCTCACACCTTTTAATTTCTTCGAATGGAAATCTAAAATTATATTGGTTTTGCGAAGTAAAGGGTTATACCGAGTTACCATGGGGTTAGAGACCAAACCTACTGATGAACCTGAAAAATCTAAATGGTTCAACCATTGTGATGAAGCCTTAGGTCTTATTTGTATGTCTGTCTCTCCCGACTTGCTCTTCCACATCGAAACTTCCTCAACACCCAATCAAGCGTGGAAAATGCTCGATGATATGTTTGGGAAGAAAGATGACATGAGAGCACATGAGTTGGAGAATGAACTACTAGGGTTAAATCCTAGTGACTTTGAAAACCTACAGGCCTTCTTCTCAAAATTTATCCGCACTAGAATGCTTCTAAAGGAATGTAAAGTGGATAAGAAAGACTCTCAATTGATCTTGTCAATTATTTCTAAGTTAGGTCCTGAATACTCTGTTTTCATTTCAACTTTTCACACCACGAAAGCCGCCTTGGGTAGTACTTGGACTATGCCCTCCTTTGACAGTTTTTCGTCCCAACTCATTCGAGAACAGGACAAACTCATTCAAATGGGGACTCTAAAATCCAAGTCACATGCCCTTGTGGCGAATAAGGGCAAGAAAAATGAAAAGAAGAAAGAAACTAAGGACCAACCTAAGAAAGAAACCAAGACCAACCAACCCCCAGTTAAGCCCATCACTCATACTTCGACTTTTGAGCCTAAAGCAAAGAAGGAAAAGTATAAATGCTCCTATTGTAAGAATATCGCCATGACGAGCAACATTGTTTTTGGAAACAAATTGATCACTTAACTCATTTACTTGAGAAGAATAAAATAAGTGTTCCTGAATCCGTTAAACAAAATGCTCAGAAAGGTGAGTCTTCTAATGCAAAGGAGACTAAAAATGAAAAGAAGAAAGGTAAGGCCCTCGTAGCTAGATCAGCTCCATCATCAACTTGGATTATCGATTCTAGTGCCTCGCACCACATGGCTTCTTCAGAGGTTGAATTCTCTAGCATTGAACCATGTGGCATGTCCCAAATCACGTTGGGTGATGACACTCATGTGTTGGTTTTCGGTAGTGGATCGGTAGAGATTGAAGGTGGAACATTTAACCAAGTGTTGAGTGTTCCCAATCTCTCTACCAATCTCCTATCGGTTTACCAAATCACCCACCTTGGTGAAGGAATGCGAGTGGAATTTGGTCCTAACTCGGTGATTATTCGTGAGCTTAACTCGATTTGCACTTGTTTGGCCGAGGGAAAGGTAGATCACCGTTCACGGTTGTATACCTTTTCCCACTTCTCTTCTGATTTGACACCCAATGCCTTACTCACTCATGCAAATGAGGTTAGCAAGTTATGGCATGAGCGTTTTGGGCATCTAAATTATCGTTACCTTGAACAATTGAGCCAAAATGAAATGGTCAATGGGCTACCCCGAGTTAAGTTTTCTAAGGGTCTTTGTGAGGGTTGTACCCTTGGAAAGCACCCTGAAAAAAGCTTTGACAAGGGAAAATCCTGGAGAGCTACTCGTCCCTTGGATCTTGTTCATAGTGACGTTTCTGGCCCTTTTCCATCTCCTTCTTTTACTAGAGCTCTATATATACTAACCTTCATTGATGAATTTTCGCGTTATACTTGGGTATATTTTCTTAAGCTTAAGTCTGAAGTTTTGAGCATTTTCAAAACTTTAAGGCTCTTGCTAAGAAACAAGCGGAACGGTCTATCAAGGTTCTTGAACCGACAATGGAGGTGAGTATGTGAGTAATAGGTTTGAGGATTTCTACACTTCTGAGGGGATTGCTTTGCAGCATACAGTTTCTTATAGCCCTTCCCAAAATGGAGTTACAAAAAGAAAGAACCGAACTTTAAAGGAGATGGCTACTTGTATGGTTCACTTGAAATCTCTTCCTCCACAGTATTGGGCTGAAGCAGTGAATTGTGCTTGTTATATTCAGAACCATGTCCCACACAAGGCAGTAAGAGGGATGACACCCTTTGAAGCCTGGTTTGGACACAAGCCTGATGTTGAGCACTTTCGAGTCTTCGGATCCAAGGCTATGGCTCGGATTCCCAAAAAGAAACGCAAGGCATTGGATCCACAATCCAAACCTTGTATCTTTGTCATGTATCCTGATGGCGTGAAGGGATAACGATTGTTGAACCCTACCACCCATGAGCTTTATATTGAGACGAGTGTGAATTTTGATGAGTCATCCTTGACTTCAACTTCCACTGAGGTCCTTTTGCCCACTGATTCAGATTCTGACTCTTCAAATGATGATGTTGTTGAGCGAGTTCCACCTCTCCCTGCTCCTCCCAATCCTCAAACTTCTGAGTCTTCTGATTTTGACAGTAGTGATGATGAGGACTATGTCCCTTCTCACTCAAGTGAAGAATCTTCTGACTTGGAGCCTGAGCCGTCGGGACCTCTTTGGGCCAGGAAAACTTTACAGAGTGCTGGAGATTTAGTTGGAGATCCTTTGGATGAGAGACGTACTCACTCAGACTTCATTGGACCTCACTCCTTCTTTGCCTCTGCTTCTGATCCACCATCCTTCCACGAAGCTTCTGGGATTCCTGAGTGGGATTCTACCATAGATGAGGAGTATTCCTCACTCATAAAGAATGACACTTGGGATCTTACCCTTCTTCCGAAAGGAAGAAAAATCATTCGGTGTAGGTGGGTATATCGAACAAAGTATGGAGCTGATGGAAAAGTTGAGAAGTATAAAGCATGACTTGTAGCTAAGGGTTTCTCCTAGGTAGCTGGGGTTGATTACTCAGAAACCTTTGCTTCGGTTGTGAAGATGACTTCCATTCGACTGACCCTTGCCATCGCCGCTAACAGATGGGAAGTCCACCAGATGGACGTTAAGAGTGCCTTCCTTCATGGGGACCTAGAGGAGGAGATCTATATGGAACAACCTCCGGGTTATGTCCATGATCCATCCCTCATTTGCAAATTAAAGAAGTCTCTCTACGGCCTTAAACAAGCCCCTTGGGCTTGGTATGCCAAGATGGACTCCTTTTACTTACATCAGGGTTCACTCGGTGTCACTCTGACCCAAATGTGTATATCTACCGGCATGATGAATGACTCCATGCTTATTCTTGTTCTCTATGTTGATGACTTGTTGATCACCGGTAGCTCTTCCTCTATCATTGATTCTGTGAAGATCTCCTTGGCCAACAAGTTCTCCATGTTTGACTTAGGATTGCTTCATTACTTTCTTGGGATCCAGATTTCACAATCTGACTCAGGAATTATGATCTCGCAGCCTAAGTACTCTCTTGATTTGCTTGCTCGGTTTCACATGTCCGACTGCAAGTCCTCACCTACTCCTTTTCTTTCCGAGATTAAGTTGGTTTCTGATTTCTCTTCCCCCTTGGTTGACGGTACCCTTTATCGATAGTTGGTGGGAAGCTTGATCTACCTTACTCACACTCAGCCAGATCTATCATATGCCATCGGGATCGTGTCCAGATTTATGCAGGAGCCTCATGAGCTGCACTTAAAAGCAGAAAAGCAGATCCTTCACTATGTTCGTGGCACTCACACAGATGGTATTCATTACTTAGGAGGGACTGAGATTGACTTGGTTGGATTTACAGACTCAGATTGGGCCGGTGATCTAGATCATCGGAAGTCTACCTCAGGCTATAGTTTCACTCTTGGTTCAGGTCCTGTCAGTTGGTCCAGCAAGAAACAAAACGCCATTGCCATATCATCGGATGTATGAAGTATAATACGAGGAGAGCGATTAACACGCGCCACGTAAGGTTTTTGGTTATAGGGTATCATGACAGAGTTTGGCATCCACTTTCAGCAGCCTACCATTATCTACTGTGACAACATGAGCACTATCTCGATTTTTAGAAATCCAGTTCAGCATCAGTGGATGAAGCACATTGAGATTCATATGCACTTCATACGGGAGCTGATACATGAAAACATCATCGACATACAGTATGTTCAGACAGTTGATCAGGTTGCAGACATTTTCACCAAGCCCTTCACCGAGGTGAAGTTTCTTCACTGCGGTCTCTTCTTGGGGTAAGGTCTGCTATGGCCGCCCCATCTTCTTTGGGCTATATAGTCCTTCTTGTCCTCTTCTTCTTTCCAGAAAGATGTTGTTTGTACATGGGCACCTTATCAGGCCTTTAGTTCTGGGGCCCATTGACACATCTTTCTTAGTTGTCTAGGGAGTCTTCTTTTACATTCTAGCTTACCTTGACCTCTTCCTCGGCTTCGATGAAGGGGGTATTGGTGTGTGTGACTATCCAGTCATCGTCCACATCACCTAGGTGAGTCATCTCACCTTGCGAGATTCATAGGTCTTAGGAAGTCAAATGACAAGTGTCAAATTCTGTCATAGAATCTAATCACATTGTCATTTGCATCATCATCGCATCATAGGAGTTACATTCCTTATTTGGAATTGTAACTCCTCTTCTAATGGTGTCATATTCATCAGTCAACATCATATGCGTCAGTGGCATCATTGAGTTCTTTCCATGTTTAGGCATGGGGGTTACACAACACCCCTATTTGTACTTCCTATTTTCGATCTATGAGCATGAGCAGACCCATTCTTCTTACTTGCAATTTTCTTTCCATTGTTTGAATCTTGCGTATTGCGTTGGCTTGACGTTACCATCGGAGTGCAACTTCATTGTGGTGCATCACTTTTCGACATCGGTTCTCATGAATCCCTCTTTCATCCACAACCCGAAATACACTAAGAGGCTACGATGACCTTAAATCCACTTCAATTGGAACTATAATACTACCGGTCACCTTAGGAGCCAAAAAATCTTGGTCGAGTTTTATATTATAGATCGGGAAACTAACTATAATCGATCCTTGACCGACCATGGATACACCGTATGAAGGCAATCCCTTCTATGCTATTTCAAGAAGTAAGCTCTTGCATTTAGGAAAGGTGTTCATAGCCAAAGGTGATCCAAAACCATTCGATGTACACCTGGCTGACCTAAAGAAAAGACCAGGCATGCACTCGGAGTTTGAACTCCCAACGAACCAACTTAATAAACCTACCGACGCAAAACCAGAAGAAAATTTGGTACCTACGACAGATCTTGAAACTATGAGCCTAGCCAAGGCAACCCCAGCCCCCAATATGAGGCTAATATCTGTAAAAAACGATATCATTAGGAACTACTGCAAAAATTGTTGAATTACTAGAACAGGATCTACCAATGTTCCTACCATTTGATTCTGTAGGCATGGGGTGCACCCTAGGTGTCGGTTCTCTCCCAGCAGTAGATCTCTGCATGGTAGAGGTAGAAGATGTTAACACAACAAATATCCCAGTGCCCATATTCCCAGCTAAGTATTGGACTCTCCATTTTGATGGAGCTAAATGTCATTACGGAGCTGGGGCAGGAGTAATCCTTACTTCTCCGAAGGAAAATTCCTACCATTTGCCTTTAAACTAAATTTTGAATGCACAAACAATGGCACTGAGTATGAAGCCCTCCTCCTTGGCCTCATCGTAGCTAAGAGAATCGGTGTTGATAACATCAGAGTGTTAGGAGACTCACAATTGGTAGCAAATCAAGTTGCTGAGATGTATGAAACCAAAGCCGAGCACTTACAACTCTACAAAACAGTTGTACTAAATTTAAGCAAAGAGTTTGACTTCATATCAATCGAAGCAATCCCGCGAGAACAAAATCTTCTCGCCGATTCAATAGCAACCTCAGCATCGCGCTTTACTCCAAATAGTAAGTTAGAGGATACCCATTTCATGGTATCCCTTCGTGATGAACCATTGATAAAAACAATGTCAAATCCTCTTTTAAATAGAAATGAAAACAAATCTACTATCCTAGACCACATCGATAGTGATACAACCACTCTTGATTTCTTAAATGCCTATGCGGCATTACATCTCACCCATCACGTAATAGATTTGTCTTTAATTCCACATTCATCTTCTTACTTCGGGAATCCCATGACAGAGCTTCCCCCACAAAAGGAACTCAAAGCATATACACAGTCGAGAACGGAGATGATCTGGAACTACCTCCAGCCCCGCCTGAGTTTGAAGAAGGTAACGCTTCTTTAATCGAAGAAACAATTGATATTAACATCGGAATGGAAGACGAACCAAGGATATTGAAGTTAGGATCCTCGTTAACTCCATTAGAAGTAGAAATACACACTCGGATCCTCAAGGAACATCAGAAGGCTTTTGCATTTAATTATAAAGAAATGACAGGGGTTGCACCACACATTGCGGTGCACAACCTCATCACTAAATCTGATGCAAAACCGATTAAACAAAAATCAAGACCAATGAAACCCAAGGTAGCTCTCATGGTGAAAGAGGAGGTAATGAAACTCCTCCAAGTAGGATTCATCAAACCAGTCAATTACTCTCAGTGGGTATCTAATATCATTCCCATTCTCAAAAAGAATGGGAAGATACGCATCTGTGTAGACTTCCGAGACATTAACAAGGCATGTCCTAAAGACGACTTCCCATTACCATCTATAGATGTCATTGTTGATGCAACAGCTGGATTTGAGCTTTTATCTCTCATGGATGGATTCTCGGGATACAATCAAATCAGAATATCCGAACAAGATCAAGCTAAAACCACGTTTATAACTCCTTGGGGAACCTATTGCTATGTTGTTATGCCATTCGGTCTCAAGAACACCAACGCTACATACCAGCGGGCTATGACGTATATATTTCATGATCTTATTCATAAAATTGTGGAATCCTACGTAGATGACTTGCTGGCTAAAGCCAAGAAATGTTGTGACCATCCAGGAAGTGCTTCGCGTCATTCTTTCACATCTGATAGAATACGGAGTCACGCTAAACCCTGAAAAATGTGTCTTTGGTGTGACAGGAGGGAAGCTCCTAGGTTACATTATATCATCACGTGGGATCGATGTTGACCCAACCAAAATTAAGGTTGTTCTTGAAATGGTCCCACCTTTGGATGAATCTGGAATCAGATCATTTCTCGAGAAAACTTGGTGCGATCCGGAGATTCATCCCAGACTTAAGTTTTGCCATTCATCCAATCAACAATCTACTCAAGAAATATTATAGCATTGATTAGACCGAAGACTGCAATGAAGCTTTCGACGCAGTTAAGCATTTCTTGTTATCACCACCTACACTAATGCCACCTAAGCCAGATCGCCTGTTAATTTTATATTCGCGAGCCACCAATGTCTCACTAGCCTGTATGCTAGCTCAAGAAGATGATGACAATAGAGAATGCGTGATCTATTTCATTAGCCGGACATTGCTCGACTATGAAACACGCTACACGCAAGCATAACAAGAATGCCTCGCCATAGTCTTTGCAACCAAACGCTTAAGACATTACATGTTAAATCAAGAAACAAAGGTCATCGTAAAAACAGAACATTTACGAACTTTCCTCACGCAAGGGTCCTTGTCTAAAAAGGTTGGATGCTTTATAACCTTAATGGGTGAATTTGAATTAAAATTCATAAATCAGAAGTCGGTTAAAGGAAAATCATCGTGGATTGGTTAGCTGATAATCCATTAGACGGAGGCGATCTAGTAGATCTGGACTTTCCAGATGAGTGCATATACTACATCGAAACCCGACCTTCTATCTCTGAGTGTCCTTGGTACACTGATATCATTAATTATATCATGGACCGTACATATCCAGAAGGTGCTACACCACAACGAAGAAGGCGGTTACGCATTATCGTAGCTAAATACATCATCATAGAACAAGTGCTCTATCGAAAAGCGTTCGATGGAATGCTTCTAAGATGCATCGACACAGAAGAATCCAAGAGGATTCTCCATGAATCTCACAGTGGAATGTGTGGAGGCCACTTCGGTGGCCATGCCACCACTCGAAAAATACATCGAATGGGCTATTTCTAGCCTACTCTAGAACACGACGTAGTAGAGTTTGTATGAAGGTGTCATAAGTGCCAAGAATTCTCTCATGAGATTCACATGCCGGCACAAGCTCTACAACCAATCGCTACTCCATGGCCCTTTTCTACGTGGGGCCTAGATTTAATAGGGAAATTCTCTCCCTCGTCTACAGATGGCCATAATTTCATAATCACGGCCACCGAATATTTTACCAAGTGGGTAGAGGCTATGCCTCTTACTACTGTGTCGGGTTCTGTAATCGCCAAGTTCATTTTGAACCAAATCATTTGTAGGTATGGTATCCCGCAAGTCATTATCTCAGATAATGGGACTTCTTTTAAGAATGACGAAGTTCACGAATTATGCAATAAATTTAAAATAAGCCATCATACAGCCTCCTTGTATTACCCTCAAGCCAATGGACAGGCTGAGGCGACAAACAAAACATTAAAAGCCATTCTCCTTAAAACGGTGAAAGAAAACAAACGAGATTGGCATTTGAAGTTATACCCAGCCTTATGGGCCCACCAAACCTCAATAAGGACACCAACAGGAGTGACTCCTTTCTCGCTAGTATTCGGGGCAGAAGTAGTTCTCCGCTGGAGGTTGAAATACCCAGTCTCCGTATTTCATTACAAGGGATCCTGGATGAAGACGCTTATAGAGAAGCACGTCTCTCCCAACTAGAAAGCCTAGATGAAGCTAGGTTAGATGTTGAATCAGCGGCACAGAATCTATGCTGACCGGATGTGCCGGTAGTATAACAAGAAGGTCTATGAACGTGATATATATGAAGGTGATCTAGTTCTAAGGCCTAATTTGGACAATTTGGATCGACAAGAAGACCGGAAAAGGAAGGAATTTCCAGCCCAAATGGTTGGGCCCATACCGAGTCATGAAGGACTATGGAAATGGTGCATATCTCCTATGTACGGAAGGTGAGGAATTTGGTGAAACAGTCAATTCCCTACACCTCAAACGATTCTACGCGTAAGCAACTAGTACTACTTGTATAATTATATCTACATTGCATCTTCATATAGTTAGGATCATTTTGTCTCCGCTTGTTTCATACAAATTTGTGATCAAGGAATTTATTCTCAAAGAAATTCATTACAAACTCATGATGTTGTTGGCATAAACACTCTAATCATACTTCTCTATTTCCATGATATCATCAAACTATTTCGGAATCATTTCATCAAATAAAGCTAGATATGACAAGGTCTTAATGGTAACCATGCCAAGATCTGCATGGGTTTATTCTCACTTTTGGTTTCTTCTTAGGATGGGTGTCTTGCCTATGGTCTGTTCTAGAAGCTTCATGGTGTCACATCTATCCCGTACGTATATCTCTTTGGAAATAAGAACACACTGACATTTTGCTCAAGTAAACAAGTCAAATATAGATCAAACAGAAAATTTTAAATTTACACATTTCCTTGCCCCACCAACCTTTGGTGATGAGCTTGCATCTCTTACTAGTGACGTAGGGTTGGGAAAGGATGGAAATTCCCTTACTCACCTATGCCTTGCCTATGGTGATAAACCCACGCTTCTTACTAGTAGCATGGGGCAAGGTGTGGGGGGTCCTCTTGACAAGCAAATGCAAAAGGTCATAAACAAACAATTCAAATCTTGAAGTCTTGAGTCAAAAGCAAATGAATCGGATGTCCAAAATCCCAAGAGAATTAAGAATCCTAAAACCCAGATTTTGTCTACCATATGGCCATCTACGGATCTAAGTCTAGATAAACCACAAAGCAAGTTGCATCCCAAAACTATGAAGTCACTCGAGTGGAGTAAGCTTGTAGCATCCTAATTTGATTCCATCAAAGCTTTGTCTATCTTTCATCAATATCATTTCAACACATTTCATAACTTGTGCCCTTTTCAGCTCTCGGTGATGAGCCCTCGCATCTTACTAGTTGCGTGGGGTTAGGAGAGGGGCAGGTTTATCTGCTTATCATACCAGCTTATCTTCACCACTTTGCCAAAGCAAATATGAAGTATCCAAAATTGCTTACAGAAACTAAGATTCAAAATCACATTGTATCTACATTATCATATATCAGCATCATGAAATACAAAAGGAAAGTAAACATTTGTATCATTTGTTCTCCATTGCATACATTCTAAAGAGCATATAAGCATAATATCATAGTTCACATGAGGAAACGGAAATGCAAGTAAGCCATAAATGCCAAAAGTCTGATCCAAAAAGAATATATATATATATATATATATCAAAATTCCTGTACAATGCCATCATGCGCTAAGCATGGTCAAAATGCTCAAAGAGCCGAGATATACAAAAATATCATGCAAAAATCTAGGGGAGCCAAGTGGCTTCTCAACCCCTATGAGACCCCTCTGAAGGTGCACGCCCACACCTAGGACTCCAGGCTACGCCGGCGCTCTGAGTGCACGGAGGGCTCAGGATCCCGAGGGGCAGCCGCAGTCTCGCCACGAGAATGACTCCTCATCAGGCGCTCGGCTGTCCTATACCCTACTAACTCTGTATGGAGAGTCAATACCATCCTAGCCATGTTCCGCATAAGGGAAAAGATGTCAATAGGTCTCCGTCGGCCTTCCGAGGGCTCCCCGGCATCCATAGATAGCTCCGCATGGGTCCTCTCCATGGGAATCATCAGGGTATCGGTGCATACCCTATGAATCAGGTCCCACCACTCATCGGTGGTCTCTGCAAACAAAGGAGAAAACAAATTAGAAATGAAACAAGAGATAAAACACAAGTGTAAACAAAAGGAGAGATAGCAACTAAGGAAATCCTAACTAAAAACAAACATTAAAAGGAAGGGTGGTAACTTACTCAGATCACCAGGCCTCCAGGATGGATCTCTAGGGTCAGCACCTGCCACAGATGCCGCCGCCACTGACTAAGGTGCTCCCCCGTGGCTGGAGCAACGTAGCATCCTACAACGGACTCATCCTCCCCACCATGGCCTTGGGAGAGTGGCTCCTCTAAAACCAGAGTAACTCTCTCTACACTCTGCTCGGCCCTCTCTGCCTGCATGATATCCTGAGTGTCATGCCACTCAGGATCACTTTCCCTCCTCGTATCCTCCTCTATCTCTCCCCCTGTGAACTCCTCAGAATCAGATTCTATGTCGATGGGGTCATCGCTGCTATGGGCAGGACCCGCGGTAATCCAAAGCAAGGGTGCTTGAGGCACACCGGCTCTCCCTCGGGCACATACTACCCTCCTGGGTGCAATAGGAATGCCAGGTGTAACAATTGTCCAACCCCGGCCTCTAGGATCCCCTCTGGCCTCTCGAATCGACTCGTATACTAGAACTCACTGGGGAAGCATGCCCATGTAGGGTAGGCCAATCGCTAAGGAACTGGCCAAAGAGGTGTATCTCCACTCGCCCCACTGTCAATAAGCTGACTTGTGGTGGAGCAGAGATCAAAGTAAGAGCCTCCTCACCCCATATACCTGCCATGGTCTGATATGGTGTGGCCTCCATGTCATCGGTGGTCAGAGAAGCAACTGGCTGATGAGGTGCTCTGAGCACCGACATATCTGTCCATCTGGCTGCCCTCACAGCTCTCGGGATCTGTCACCTCTACGCCTCTGCCATAGGGGATGAAGTGCTCATAGACCCAACTCATGACTAGGGTCGGGTGGCTCAAAGACTGCCCTTGTAAATGGACTACCCTGTATAAGTCATGGTAGGTAGTCCCAAGTATATCTGCTCCCCAGGCGTAAATCTAGCCATGACCCTCGATCTGTGTAATAATGGGGGACCAGCAATATAGCAGTGTGTCTCCTCCCTTGTCCCCGATCAATCTCGAGGCAAGGATCCCCATAATAGCCTGACAAAGCAAGGGGATGGGCAAACTAGGAATAGACCGAACTCTGACCCCCTTCTTTGAACCCATGGAGATGACTGCATCTCCCATGTAGGAAGCCCACTATGCTATCTGGGCCCGTGAACCTGCTGTCTCGAGGGTGAGTCACCTCCCGATGATCGGGACCCCCAAGATACGGTAAACATCCTCCAGTGTGATGGTCCACTCACCTCGGACCCCTGGTAATTGGAAGGTGTTCCGATCAAGCATCCCAAAGAGGGAAAATAAGTCACAGAGTATGTGACTGGATGGTGCAACATGTGGTACCCGCGATATACGTAGTATACCAACCCTCTGAAGAGTATCCTGCTTGTCCTGTGAAAGGGCATCTAAGCATGCTGGGAGCCCGGCCACACTCCCTCTCTCGGCTCCACCAAATGTACTCCTCTCTCACCTGCATACACCCAAAAACACACAAAAAACGTAAGTTAGCATCCAAGTGACATTAGAAAATTATGAAAACACATAGAAGTGCTAAAAATGCAAAAACAACCTCAAACAAGTGTTCTTCTGACATTCTGTAAAGAACCACCGCCCTAAGCAGGGTGGCGGTTTCATAACCGCTGCCTTTAAGGTGGTGGTCTTGTAACCGCCACTCTAAATAAGGTGGTGATCGTGTAACCGCTGCCCCGAGCAAGGTAGCGGTCATGTCCTGAAAACCCATACAAGTTTTTAAACTTAAAAAGGCCAAAAACACGAAAAGAGACCATTTTAACTAAAAACAAAGCCTACCCAGTAGGTGCCCCCTAGATGGACCTTTTGAACCTAACATTTTCAAAAATAACCCCCCCACGACAAAGGTTTTAGCATTTTAAAATTTTGGGGGTAAAAACAATAAATTGAGGAGAACTAACCTGTGATCTCGCGGGTCGATGATCTGCACGCGGAGGCATGATCACTATCTCGCCACGAACGTTTTGACTCTACTCTCGTAAGAAACCGTCACCGTGGGTCCCAGAGCTCAGAATCAATCAAATCAACACGCAAATGAATAGGAAAATGGGCCCACTTTCATATATATAGCAGCCTGACTTGTTTTGAATGTTTTTTTTTCGCAGGTTTGGAGCGCCGACGGAGGTAAGTTCTTACCCCCACACAAATGGTATGTCCTCATTTCCCATTATTTTAGCGTTTATTTTCCGATCTATCTTGTCTATCTGCACTTGAGTTCTCTTTTTGTTTTGCAGGGAGCGGGAATTTTTAGATGGCATCATTTCGACACACAGACGTACCAGGTATGACTTCCAACTTCCCATTTCGGGACCACCATACTCAGACCCACCGTTTTATGCCTCTTCATGGCTAAAACGCTTCTCCGAGGGGGCAATATGTACGTACCCAAAATTGTAGGGTACTGCACCGTCAGAACAACGTAACACGTACCCCAATGATGATACAAGTCTCCTCGTAAGGTGTTTGGGATCTCGGAAAAGCTCCCCAAGTGTGTGTTAACATCTTGCATGCCTCGCTTAGCCCCCGTGTGCTTTGTTTTTCTCTTTTCCCCTCTTTTCTTAGCCTTTTGCTCTTCAGTTACGAAACCGCAGCCCTGCCTGGGTGGTGGTCTCGTGACCGCCGCCCTAAGCAAGGTGGCGGTCTGTGAATCGCCACCCGCTCGGGCGGCGTTCCTTTACACATTTTCCAGAATGCTCTTTTAACACGACTCACGTAAATTTCAATGTTTACCAGATTTTTTCACCACCATGAGCTTGCATTAATGATTCTGGTTCCCTGGAATAGTCTTTTGCCATTGTTTATAGTTTAAGAGATCAATTTGGTTTTTACCTTGGGTAAATGCAAATGCTATAAATAGTTTGCTTGTGCTCAAGCAAATGGCCCCTCAAATTTGCCTCTGAATTTCTCATTGCAATAGATTAGTCTTTCATTTTTCTTATAATTCTTAGTTTCTTTCATTGAATGCTTATTTAGTGTTGTTTTGTTGTTAGGAAGCCACATATCCATCTTGTGCAAGTGTTGTTGATATTTCATCTAATCCATTGGAGTAGAGTAGTTTGTTTTCAATAGGAAACCACTAAAGTTGTAGGTTTTGTTCTTCAAACAGGATAGTTTCAGGTTTTGGACATTTTATGTTGCATGAATCACAATAAATCCCACTAGGAATTACATAAGCCAAGCTCTATACTCTTGCGCTATCTCTCTCCTACTCGCATTGTATTCAGTCTGTATCCTAAGCTGCCTTTGTCCCAATATCTACTTTTGTTGATGCTAGCATTACACGCTTTTCTGGATCCACGTGAACACGAAGGAGCGAGGAGGTCACACTGAGGGGACAAGATCACACACATCATCGGATTTGCCACTGTTCTGCAGAATCCAGGTTTTAGCTTTCAAAGTTCTAAGTTAAAAGCATATCAAATAGAGTAGCCAATCACTTTATTTCAGTCAATTTTACTTTCGATATTTCCAGGGAAGCTGTGAGGATTGATAGTTTCTGAGAGACTATGATTCTTTCCTCACTTCTGAGGTAGGATCGAGAGTCTTTCAAATAGATTAGATCAATTATTTCATTATTTAGAATAGATTTACAACTGCACAGGCAAGTAGCTATACTCGGTTACTTTGTTTGTTTTAAAATTCGACACTAGGTTAATTGTCAATTTCTAGATATATTAAAATAGCTGCTCCTTCAAATTCATTTATAAAATTCATGAAAAATAACAAAAATATAGAAGTTATATATGTTATAGATATACTTCGCATAGTTAATTTTATTTTGCTACATTTAGTTTACATTATTGCTTTTGTATGACAATCACGGGACCTAGAGAGCCCAGGGAATACGTATTCGAGCCAATCATGCCCCAACCCAATCTCGTCATAGCCATAACTGATATAGATCAGAATCTTAGGATCCAAGTCTTCCGAACAACGGTAAACTTACAACAAATCAGTTTCCAACTGCACGGGTTAAACATAGAAGACGACCAAGCACACACATTTTGGTCAAATCAACCAAACTATAGATTACTCTAGATACATATCCGCATGACTGTGGAAGGGTTTGAAAGAGAGCAGACATTCGGTTGTGATCCTTTGGTCCCACATCTAGACGTAGGAGACACTCTCACAGATATAGATACCAACTTAAGAATTCAAGTTGCACAAATGCCTGTAAGATATTCTAAGAAGATCGCACAATTATTAATCTGAATATAGAATTTGAAAAAGCATATGACTATTAGATACTAGGGATTAGGGATTGATTCCACACATGACCATAAAGAGTCTACACAAGAACCATGAATCTACGGTTGTGACCCATAAGTCCCATAGCCCAACGAGTCCATAGGTGAATCAGACATAGATGCTGGCCTACGTACACTAGTATTCAGATCTACTCCACTTCCACCTATCATCATCGAATAGTTATCCTTGCTAGACACAGCAGCTAACAAAGCTAAGGAGTTCTGGACTAGGCCAGAGAATTTCCCATAGATTATATTTACCATCCGCTCTATGACCTTATCTGGAGATATACACGAAACTATCCCAGGTCATTTTCCACGTATTCCACAACCTATAGACCGAATCACGCCAGAGCTTGATATTGATTGGAGCCTTCGAGCAGTCATCCTTACCGATCGATCTATCACACCAGTTCAGGTTAGGAGGGCCTTCTTTGCCTTAGATTCACAATTTCCACTAGTGCACGTCGAAGACATCAGATTGCCTAATTAGCTTGTCTGCATCCCACACATATTTAATCCCCACAGTTATCTCGGCATGACCTCGGGAGGTCGAGTGTGAGGAAAAGTTACTTGTAGATTCCCATGCTCGCTTGTCACTTTTCCATCGTACAAGTATCCCTCACCACAGACATTTTGTAGTAGTGAGCCAAGAGGACTGCGTGAAGACATGGACTGAAAATGAAGACAAATGTATGCAATTAATGAATGAGGTGTACCTCAAGAATAAGAAGGTGACAAGCAGGTGGCCCCAAGTCATTCATCGCAGTGACTTTTCAGAGGAGCTGAGTGACATAATCACCTTCCTAAGTAGGGTGTTTGGGCTACCTGATACCCACTACTTTCAGAAGTGGATGCTTAGGTACTTGGAAATAATGAATAAAAATGTTCCCAATCAGCATTTTGACTGGGGAGAGATTATCAGCAGCACAATTTTGGAGCAGCTTCACTAACTTTCAACAACTGGGAGGTTCTATATGAACTCCTATATAGTATATTTCTTTGCCTCGAGAGGGACTACCAAAGATTGAATCATTGTGGGATATGGCTCCAGTCGGGATATATGAGTACTATCCAGAGTTAAGGCGGAGAACAAAGATAGCCCAATTTTGTAAAATCAACGATGTCTTCTTCTATGGCGTCATCCACCTCTTGAGGCCCAACATGACTTGCGGTCAGATGACCAAAAGTGTGATCACCACAACAGAGAAGTGGGGGAGCGTTATTCACGTAATTCCCCACTTTCACCTATCTCGAGCTACTAACTTCTTGGGAGAGCCCACCAGATTGCCAAGGTATGTGGGACCCAAATTGATCCTGTTGGAGCTGTCTAGATAGCTCATCACATACCATGAGAAGTGTTTGAAAAGGAAGAAGGGTGGAACTCCATTCCCCCTCACGGTGGGTAGATACACCTACACTTCATAGAGAAAATCCTAGGAGATGTATGTAGAGCTTGAATTGCTTAATCTGAAGCATAATTTCCCTAAGAAGGTCAACCTTCGATCCTCGTGGTTGCCTTCCAAGAGCAAGGATCGATCCAATTCACATCCCTTAGATCAAGGATATCTACATCGACCTAAATCATGAAGTTGAGCTCACACGAAACGACCACTCCCCGACCGGCCCTGGAGAGAGATCATTCAATATGGTGTGGCTATCATCCCAAAGGATTTCCAAGCAACTAATCAAGAAGTTGATCAAGTTTATCTAGAAGCAGATGGAGACAATTGGTTGTTTTCCAAAATTGATAGGAACAAGGCCCCTCGGACTATAGAGGAAAGGGTCAAGGGAACTCGCAAAGACACCGAGCAGTGGTGCAAGAAAAATAGTATCATCTACCTTGGGGTAGAATTTACCACGTCTCCCTTGGGTAATGCACCATCCAGGCAGAACATTTTCTTGAGGGCAAAGGAAAGGATAAAGTAGGAGAGGCAAGCACTACTCAGAAAGAAGTTCCTGAGAGCCCTCCTTCCACCGCCGAGGAGCAAGTAGTGAACCTGGTATCCCCAGGAAAAGAAGAAGCGGCTAGTGCTCCAATGGACACATCCACTCAGGATGTTGTCATTACTACAACTGGTGAGGTCCCAACCATTCCCTCTCCCACTCCTCCTTCCCCTCCTCATGTCGCTCAAACAACCACTCCTTTGGTTGTGTCTTCCTCTCTACCTTCCTCCTTCCCCTCTTCCTCTTCATCCATCTTCTCTTCCCTCATAGATCTGTCCCCAAAGACACTTCTTCCCTCATCTTACAAATACCTTCTTCCCCCATCACCTCCTCTCTTGTAGTGACTCCTATTCCCGTGAGTGTTGGTGTGTCGGCCCCTTTCTCTATGCCGCCACCAAGTGTTTCGACACACTTCCCCATGTCCACTGCAATCATTCTTCCTTCCACCCCTGTTTCCTCTTCGTCCTCTGGTCCCACTCCCCTAAGTCCAAAATGGATCTCCGAGCACCTGAGCCAACACAAAAGGAAAGTCCCTATCGCACCTATGGACTTCTCCGTTATTTTGGCTAAAGGGCCTAAGAAGTAAAAGGCTATAACCCACTTCTCTCAAAGCGCTTTAGGTGAAAGGGTTATGGAGATCGCGTACTCGATCCCACAAAGAAGAAAGAAGATCCGTCTCCACAGATTTTAAAGTGACTCAAGTCACAATGGGAACATCATCGCCGAGCCTACAAGGAGAGGCCTTATCCACAGTGGATTCCCTTTGCAAGAAGCTTAAAGAAGCAAAGGAAGAGAAGAGAATATTAAAATATCAAAACAAGCATCTTCTCTAAGCTCTGCAAAATATGGGCAATGCCCCTCTTATAACTGCCACCAACCCTCCCAAAGTTCTTAGTAAGGAGAAGATAAATGAGTACGCCAAGATCGGTAAGCAAGGTGTAGCAATGTCCACCTGGAGAGAGAAGATCCTCAAAGATAGTGAGGAAGTGATTACAAAGTTCACATAGCTCTATCAAAATATATATCAAGAGAACAAGGAACTCCAGGCAATAGCAGGACCTATCTCCAAAGAGTTGGACCATGCCAAGTTACAAAACGAGACATTCCAGAAGATGTTCAATTTCCCAAATCGATGACTTCTTGAAATTCAATGTCTTTGATCACCGCGAGAACACAACAAAGTCCTTGCTACTTTAGACTATCGAGTTGACCAAATGGATTTTGTCTTAGAAAAGATGACAAAATCAAGGAGGAAGCCTTGGATGCCATGCATCAAATGGAGCAGATCATCTTAAGAATGTCTCCGGGGTTGCTTGGTGTAGCATACACCTTAACAAAGGCGGATGATACTATTCATCTTTTCAAGGAATCGCGGTCGCAAGTTTCAACATCGGAGAGGCCACTTTTGATGTAGAATCTATCAACAACCTTCGGCTGCAGGCGACTTTGTTGGGTACCGATGGAGGTAGGAAATGAATACTTCAAACTCCCCGAAAGACTCGAGAGATGAACGAGAAACTTTTCAAAGTCATCAGGGATCACACCAAGGGTCCCACTCAGGATCAACTTCAGGCGATGGTCAGCAAGTTCATGGAGTATCGAGCTCATTTTCACATCACCTCTCATAAGCAGAAACAAGACACTCCTTTCAAGCCAATGGATGATGATGAAAAGGCTTCCTCCTTTTGGGATAAATCCCATTTTTGTAAAAATATTTAAAAGTATGTTGGCATTTGCGATGACATCATCCATGTTGCACCATGGGATGTTGTCATCCACAAAATTTCCCTAAAGTCAACATTTGACTTTTAAATATTTTGTAAATAGTGGTTGGCTCCTTTTTGTCTTCTTTCTCCTCCTCCTTCTATAAATACTTGAACACTTGTTGTATTCAGGTGTGAGAAAATTTGTATGAAAAATAGAAGTGAGGAGAGAAAGACTTTGAGCTTTCTTGTAACAAAACAAAATATTAATACAAAAAATTGAGACTTTGTGCTGAATTCCTATGTTATGTGTTAGATCTTTCTTAAGTTAGATCTGCATACTTTTTCTGTTGGATTCACCTATACTTTTGTCATTTGTTTATCAGTATTGCTTTGTTTTTTTATGTGAGTAAGTTTGGCTCTGTTTACTACCACCAAAAACATAAACCCTCCGAACTTTCTACTTTGGAATTCATTTCTTTTCTCCTTCGAGATCCATCTTTCTTCTATTCCTTCCTTCATTCCTTTTCTGCTTCGTCGCCGGAACTAACTCTGGGATGAGATCCCAAAACCCCCTAAAGGCGAATATTGTAAGACTTGCATAGATTCCTATAGGTAGGATATTAATAAACCAATTTTGGTTTGATGTCTCAAATAGGGCTATGCCCTACACACTATTGGCTCGTCTATCCATAGATCTACCCACCCAAAAGATTTTGGACCAACAGGGTTTTAGCAACTTTACTTGGGATCGAACCAGATCTATGTGAGTGTTATGTTAGCTAAAAGATGCCAACAGTTTTTAAATCTGCTGGGGAGACTAAGAAAATAGATAAAACTGTAAAAATCACTACCTGTTTGCAAATCTTAACTCTTTGTTTAAAAATCCAAAAAAAATGTAAAAGTGATCCAAATTGAAAATTTTCTTAAGAGATCCATAGATCTGGTCTAGTTAGAAACCTTTAGTTCTCTCAGTTTTTATAAAAATCTCTGTATTTTCATAGATTTGAGATTCGATAGTTTTACAAATATTTTCAAACCCTTGCAAAAATCAAATCTAAGATCCAAAAATTAGCTTACTAAGTTAACCATCATTTTATCCTCACTAATATTTGTCATTAAACCTCAATCGGTTTTCAAAAGAGGGATAAAATTAAATATTTAGAAAAGTACATACTACTTATTTTTGTCGAAAATCAGCAAGTACAAACAAAAAGAGTTTTTATAAATCTACTCCAAATTATTGCCAATCCGAGCAGATACACTAGCGGGTGAGCCATTTACCCGTAGCAGGAGAGCTTGTGGAGAAGTTGATCCTAGTTTTGATCTACTTGAGAGGCATGATTTCATTATTATGCCAAAGCAAGTTTCTTGTCATTGAGTTTAGTTGATGATCGGCCAAAGGAAGGGCCTCACCTCCATGAAAGAACCGGTTTTCACAAGGGGCTTCCACATCGGGTTTAGCAGTGCCCTATTACTAAGCGTAACCTGCACTCCGGCTCACGTCCCTCTTTCCAAGCTTTTCAAATGGTAGTACCATGGGGAAATGTTATGGCCCTCTTACATTTCCTCATCCAAAGTGCATGCACTCCCTCATGGAAATCGCAAGAATTTCCCAAGATTTGATGGGAGTGGAAATCAAAGCACGGATTCACATATATCTACATTCATCATGTCATGCAGTATCCTATATGTGACCCATGAAGACGTGTCGGTACGCCTCTTTCTAGAGACCTTGCAAGGACATGTAGCAGAGTGGTTCCAACACTTGCCAACCGGATCTATCACCAGTTGGGCCACATTACAAGTTGCATTTGAAGACAGGTATAAGCCTTCAGAAGACGCATTTGCATTACTATCAAAGATTACTCACTTGAAGAAGGAGGCCAATGAAACCATGCGTGATTTTATCACCCATTTTGATTCGATTAACCGTGTGCCACTTGCCATGTTGCCAACACCAGAAAATCAAAAGTGTTTCTTTGTGAATGCCATGAGCTCAAGAGTAAGTTTCTTACTCTTACAAGAACAAATCACCACCTTGGTCCTCACTCAAGTTGTGGCCATTCGGATAGAGGATAACCTACTTATATCTGGTGAGTTAAAATGAGAGCCATCCAAACCTAAGGCTTCAACTCCTTCTCAAGCCACTTCATCAGATCCGGCATTCCAGAAGATGGAAAATGACTTGCTCGCATTAAAGAAGCAATTATCTCAAGCTTCATCTACCACTCCATACTAGGATATCCCATAGAGGAACTTCACTCCCAACAACGCCCCACAAAGGCCGTGTTTTCCTACTGCTACTCCAAGGTTAGCACTTGAGGCCCCTCGGTTAATGCCTTGGTCAAGATTGAAGAAGATGAGAAAATTTATGAAGAACCTTCATCGCAAGGTGAAGATGATCAAGATGTCGATGAACCGGCGACTCTACAATCGGGTATATGGAATTTCAGATTATAAATATGATGAAGAAGAGGGTACCCAAGGGTATGTAAGTGGATAGTCATATGTTGTTTTCACCCACTCACAAGGAAAAGAAGCGAGGTTACTTGTCGGGATACAAAAGGAGAAGACTATATTGAACACACCTCCAACCATTGCTAAAAGAGGTAATCCTCTTCCTGCTCAACCTCCTATTAAACCTTTTACGAAGAAATCTTTTCCTCCCATCTCTCCTCCAAATCAGCCTTCTTTTGTTTCCATAAAGACCAGTAACCCTACCCTACCATCACGAAATGAGGGACTCATTCCTTCGTCAACGCAACCCTTGGTCACATTCGACATAGTCGATCATGCTAAAAAGACCAAGATTCAAATGTTTGAGGCTGAATATCTTCAGTCTAACCCTGAGCAGCTTGTAAGATTGACCAAATATATCCAAAGCCAAGCTATCGTCCCCTCTCTTGTCTCCCGAAAGGAATCCTTTCCACTCCTCCTGCATCTCACATAAATGTTGCCTCAACTTCCGCATCAGGCAAAATTGAACCTTTTTATCTCTCCCTCCTAATCAATGGTCATAAACTAAGCAACTACATAATTGATTCTGGGGCTTCCAATAATGTCATGCTGGCAAAGGTCACTCATGCTTTAGGCCTCACCCTTACCAAGCCTTTCGACAGATGTTACTCCATGGAAACCAAATAGGTTCCATTAATTGGTCAGATCAAAGATGCACAATTCGCATTTGTAGCGTTCCCAGAGAAAAGGGTAAAGATGACCATCCTCGTTGTTGATATCCTAGCAGCATATGGAATTCTACTAGGGAGAAGCTTTTGTAGAGAAGTTGGTGGAGAGATTCACATGGACTGGTCCAAAGCCAGAATTCCCGTCAAAGGAGTAATGCAGACTTTGGAGCCTGAATCACAAAAGAAGTACCTAGTCACCAATTCTAATGACCCCAAAGCCCAAATTCTCTTTAAATCATCAAGGATGGGGAACTACTTCTTATCCACTGAGTCTAATAAAATGGATGTTCTCATCAGGAGGAGGACCTTAACAAGATATGGACACTACAGTTTGATGGCAGTTGTGCAACAAGTGGATGTGGTCATTGGAGCTATCCACGATATCTCCGAAGAGGAGATTTTTATCTTTCTTTCAAATTGTAGTTTTTCAATACAAACAATACCACTGAGTATGAATCTTTGTTACTCGGTATGCAAGTTGCAAAAGAAAGAGGAATCAAGAATCTAAAAGCACAGGGTGACACCGAACTGATCGTCAACCAGATAAAAGGGGTGTACCAAGTGAAGAATGACAGACTCAGGCACTACCACAATGCAATATGGGATAGCATTGAGGAATTTGACACTTTCTCAATAAAAGCCATTCCAAGAGCTCAAAATGACATGGCCGATTCATTGGTCATCTCGGTAATTACCTAGATATGGACTATTAAAATCCTAAACTAATCCTAACCTAAGGAAGGGGATGCATGGACCCATGTGGAAGGAAAGGATAAGGAGGGAAGGTTGGAAATTTATTAGGACAATGAATGGCGTCCTTACAGGTTGCAGCGCCAAGTTTGGCGGGAACATGGGGAAAGTTGGAGGCGTCCAACTAGTTGTGAAACTAAACCATGATTGCATGCAAAAATTTGAAATTAGTAACTCGCCAACTTGAGTCGGCGGTGGCGTGAGGAAAAAGGAAAAAGGAATGCATTCAATGCATTCAATGGCATTGGTCTTAGCGACCAGCTCGCCCTGGAAAGAGGATTGTGAAGGAAGTTTGTTTGTTGTTGTGTGCATTGGGTTTTTAGTTGCTCTGCATTTGTTCCTCCATGGTTCTGTCGAACCTGCTGTATTTTGGTTATTATCTCTATTCTTGGAGAAGCGAGGCTATTTTTGGAGCCTGTGGAAGTTAGGGGACTGGTTGGAAAGCCTAGCCGAGGACGCCGTGGAGAGAAACAACTCCAGTGGGCATGGTTTTCTTCAAATCACAAAAAAAAGGCATGTTAAGCCCTTCTCCTTAAACCGTTTGCTTTTGCTTAATAGTCTCATTAAAACAACCCTACTCTTATGATGGGGGTTTTGGTTATTTGATTCGGCTATTATGTTGAGATGATTTCGAGTTGAGACGTTTTCTTTTGCTGTACGCGACTTGAGCATTCTTTGCATAATGAGTAAGTTGAATAAACTGTCCTTGTTGTGTGGTTCGTTTTGACAGTGTTGGGTATTCGTTTTATTACCATTATGGGTTGTGCTAATAAATACATTAGCTAAGTGAATATCACTTGTGCGTTCTGAGCATTCTTGTGAAAATGAAAGGATGAGATGTTTTGTATGTCTGGTTGAACTGTCCTTATAAGAATGAACACGACTTGGGTATTCTCGGGTGTTTGATGAAAATGATTGTTCTTCTTATTGAAATCATTAATGAATTATGTTTTCTCTTGTTGTTTTGAAAATCTGAAGGTAATGGAAAGAGGATTTTATTGTGCATTATGGATGCGGTTTGATCTTCTAGTTTGAACTGTCATCATGAAAACGAACATGGCTAAATATTTCTGTGCAAATGAATGAAACAAATGAGATTTGGCTTGTTGTTTGAGATTGTTTTGACTGTATACCTTGCTTGCGCATCTATTACCCTATGCGGGTTTGCATTGATAAAGGTATTGTTATGCGAATATTGTATTTCTGAGTTCAGTGTGTGGAAACGTTTGGGAAAAACAAATTTGTGGTGATGTTGATAGACTATTATGCGAGTTATAATTCCTTGATATTTTTCATTGCATAAAATACGGGTTCCCTGGGACAGTAAGGTTATAGTAGCATCTTACTTTGTTGTACTAATTTGATATGGTATTCTGCCTGCTGGTTCTTGGTATTCATTTAGGACTGTTTGGAAGGAAGTTTTTAATCTGATGAGGAACAGAAAATCAGTCTATATAATAGACTGAGTAGAGCATGCAAATTATATTGAGTCTTGTTGAACTCAAGGATACACACACATATATATAATTTTAAGGATTGTGGGCCTTTCATCATTTTCATTAAAAGAAGAATATGAATGGATTTATTCCTTGCTGTTGGAAGGTGAATTCTCTCATTATTAGGATGAAAATGTGACTTGTTGTGGTTGTTGTACACTCTATATGTTATAAAGACGTAAATGTCTGTAGAGTGAATTATTTTAAAGGGAAATATATTATGCGGAATGAATCATATTGTTGGATCATGTCTGTGCTAAATAGCGGATATTTGGTTAAACAGTGCAAAGAGGTAATATGATCCTTCTTCCTTGTATCCGATTAATGATTTTATTTATTTCACTTTGAATTGTTACCATTGATTGGTATCATCTGGATTAAATTCTCAGTACGCTAAGAGAAAAGAAAAAGAGTGTGGATGGATAATTTGAATTGGTGTTCATTTCTTCTTTCATACCGTTGGTAAATCTGTAACTGTTATGAAATGAATTTTGTACTACCTTGCTTTAAACATCTGCATTTAATTGTTGTTTACTTTTCCCTTCAGCGTTTGATTGTTGAAATTAGACGAGTAGCATGAAAGGAAAGGGAATGGTTCTGCTGGAAGTCTTATTTAAAAATCTAATTGTGAATCTTTCTCTAACTAATGTAAGGGAATGGAAATTACAGCATTTATGATTAGAACAACAGTTTGCATAATTGTATTTTCAGTTCTTACAGATGTTTGTAATTTGGAAATGTTTGAAGGAAATTACTTGTTATAAGTATTCGGAAAGAGGACGGTAATCCTTTGATCGATTGGGATGGTAATTAGATGATTAAGTTGATATGCTGTTCATCCTTTTTGGTACTTAATTCTTGGATGATGTTCATTTTAACGTTTCATAAAAGTAGGGTTCTTTTATTGAGACAGTTAATTAAAAGCACCTCATTTTAATGACAAGTGCTTAATATGCTCAGTTCAACGAACTGACCCGTGCAAGTAATTTTACAGATGGAACTTGGTTATAAACGAAGACATGGTTGTTTTCTGATACTTCTTTTGATTAACTGAAGATGGATTGTATTGATAGCTATTACTCCTCTACGAGGAAATGAGAAAGGAAGAAATTACATTCTTCTATCTTTATGAGTTGTAATGTTGTTTGATATAAACAAGTCCAGTCGTTTGGACTGGCAAATGTATAGATTGTAAGACCGATGGATGAATACAAGTAATAGTGTGTTATTTTAATGACTGTATCAGTTTGATATTGTTGAATAAGTTTGAGAATATAACATTATTCCTTGATTTGGAATTATCCAATGTTGACGGATGAATTTAAAAGGAAATAACATCTCTAAGTTGCAACTTTTACGTTGAAATGTGCAATTAGTTCATACTTGGGCTAAGATGAATTTTAAATTGACATTAAAAAGGATTTAGGTAAACATGATCTCTTAATTGAAAGGTATTCAGGATTAGCTTGAAAGCTAAGGAATATCAAATAACTTAGGAGCAGCCGAACCTTGTATTCGGACTCCGTTAATAGCCTCGAATGTTTAAATTCAGAAAATATAGATATGGGAAAACATATCTATTGTAACGGACCTTAACTAAGTAAGGTTAAGGAGGATAAATGAATAAATTCACTTAGAATTAGACCTCGTTTAAATGATGTCTAATAAGATGGAATTCTGAATTTGTTTACAGTTGTGGAAAAACTTGGTTAAGTTTAATAGGTTAAACTTATTAAGTTTATCGATAATGGACTGATTAGTCCAAAGATTAAGAAAGGAACCAAGAAGAGAATATGCAACCCTTCGGTATGAAGGAGGAGATGTGTATTAAGCTAGAAGATAGATTAAGTCTCTCTTAGCTACATACAACTATAACGAGAACGAGGTTTAAGGATCAGCATGGCTGCTGAAGGTAGATCTTAAATATTAAGATTACAACCAAATCACACTTGAGCTGGATGTGTACTCTCGATGAGAGGATTCCGTAGGACATTGACATACGCCAGCTACAATATGGTGTCTTCATGAAGGCGGGGCCTTCATGACGACACAATGTTATGGCTGACATATTACAATGCCCTCCCGAATTAATTCATCAAGTTTACATAAGTTGGATACTAAGTTCTTGGCTGGGGATAGGAATGTGATCACGTATATGGAGTGACTCCGGAGGACTAAAGGTAACTAGACACACGGAGTCGTCTAGGGATGACACCGTATGTCTGTGTATCTTTAGTTACCATGAGTAACTTCCTATACTTGTTCATATTGCTAGTTGGGGTTAGAGCTTGACCTTAAATGGAAGGACTGGAAGAGACCAGGAAAGACCATTCTAGATAACAGATGAAGTGAGGTGAAGGACGTATTCCAATGATGTGTACCACATCTAGGAATATGATCATGCAAAGCATGTGAAAATATTTGGCCAAAGTATCGCAAGTGTTGGTTGCGTTGTCCTAATCACCTAGTTTAAGATGCAGGATGTCAGACAAATATCAGTAACAGATATTCAGATAGGCTTCTTAAATGGATCACTTCGATAACCGAGAAATGGTAAGAGAACCCTGTATATTCATTATACAATGCATGGATTAACATGAAGGATCGGTAAGTCGCCGAGTCATGAAATGAGAGATCGCTGAAACTCCGAGCCATAAAATGGGAGATCGGTAGTTCTTCGAGTCATTTACAGCAGCATATGGTAACTGTTATATGATTGAATGTGTGTTCCATATTGCAAGTATGTGAACAGAGAACATTGGTTTTAAAAGGAAATTGTGTGATCCAAATTGCATTAGTTGGACAGAGAACAATTATTAAAACTTGAACGTGTGTTTGAATTATATAATTCATAACAGGGAACGTTGTATAAAAAAATTCCCTTGTTCTAGTGTCTTAAAATGGGGATGTTACATCTTGGTATCAGAGCTGAAGGTTGCAGCTCTTGGACCTAATGAGTCCAAAATTTAATAAGATTTACATTTTCTTATTGAAGAAAATGGTGTAACAAGAGAAATTTGCAAACAACCCGTTACAGGTGGAGAAGCAGCTACTGCTCAAAAGCTGGATGAAATCCTTGCTGGCCTACTCGATACGAGAGATCGTTTGACTGTTTTGGAACAGCAATCAATGGGAAATGAAAAGGAGGAAGAAGAAGTTGATATAAATGATTAGCCACCTCCTCCGTGGACAACACCAATGGAGGGAATCCGGGTGTTGATAATAGTAATGTGAATGCTCCTAATCATCATCACGAAAATAAAAGGGCAAGATTAGCAGCTAAACTTACAAATGACATAAAGAGAATAAGAACAACCCTTGGGGACGGAGCTGAGAATTGGCTCAGTGAAATGGAGAAGTACTTTGCATAAGAAACTTCTCCGAAGAGACCAAAGCGATATGGGGATCATATCAGCTTTCTCATGAAGCATCATCATGGTGGGACAACCGCAAGGTTGAGTTGAATATTTTCAAGTCGGACATAACTTGGGATCAATTTAAGGGTTACTTTAGGCAACGGTGGCTGCCTCAACTCTATTTTGATAGGAAAATGGTGAATTTCAGAATCGGTCGCAAGGAAGGCCGACGGTGAGAATCTTTGGGAAGGGTTTACAAAACTCCTCGAGTATGTGCCGTAGTACCAAGCTGACGAGAAGTTCAGAATACGAAAGTTCATAATGGGACTAAATCCCATCATTGGTGACGAAGTGGATTTCCACGGACCAACCACCATGGAAGGAGTTGTCGAAAAGGCAATAAGACAGAGCGAGGGTGAGAGCAATTTCTGCTCATAGGGAAGAGATAAGGAAGAAGATTCCCAACTCTTCTTCATCTCTCAAACCCAAAAGGGGGCCTTGGAAAAGGTTTGGTGCGAAAAACAAAATTGTTGTAGATAACAACAAGAAATCTGTAATGAACAAACACGTAAATAGTGTGCGAAACGAGCCTTCATGACGAAAGTAGTGGCAATGGACAAAAGTCCTATGGAAGCCAGAATGATAACTTCAAAGCTGGTAACAAATTTGAGCCTAGGAAAGGGCCAGTTGGAGGATGCTTCAACTATGGAAAGGACCATTACGTGAGTCACTGTCCTCTGAAAAAGGATGATCGCGATCAGCAGCATAGGATACACACTGCGGTGGCTAACAGACAAGCTGAAAAGCAAGTTACGCCTATAGAAGTTCCGGGTAAGTTATTCGGTACACCTGTAGTCATACTTTTTGATACTGGAGCTACTGAATGCTTTATTTCTACTAAACTTGCAATGAAATTAAAAAGGAAAGCTGAACGGATGGATAAGACATGGACAGTGCATTATGGGAATAATGTTGTCCATACAGTCAAAATGTGCCTTTTTGGGGCAATTCTTGACTTGCCCAGTTTCTCCACCAAATTTGACCTGTATGTCGCTCCTTTAGGATCATATGACATCATTATTGGAGTTAACTAGTTGGCAGAACATAAGGCAAAGGTTGACTATTATGAAAAACAAATTTGTTGTTTTGATGACCTGCAGAAAGCAGCAGTCATTCAAGGTGTAAGGCGTGAGGTTGCAGTTAGAAAACTAACAACTATGCAACTAAAAAGGGCTAAAAATAGAGGCTGCACCTTGTATGCAGTAAAAATGATAGAAAATGCTGAGGAAGATAATGATTTCATGGAAAGATATCCATTATTAAGGGATTTCAGAGATGTATTTCCGGAGGAATTACCAGGTCTTCCACCCAAACGAGAGTTTGACTTTGCAATAGAGATCAAGCCAGGAACTGAACCCATATCTAAGGCACCTTATAGAATGACCACCCTCGAGTTGGTAGAGCTAAAGGCTCAATTACAGGAACTTTTGACTAAGGGGCTGATAAGACCGAGCATCTCACCATGGGGAGCGCCGGTAATTTTTGTAAAGAAAAAGGATGGCACATTGAGAGTGTGCATTGATTACAAAATGTTGAACAAGGAAACTATTAAGAATCGATACCCACTTCCTAGGATTGATGATCTATTCGACCAGATGCGTGGAGCATCAGTCTATTCAAAAATAGATCTTTGATCTAGGTATCATCAGCTGAGAATAAAGGAAGAAGATATTCATAAAACAACTTTTAGGACAAGGTACGGGCATTATGAATTCACGGTGTTACCTTTTGGGTTGACAAATGCACTGTCGCCTTCATGAATTTGATGAACAATATTTTTCAAGAATACCTAGACAAGTTTGTGCTTGTATTCTTAGATGACATTCTTATATACTCTAAAAATGTCGAAGAGCACAAAGAACATTTAAGGATAGTCTGGAAGTTTTAAGAAAGAGGAAGTAGTATGGTAAACTATCTAAATGTTCCTTTTATGATGCGAGAGGTGCATTATTTGGGACACATTATAAGCAAAACGGAATAGTGTAGACCCTTCAAAGATCGCAGCTATAATTTGACCGAAAGTGGCTCTTTGCACCTAAGAACGCATGAAGTAAGAAGCTTCATGGGCTTGGCAGATATTATAGAAAGTTCGTTAAGGATTTTTCAAAAATTGCTGCCCCAATCACTTCACTTTGCAAAAGAAGGATAAGAAATTTATGCGGATCGACAAATGTGAATCTGCCTTTAAAAATTTAAAGGAATAACTAACTACATGCACCTATTTTAACTAACTACTGATTTTAATTGTATGGACGAAAATACGAGAACCCCCTGTTATTTGGGACGGCGTGCATTGAGGACGAGAGGTAATTGGGGAGAAATCCTCACGGAAATGGAACAACAAATCAAAATGATTCGGGAACATATAAAGGAGGCTTCCAATAGGCAAAAGAGTTATGCATACATAAAGTGGGTTGATAGGAATTATAAAGCTGGGTGAGAAGGTCTTTCTTCGGGTTAAGCCGAAAAAGAGCTCAATAACTTTTGGCAAGGCTGCCAAGTAGTCGCCACGTTATGTGGGACCTTTTAAAATTGTTGAAATAATCAACCCTGTAGCTTATCGTCTAGCATTACCTCCTGCTTTATCACAAATGCATGATGTTTTTCATATTTCTTTACTTAAGAAATATGTAACAGATTTATCACATGTGCTGAATTGGAATTCCTTGTAGGTCCAAGACCCAGGAATAATCGTTGTTAAGCCCATTCGAGTGCTGGGAACTAGCCAGTTGTACTTAAGAAATCACAAAGTGAATCAATGTAGGGTCCAGTGGGACCAGTTTAGCGAAGAAAGTGCAACTTGGGAAAATCTCGAAGAAATGAGATCTACTTTTCCATACTTGTTTGATCGAAATTGAAATTTGAAAAACTGATAATTCTACCAAATTTAGACAATTATTGGTCTATTTTACAGTTATCTTAAAACATTGTTTTAAAGAGTGAATCTATTTTTGGTATGAACTTATGAATGGAAGGACAATAACTGAATTTTGTCCTAGAAACTCCTTGAATTGGTTAATTTGATCATCGGGACGATGATTCTTTAAGAAGGGAGGAATGTAATGCCTTGATTTTTGTAAGTTATCATGGTAATTACTTTTCATGATGTTGTAACTACAGAAATGAAGATAAATATGTTAAGACACATCTTTTGATCTTAGAGGAATGTGTTGCTGATCTGGACCCTTGTTTCTGTAATTTGTTTACTTGGGACAGAAGTTATTATTGCTTGTGTGATTGCTGATGAGACAACAGACTTGTCATATGCTTGATGAACTCTATTCGTTGGTTGACAGCACACCTTGAATCAATTCCATTGATCCAAGGTATGTTGTGGCTTTCTTGTGATCGCTTTGTCGATTTACTTCTAAACCAGACTGAAGGTTGATATAAAGGTTGCAGCACCTGATTACAGGTATAAATATCTGGCACATAGATGCCAATGAAAAAGGTTCGATTCTCAAACCACACACCATTGTAATGCTAGACCACGTAAGGCGATAAAGGCCTAGATGCGAGTGGCACAGGTATGTGGAACATGGGACGAAACGTCCTGTATAGTGTTGAATATGACCTGTCAAAGAGAAAGACATGATTGGAAACTAATTAATTAAATATTAGGGGATTAAACCCTAACCTACCCCTAAGTTTTATCTTATACCCTAACTACTATCCTATATGGATTTTAGATTTTATAAGGGTGAAAATAGATATAAATTCTATTAACCTACGAACTAGGCGAATGACCTAGATATGGACTATTAAAATCCTAAACTAATCCTAACCTAAGGAAGGGGATGCATGGACCCATGTGGAAGGAAAGGATAAGGAGGGAAGGTTGGAAATTTATTAGGACAATGAATGGCGTCCTTACAGGTTGCAGTGCCAAGTTTGGCGGGAACATGGGGAAAGTTGGAGGCGTCCAACTAGTTGTGAAACTAAACCATGATTGCATGCAAAAATTTGAAATTAGTAACTCACCAACTTGAGTCGGCGGTGGCATGAAGAAAAAGGAAAAAGGAATGCATTCAATGCATTCAATGGCATTGGTCTTAGCGACCAGCTCGCCTTGGAAAGAGGATTGTGAAGGAAGTTTTTTTGTTGTTGTGTGTATTGGGTTTTAGTTGCTCTGCATTTGTTCCTCCATGGTTCTATCGAACTGTTTTATTTTGGTTATTATCTCTGTTCTTAGAGAAGTGAGGCTATTTTTGGAGCCTGTGGAAGTTAGGGGACTGGTTGGAAAGCCTAGCCGAGGATGCCGTGGAGAGAAACAACTCCAGTGGGCACGGTTTTCTTCAAATCGCAAAAAAAAAATAGGCATGTTAAGCCCTTCTCCTTAAACCGTTTGCTTTTGCTTAATAGTCTCATTAAAACAACCCTGCTCTTATGATGGGGGTTTTGGTTATTTGATTCGGCTATTATGTTGAGATGATTTCGAGTTGAGACGTCTTCTTTTGCTATACGCGACTTGAGCATTCTTTGCATAATGAGTAAGTTGAATAAACTATCCTTGCTGTGTGGTTCGTTTCGACAGTGTTGGGTATTCGTTTTATTACCATTATGGGTTGTGCTAATAAATACATTAGCTAAGTGAATATCACTTGTGCGTTCTGAGCATTCTTGTGAAAATGAAAGGATGAGATGTTTTGTATGTCTGGTTGAACTGTCCTTATAAGAATGAACACGACTTGGGTATTCTCGGGTGTTTAATGAAAATGATTGTTCTTCTTATTGAAATCATTAATGAATTATGTTTTCTCTTTGTTGTTTTGAAAATCTGAAGGTAATGGAAAGAGGATTTTATTGTGCATTATGGATGCGGTTTGATCTTCTAGTTTGAACTGTCATCATGAAAACGAACATGGCTAAATATTTCTGTGCAAATGAATGAAACAAATGAGATTTTGCTTCTTTGTTTGAGATTTTTTGGTATTACCTTGCTTGCGCATCTATTACCCTATGCGGGTTTGCATTGATAAAGGTATTGTTATGTGAATATTGTATTTCTGAGTTCAGTGTGTGGAAACGTTTGGGAAAAACAAATTTGTGGTGATGTTGATAGACTATTATGCGAGTTATAATTCCTTGATATTTTCATTGCATAAAATACGGGTTCCCTGGGACAGTAAGGTTATAGTAGCATCTTACTTTGTTGTACTAATTTGATATGATATCTGCCTGGTGGTTCTTGGTATTCATTTTTGAATGTTTGGAAGGAAGTTTTTAATCTGATGAGGAACAGAAAATCAATCTATATAATAGACTGAGTAGAGCATGCAAATTATATTGTGTCTTGCTGAACTCAAGGATACACACACATATATATATATATATATAATTTTAAGGATTGTGGGCCTTTCATTGTTTTCATTAAAATCGAATATGAATGGATTTATTCCTTGCTGTTGGAAAGTGAATTCTCTCATTATTAGGATGAAAATGTGACTTGTTGTGGTTGTTGTACACTCTATATGTTATAAAGACATAAATGTCTATAGAGTGAATTATTTTAAAGGGAATTATATTATGCGGAATGAATCATATTGTTGGATCATGTCTGTGCTAAATAGCGGATATTTGGTTAAACAGTGCAAAGAGGTAATATGATTCTTCTTCCTTGTATTCAATTAATGATTTTATTTATTTCACTTTGAATTGTTACCATTGATTGGTATCACTCGGATTAAATTCTCAGTATCGCTAAGAGAAAAGAAAAAGAGTGTGGATGGATAATTTGAATTGGTGTTCATTTCTTCTTTCACACCGTTGGTAAATCTGTAACTGTTATGAAATGAATTTTGTACTGCCTTGCTTTAAACATCTGCATTTAATTGTTGTTTACTTTTCCCTTCAGCGTTTGATTGTTGAAATTAGACGGGTAGCATGAAAGGAAAGGGAATGGTTCTGCTGGAAGTCTTATTTAAAAATCTAATTGTGAATCTTTCTCTAACTAATGTAAGGGAATGGAAATTACAGCATTTATGATTAGAACAAGCAGTTTGCATAATTGTATTTTCAGTTCTTACAGATGTTTGTAATTTGGAAATGTTAGAAGGAAATTACTTCTTGTAATAATTATTCGGGAAAGAGGGCAGTAATCCTTTGTCTGATTGGGATGGTAATTAGATGATTGAGTTGTTATGCTGTTCATCCTTTTCGGTACTTAATTCTTGGATGATGTTCATTTTAACGTTTCATAAAAGTAGGGTTCTTTTATTGAGACAGTTAATTAAAAGCACCTCATTTTAATGACAAGTGCTTAATATGCTCAGTTCAACGAACTGACCCGTGCAAGTAATTTTGCAGATGGAACTTGGTTATAAACGAAGACATGGTTGTTTTCTGATACTTCTTTTGATTAACTGAAGATGGATTGTATTGATAGCTATTACTCCTCTACGAGGAAATGAGAAAGGAAGAAATTACATTCTTCTATCTTTATGAGTTGTAATGTTGTTTGATATAAACAAGTCCAGTCATTTGGTGGAAAATGTATAGATTGTAAGACCGATGGATGAATACAAGTAAAAGTGTGATATTTTAATGACTGTATCAGTTTGATATTGTTGAATAAGTTTGAGAATATAACATTATTCCTTGATTTGGAATTATCCAATGTTGATGGATGAATTTAAAAGGAAATAACATCTATTCTTTACTTGATTGCAACTTTTACGTTGAAATGTGTAATTAGTTCATACTTGGGCTAAGATGAATTTTAAATTGACATTAAAAAGGATTTAGGTAAACATGATCTCTTAATTGAAAGGTATTCGGGATTAGCTTGAAAGCTAAGGAATATCAAATAACTTAGGAGCAGCCGAACCTTGTATTCAGACTCCGTTAATAGCCTCGAATGTTTAAATTCAGAAAATATAGATATGGGAAAACATATCTATTGTAACGGACCTTAACTAAGTAAGGTTAAGGAGGATAAATGAATAAATTCATTTAGAATTAGACCTCGTTTAAATGATGTCTAATAAGATGGAATTCTGAATTTGTTTACAGTTGTGGAAAAACTTGGTTAAGTTTAATAGGTTAAACTTATTAAGTTTATCGATAATGGACTGATTAGTCGAAAATTAAGAAAGGAACCAAGAAGAGAATATGTAACCCTTCGGTATGAAGGAGGAGATGCGTATTAAGCTAGAAGATAGATTAAGTCTCTCTTAGCTACATACAACTGTAACGAGAATGAGGTTTAAGGATCAGCATGGCTGCTGAAGGTAGATCTTAAATATTAAGATTACAACCAAATCACACTTGAGCTGGATGTGTACTCTCGATGAGAGGATTCCATAGGACATTGACATATGCCAGCTACAATATGGTGTCTTCATGAAGGCGGGGCCTTCATGACGACACAATGTTATGGCTGACATATTACAATGCCCTCCCGAATTAATTCATCAAGTTTACATAAGCTGGATACTAAGTTCTTGGCTGGGGATAGGAATGTGATCACGTATACGGAGTGACTCCGGAGGACTAAAGGTAACTAGACACACGGAGTCATCTAGGGATGACACCGTATGTCTGCGTATCTTTGGTTACCATGAGTAACTTCCTATACTTGTTCATATTGCTAGTTGGGGTTAGAGCTTGACCTTAAAATGGAGGGACCGGAAGAGACCAGGAAAGACCATTCTAGATAACAGACGAAGTGAGGTGAAGGACGTATTCCAATGATGTGTACCACGTCTAGGAATATGATCATGTAAAGCATGTGAAAATATTTGGCCAAAGTATCGCAAGTGCTAGTTACGTTATCCTAATCACCTAGTTTAAGATGCAGGATGTCAGACAAATATCGGTAACAGATATTCAGATAGGCTTCTTAAATGGATCACTTCGATAACCAGAAACGGTAAGAGAACCCTATATATTCATTATACAATGCATGGATTAACATGAAGGATCGGTAAGTCACCGAGTCATGAAATGAGAGATCGCTGAAAATCCAAGCCATGAAATGGGAGATCGGTAGTTCTTCGAGTCATTTATAGCAGTATATGGTAACTGTTATATGATTGAATGGCATTGAATGTGTGTTCCATATTGCAAGTATGTGAAAAGAGAACATTGGTTTTAAAAGGATATTGTGTGATCCAAATTACATTAGTTGACATGAGAGAACAATTATTAAAACTTAAACGTGTGTTTGAATTATATAATTCATAACAGGGAACGTTATATTAAAAAAAAATCCCTTATTCTAGTATCTTAAAATGGGGATGTTACATCTTGGTATCAGAGCTGAAGGTTGCAGCTCTTGGACCTAATGAGTCCACAATTTAATAAGATTTACATTTTCTTATTGAACAGAAAATGGTCAGAACAAGAGGAAATTATGTGAACAACCCGTGCTACGGGTGGAGAAGCAAATTTATTTCTCAAAAGCTGGATGAAATCCTTGCTGCCCTACTAGATACGAGAGATCGTTTGACTATTTTGGAATAGCAGTCAATGGGAAATGAAGAGGAGGAAGAAGAAGCTGATATAAATGATCAGCCACCTCCTGTGGACAACACCAATGGAGGGAATCCGGGTGTTGATAATAGTAATGTGAATGCTCCTAATCATCTTGAAAATAAAAGGGCAAGATTAGCAGCTGAACTTACAAATGACATAAAGAGAATAAGTCCTCCAAAGTTTGATGGAACAACCCTTGGGGACGAATCGAGAATTGGCTCGAGTGAAATGGAGAAGTACTTTTCAATAAGAAACTTCTCTCGAAGAGACCAAAGCAATATGGGGAGCATATCGCTTTCTCATGAAGCATCATCATGGTGGGAAAATCGTAAGGTTGAGTTGAATATTGTCGAATCGGACATAACTTGGGATCAATTTAAGGGTTACTTTAAGCAATGGTGGCTGCCTCAACTCTATTTTGATAGGAAAATGACTGAATTTCAAAACTCGGTCGCAAGAGAAGGCCGACGGTGAGAGAATCTTGGGAAGGGTTTATTAAACTCCTCGGTATGTGCCGAGTACCAAGTGACGAGAAGTTCATAATACAAAAGTTCATAATGGAACTAAATCCCATCATTGGTGGCGAAGTGGATGTCCACGGACCAACCACCATGGAAGGAGTTGTAAAAGGCAATAAGACAGAATGAAATTGAGAGCAATTTCGCTCATAGGAAGAGATAAGGAAGAAGATTCCCAACTCTTCTTCATTTCTCACACCCAAAAGGGGGCCTTGGAAAAGGTTTGGTGTGAAAAACAAAATTGTTATAGATAACAAAAAGAAATTGTAATGAACAAACTGTAAATAGTGTGCGGAATGACTTCGCAAAAGTTAGTGGCAATGGACAAAAGTCCTATAGAAGCCAGAATGATAACTTCAAAGTTGGTAACAAATTTGAGCCTAGGAAAGGGCCAATTGGAGGATGCTTCAACTATGGAAAGGACCATTACGTGATTCATTATCCTCTGGAAAAGGATGATCGCGATCGCAAAGATAGGATACACGCCGCTAGGTGGCTAATGACATGTGAAAAGCAAGTTACGCCTATAGAAGTTCCGGGTAAGTTATTTGGTACACCTGTAGTCATACTTTTTGATACTGGAGCTACTGAATGCTTTATTTCTAATAAACTTACAATGAAATTAAAAAGGAAAGCTGAACGGATGGATAAGACATGGACAGTGCATTATGGGAATAATGTTGTCCATACAATGAAAATGTGCCTTTTTGGGGCAATTGGTGACTTGCCTATTTTCTCCACCAAAGTTGACTCAGTATGTTGCTCCTTTAGGATCATATGACATCATTATTGGAGTTAACTAGTTGGCGTAACATAAGGCAAAGGTCGATTATTATGAAAAACAAATTTGTTGTTTTGATGACCGCAGAAAGCGTGCCAGTCATTCAAGTTGTAAGGCGTGAGGTTGCAGTTAGAAAACTAACAGCTATCATGCAACTAAAAGGGCTAAAAATAGAGGCTGCACCTTGTATGTAGTAAAAATGATAGAAAATGCTGAGGAAGATAATGATTTCATGGAAAGATATCCATTATTAAGGGATTTCAAAGATGTATTTCGGGAGGAATTACCAGGTCTTCCACCCAAATGAGAGTTTGACTTTGCAATAGAAATCAAGCCAGGAACTGAACCCATATCTAAGGCACCTTATAGAATGACCACCCTCGATTTGGTAGAGCTAAAGGCTCAATTACAAGAACTTTTGACTAAGGGGCTGATAAGACCGAGCATCTCACCATGGGGAGCGCCGGTAATTTTTGTAAAGAAAAAGGATGGCACATTGAGACTGTGCATTGATTACAGAATGTTAAACAAGGCAACTATTAAGAATCAATACCCACTTCCTAGGATTGATGATCTGTTCGACCAGATGCGTGGAGCATCAGTCTATTCAAAAATAGATCTTTGATCTGGGTATCATCAGCTGAGAATAAAGGAAGAAGATATTCATAAAACAACTTTTAGGACAAGGTACGGGCATTATGAATTCACGGTGTTACCTTTTGGGTTGACAAATGCACCTGCCGCCTTCATGAATTTGATGAACAATATTTTTCAAGAATACCTAGACAAGTTTGTGCTTGTATTCTTAGACGACATTCTTATATACTCTAAAAATGTCGAAGAGCACCAAGAACATTTAAGGATAGTCTTTGGAAGTTTTAAAAAAGAGGAAGTTGTATGGTAAAGCTGTCTAAATGTTCCTTTTATGATGCAGAGGTGCATTATTTGGGACACGTTATAAGCAAAACGGAATAGTTTGTAGACCCTTCAAAGATCATGCGGCTATAACCGAGTGGCTGTGCCTAAGAACGTGCATGAAGTAAGAAGCTTCATGGGCTTGGCGGGATATTATAGAAAGTTCGTTAAGGATTTTTCAAAAATTGCTGCCCCAATCACTTCACCGCAAAAGAAGGATAAGAAATTTTTCGGATCGACAAATGTGAATCGCCTTTAAAATTTAAAGGAACATGCCTAACTACAACACCTATTTTAAGCTGTACTAGATCCAAATGGAAATTTTATGGTTGTAACAGATGCATTGGGAGAAGGCCTTGGAGGCATTCATTGCTGAGAATAACCATGTCATAGCTTATGAAAGCGAAAGCTTAAGTTACATGAAGCAGAATATTGCCTTATTGAGCTTCCTGTAGTCAACACAAATGTGTAGCTTCCCATTCTTTTTTATTGAGATCACAATGGGAGAAACCCATTCTGAATTCTCCATAGCAAATATGAATCCTACATCAAGCAACTTATCTATTTCTTCTTTTACAGTCTTGGAAAAATTAGGATTCATTCTATATGGCATTTGCTTTATGGGCTTAGCACCATCTACCAGCTCAATAAAATGTTCTACCCAACTTATTTGACGGAGTTCCTTGTAATCAAAAGTGAATATGTGTATGTACCTTCAAAAGAGCTGGAGGTAGGATTCCTTCTCACTCTCCATCATAGCATCACCAATCTTTATTTGCTAGAGACGATCCTCAATTTCTTCTTTAGATAATTTTATGGGGTCATGAGTCGGTGTGACTAGAAGGATATCCATGACCAAAACATCAACCTCACTTTCTTCATCTTTTGTGTCCACTTCACTGGTACTAGAGTAATCAGAGGATGTCCAATCATCAGTTTCATCACTTGAATCGATAGGTTCTGCCTTATGATGCCGAGGGATCACATTTATTTTCACCCTCTCTCTACCACGTCCAAGTGTCATGAAGCCTTCATTCCAGTAGTTTCTTGCATGAACTCTTCTTATCCATGGTCTTCCCAACAACATTGGGTACGCAATAAGATACCATTTTTCATCACCTAAAAGTCTACCACACATACAACACCCATAACGAGATATTGCCACATTTGAAACTACACCTTCGGTTTAGTTTTTCCCTTATTTAATGACCTTAACATAAGTGTTGAGGGGAGATCAATTTTTAAACCCAACATATTCATTACGAGACTCGGTCATTACATTAATTGCAGCACCTCCATCAACGAAGACATCATGAATTGAAATAACATTACATAGTACCTCAGTTGTGGAGCGTAGGGATCCGCCTCGCCTCCAAAAAAGGGACCTCAACCTCCTTCCTTTGTCGATCATCGAGTCCACTTCGTAGCTCCCACCTCTTCTCGAAGACATAGCCAAGAGTTGACCATATGTAATATTTGCGAGCCTTTTGGATAGATCTTCTAAGATGGAGTATGGTCCTTGTCCCCGTGAAATCGAAAATCCCGCACACCCAACTTTCTTCTCCTATGTTTCTTACTAGTTTCTCCTTTCATCTTCTTAGGGTCATTTCTATCTTGGTTATCTTTTTCTTTCTTTCTTTTTGTTATAAACACATCTACTTCATTATTTATGCTCTTATCTACTACATCAAAAGAATTCACGGGTTCTTTTCCTTTATCATTATATCTTTACTAGATGTAGAATCTCTATCTAGACAATTATACTTATAATGACCCTTTTTATAACAACCATAACAAACAACTTCAGAAATATTTCTTTTGGACCTCTATCTCCTCCCTGAGAACTAAATTTTTTTCCTTGAAGAAGATTAATAGTTAACTGTCTCATCTTCTTGAGAAGATATTCATACTCAGTAGATGTACTAGGAGAAAGATTTGTGCTCACCGAGAGTGGTTGTGGATTCTGAACCAAAGGTGCTGGTGTAGGCTCTACTTTAACAACAATTTCTTTGGGCTCCTCTTCCATGCTTTCTTCTTGCCTTCTTGCAATCTCCTTTGCTTGTTCAATGGTAGCTGGGTGGTCATACTTCACTCGTTGTCTGATCTCTGGCTTCATCCCAAGAATGAAGTGCTTACAGAGGAGATTATCCACACCATTCATCAACCCATCTGCTAATCCTTCCTTCCGGATCTGGGCATCGAGCTTCCTCCTTAGCTCTAGAACATGAGCATGATAATCTCTTATCTTCTCCTTCTCTCCTTGGGCTAGCTTTGTGATCTCGATCATGAGATCTGCATATTTCTATTGTTCACCAAATTCTTCAAGAAAACTTTCAGTTAATAAATCCCATGAATTTTTCACATTATCACCTAGTGTTTCAAACCACCTAAGTGCTAAACCATCCAAAAAGGTAGGAAAAAATTCAGTCCATTGTTCCCTTCTTATGAGGCCATTACAAATACAAGATCGTTTAAACTCTTGAATGAAAGAGGAAGCATCTTCATTAGATTGAGCTGAAAATACAGGAATCTTCCCCATTTTCAAAAGTAACCACAGTGAAATACCAACCCACAAGTACAATCAATAAGACTTATGTGCACAAATAATTGGAATCACTATAATAGAAAGTGACTTTACACTTTTCTACAGTAGAATATAAATGACCATGGTAAACTATGGTAAAACTTGACTTATCGGTAAAACCGACTTTACTATGGTAAACACTATTTGATAAAAAGTGAAGTTATTTTGTAAATACTATTCACGATAAAAGTGAAGTTCTGCGGTAAATACTATTCACGATAAAAAGTGAATTTACCATGGTAACTACTATGCATAAGAAAAAAACAAGGTTACTCTCCAAATGATTTCGACTAAGTGGGAATATCTCTCAAGAAAATCTACCAACGAGGAATGGTCCTTTGAACGGAACCAAATTGTCATCACTAATCCAAAGACTATGATAATTCTTCACGGGAACTCCTCGTGCTATGATTATTTACTAATGCACATGACTTTTAGTTTGGTGGATGGAATCGGAAACACAACAACAAACATAACACAAGAATACCATAGATTATGATAAGAAGGAATGACGATAAATCTGAAATATAAGGGTAAATTATAATATCAACATGAAATTGTTACAATCTCACCCATGAGGTACTTCAAGTGTTACTGACTTCACTTGCCTTCTAACAATAACTATGGGAGAAACTTCACAATTACACTTCTTAATGGCTTCTTTAACACACCTTCAAAATGATGGCTTCCTTTACACACTTACAATATTTCTCACTACTTCCTTCTATGCTAAATGAGGGGGGTGGCCTCTTTATTTATAGACTTCTAGGCTTATCCATCTTATCTCTAAGATAGGATAAGAAATCCACTCTGACGAATCATATTCCATACCTTAACTCTTATCTGTACATGTAAGCTTATCTTTTAAGATAAGATAAACCTTATCATTTCACATGGGTTCCACATTTTTAGACTTTTTACAAATAAAATATACAAAATATTTATGACCTCACTCCTTGTCCTTATTACCAATATAATATTTATAATTCCTAATCATGTAGACCCTACTTCTCTACTTACCCCAACTTTGACATTTTAACATTACTGGACCACTTACGACAAATATTTACTTTTTACCACAACATTCCTATTGTACTTTTGACTATTACCATACTATACATTATTGGCGGCATCGTACTGGCAGCGTCGTTATCTTCTATCGGACGCTACTACTAATTATACTTAACAACATCCTATTCCTAATACATACATTAATGAAATAGAAATTACGGAGGAAAATTTTAGTGTCGATGCAGATATAAAATCATCCATTGCTCATGCACTGTCCCTGGTATGTCCCGACTTCTCCAAGGATTTTATCATGTACAAGGTTATGCGTCGCGCATACTATATCTTCCATCTTAATGTAGAAGAAATCTCGAGGATGTTGAATCCCCAATCGCATTCCCGAGTTCCCCTCTCAAGCTTCATGAATTGAAGATGTCTTAGTTAGAAAAACATGCCTTCGTAGTAGTCAAAGCAGTCAAGAAATTCGAAGACTACATCCTAAACTCTCATACGGTAGTGCTTTGATTCACGACACGACAAGTTAATTCTATCCTAACTCAACAGGAGTTAGGAAGCTTACGAGGAATTAAATCACAAAGGTCCAAGAGTATACGGACATCAAACCAACCAAGTTGGTAAGGGGTAGAGGCCTAAGTCAGCTCATGGCTGAAAACAAAGATTCGAGAGGTCCCTAAGGAGGAAGTTGATTGCATCGATGGAGCGCAGGTAAATCAAGAAAGCTAATTCTCTACCTATAGTTCTATTTATTGCGACTAGTGACGAGTGGTATTCCGACATCACTTTCTTTCTCACTTATGGTGAGTGTCCATCTCATCTAAATTCAAAGGAGAAATAGACAAGAAAGCTCGGTGGTAACTAGATATGTCATATGGGATGACGGTTTATACAAACACGAGATTGATGGCATCTTCTTGCGATGCGTTAACAAACCACAACAGATCAAATTACTTAAAAGTTTTCATGACTCGATCTGCGGTGGTCGCTTCTCCTCATCCATAACAAAGCACATAAGATCATTTAGGATAGGTACTCTTTGGACAACGCTATTTCGAGGATGATACCACCGGGTAGCAAAATGTGAGTTACGCAATAGTTTGTTGGCAAACCAAAATTGGCTACTTTTCCCCTCAGGCCCGTCATTATTGATGAACCATTCAAGTAATGGGGAATTGAATTTATTGAAGCACTACATCCCCAATCAAGTGTTGGACATAGTTATGTCCTAACAACAACTGATTACTTCACCAAATGGGTGGAGGTCATACCTGTTAAGAATGCCACCTCTGAAGTTGTTTGCAACTTCATCAAAGAAAATATCATCATGAGATTTGGCATCCCACACAAGATCATTGCTGATAATGCTTCCAACTTCTCCTCATGGGAATTTATCCATTTTTGCTATGGATATAGAATAACTTTGGCCCATGCCTTAGATTATTACCCCCAGGGAAATGGTTAGGCTGAATCCAGCAATAAAAACCTAGTGACTATCATATGAAAGCTAGTCAATGAGAATCAGCGATCATGGCACAATTCATTGTATGATGCTTTGTGGGTAGACCATATTACCCCAAAGAGGAATCTCGAAATGTCACCTTTTTAAGTGTTATATGGAATTGACGTTGAGATCCCTATCTCCATAGAACTCCCTGCTCTACGCTTGGCACGAGTGATCGAAGATGAAACTTTCTAGAATTCTCTTGAAAAGAGGATCATGTATCTAATGAACTTGAAGAAAAAAGGGTAAGGGTGGTCGACGGGATCACCAAACATCATAATCAAGTCAAAATATTGTTCAATAAAAATGCCAAGTAGAGGGATTTCCAAGTGGGAGATCTCGTCCTTCTATGGGACAAGTGAAGAGAGCTAAAGGGCATGCACGGGAAATTCGACTCTCTTTGGAGAGGGCCTTTCAAGATCAAGTAGCTCAATAAAGAGAATAGCTTCTATCTCTCATATCTGGATGGAACTAAACTCCTGCTTCCCTACAGCGGCAACATCTCAAAATATTCAGGAAGTAGAGCTTGCTCTCTTCTTTGTATAGTTTGCTTTAGTTGTGTGTTTGTTTTTGTCGTGTGTTTGTTTTCTGTTGGTTGTGTGTTTTCCTTTCTTTTTCGTCACCCTTGTTTTTTACTCTGTAACCCAATGGATAGGCACATGTAGATATGGGATTCTCTACCCTTAAGCTTTACTCAAAGATAGTCCCCAGAAAGAGCCAGTTGTTATCCTGTAAAATTGACAAGGACAATTTTGCAGGTAACCATACAAAAATTTCTGTTTTGGTCCCCCATTGAGGTCCCTTAACGTTGGATGGCATAAAATCCCTTTTCTAGAAAATCTAGTTTTTAGAACTTGGTCATTTTAAACCTTTTAAGTTGGGCATAATTTTCATTCGTGTTACATCAACCAAAATTGCGCCCCTCTATTCTTTTGGTGCATTCTAGGGAGTGACAACACTCCAAATGTTGTGCCTCTCAAAGGTGCGCCAAGGCGCAAGCACCATCTTGTTATCACTTTCTAAAGTGCGTTGTGGGTGCTAAAAACGTAGTGTCGACACTCCCAAAGCTACACCAAGGTGAAAATCCCTTTGTGTCAACATCCACTCAGTGCGCCATAGGAAAAAGTTGGTGGCACATTTATTGCACCTTTTGCTATATATAGGCGCGTCCGACCTGTCATTTTCACATTACAAAAATGTGAAAAGTCTTTTTCTCTGTGCATTGTCAACGTTCCTGTTAGCCCCATGTGTTGCCATTTGTCATGTTTATGGAACCCACATCGTCTCCTTTATGTTATATATTCTGGTAAGTGGCCCTTTCCTTCTTGTGGATTTTTGTGGTTTTTATGTTGGGTTAGGTGATTAGGATTGTTGATGATAACATGAATCTAAGAAGATAACACAATCCCAACCCATTTTGCAAAACCCACCTACAAGCCGTTTTTCACTCTCCTTCTAGATCTGCAAATATGGAAGGCTCTACCTCATAATGGACCCCTACCCCTTTTCTCCTCTGTCCCCTGCTTTGCCAAGGTTAACCCCTTACTATCAAAATTTGAGCTGAGAGAGTAAAAAACCACAAAATGAAGAGAATCAGCCTGTTGTCTTCCATGGTGCAATTTTCATATGTGTTGTGCTAAACGTATTCACGCCCTTTGGCGCACTATTTAGTCATGCTGCATCAAAAACAATCGCGCCAAGGTGCCTTTGTGAACTCATGCAACAAAACCCTTTCCCGCACCCTCGTAAAAAAACTACAAAAATTCCTAAGGCGCCAAAGCACGAGTGCACCTACAATAAGAATAACACTTCATGTTATATAAACCCTTCCTACGCAAAGGCAAGCTTAACCCTGGCACACCTCACCTTGATGTTACATCTTTTGCATCGCGCGCCTTAGCGCACCATGATACTCTATAACACCAATCATATATGTGCCCCACTAAAAGACATCCGATTACGCACGTCCATATCCCGACACCAACATCCGAATGTTGTGTGTAGCCTTTCCATGCCCCGCACCCTTCTCGGCATTGCTTTCTCCCATGTAACACTTTCTCGAAAGTGCGCCTTGCTTTTCTAAGTCCCCAGACCTACAAGTAAAGCTACGCCTTACGCCAGAGGCTCATAAATTGCTAACTTTTCATTTTGTAAGCTTTTATGGATGACTTAACAACTAACATGGCCCTTCTATGATGGACTTCCTAATTCTTCTTACAGATCAACAGCTAAACTCAGATCCACAAATATCTTCATCGAGTAAGAAGCCAACCAAGTCTAAGGATAAAGCCAAGCTAACAGAGCAAGAAATGAAATATAAATACCAAAGGGTCGGGATGCCTAACTCACTTGCAGAGTGCGATCTTAATATCAATGATTCAGAACTCGGGCACATTGACATGGAGGACTTTTGGGCCAGAACCAAGAAGGTCACAGGCAGCCCATGGATGGATAAATTGGTTGGCAAAGTGATCTCGCACTTTCTTTGTAGGGCTCCCGGTGAGTGCAATCAACAATGAGTTTATGATGTTGGTGAGCCATTGTTATAATAAGGACACAAGCTGTGTCAAAATGAGAAGGGTGAGGTGATAATCAACCTCACGGCCGACATTTGAGATCATGTTAGGTATCCCTAAGCCACGAGATATTTTGTAGAATGAACCGGGGGAGGACAGCGTGAAGATATGGACTAAAAATGAAGACAAATGTATAGCGGTTAATGAATGAGGTGTACCTCAAGAATAATAAGGTGACAAGAAGGTGGCCCCAATCACCTTCCTAAGCGGTTGTTGTTTGGGCTACCTAATACCCACTACTTTCAAAAGTTGATGCTTAGGTACTTACAAACAATGAATAAAAATGTTCCCAATCGGTGTTTTAATTGGGGAGATATTATCAACAACACAATCTCGGAGTAGCTTTAAAAATTTCAACAACCGGGAAGTTCTATATGAACTCCTATGTAGTATATGTGCTACCTCATAGAGGTACTACCCAAGATTGAATTGGTGCAGGATATGGCCCGAGTGTCAAGATATATGAGTAATATCCAGAGTTAAGACTGGAGAACATCATAGCCCAATTCAGTAAAATCAACGATGTCTTCTTCTATGGTGTCATCTACCTCTTGAGGCCCAACATGACTTGCGGTTGGATGACCAAAAGCATGATCACCACCATAGAGAAGTGGGGAGTGTTATTCATGCAATTCCCCACTTTCACCTATCTCAGAGCCGCTAACTTCTTGGGAGAGCCCACCAGATTGCCAAGGTATGTGGGACCCAAACTGATCCTGTTGGAGCTATCTAGATAGCTCATCACATACCATGAGAAGTGTTTGAAAAGGAAGAATGGTGGAACTCCATTCCCCCTCACGGTGGGCGGATACACCTACACTTCGAGAGAGAAAATCGTGGGAGATGTATACAAAGCTTGAATTTCTCAATCTAAAGCATAATTTACCAGAAGGCCAACCTTCATTCCTCATGGTTGCCTTCCAAGAGTAAGGATTGATCCAATTCACGTCCCTTAGATCGTGGATATCTACATCGACCTAAATCAGGAAGTTGAGCTCAGACGAAAGGATCACTCCTAACTGGCCCTGGCAGAGATCATTCAATATGGTGTGGCTATCGTCCCAAAGTATTTCAAGCAAAATCGATCAAGAAGTTGATCAAGTTTATCTAGACACGGAAGGGGACAATTGGCCATTTACCAAAATTGATAGGAACAAGGCCCCTCAGACTATAGAGGAAAGGGTCAAGGGCACTCTGCAACGCACCGAGCATTGGTGCAAGAAAAATGGTATCATCTACCTTGGGGTAGACTTTACCACGTCTCCCTTGGGTAATGCACCATCCAAGCCAAAACATTTACCTGAGGGAAAAGGAAAGGATAAAGTAGAGAGGAAAGCACCTTTGCTCGAAAGAGTTTCCGAGAGCCCTCCTTCCACCACCGAGGAGCAAGTAGTGAACCTGGTATCCCCAGGAAAAGAAGAAGCGGCAGTGCTCTAATAGACACATCCACTCAAGATGTTGTCATTGCTACAACTGGTGAGGTCCCAACCATTCCCTCTCCTACTCCTCCTTCCCCTCCTCATGTCACTCAAACAACCACTCCTTTGGTTGTGTCTTCCTCTCCACCTTCCTCCTTCCCCTCTTCCTCTTCATCCATCTTCTCTTCCCTTGTGGATCTCTCCCCCAACATTTCTTCCCTCATCTCACATATCCCTTCCGCCCCCATGGCCTCCTCTCTTGTAGTGACTCCTATTCCCATGAGCATTGGTGTGTCGACCCCTTTCTCCATGTTGTCACCAAGTGTTTCGACACACTTCCCCATGTCCACTGCAATCGTTCTTCCTTCCACCCCTATTTCCTCTTTGTCCTCTGGTCCCACTCCCCTAAGTCCAAGATGGATCTCCAAACACCTGAGCCAACACAAGAGGAAAGTCCCTATCGCACCTATGGACTTCTCTGTTATTCCGCCTAAAGGGCCTATGAAGCAAAAGGCTAGAACCCACTTCTCTCAAAGTGTTTCGGTGAAAGAGTTATGGAGATCGCATACCCTGATCCCACAAAGAAGAAAGAAGATCTGTCTCCTACAGATTTTACTGGTGACTCAGTCACAATGGGAACATCATCAAAGAGCCTGCAAGGAGAGGCCTTATCCACAGTGGATGCCCTTTACAAGAAGCTTCGAGAAGCAAAGGAAGAGAAGAGAATATTAAAAGAGCAAAACAAGCATCTTCTCCAAGCCCTGCAAAAGATGGGCAATGCCCTCTTATAACCGCCACCAAACCTTCGAAGTTCTTAGTCAGGAGAAGATAAATGAGTACGCCAAGATTGGTGAGCAAGGTGTAGTAGTGTCCACCTAGAGAGAGTAGATCCTCAAAGATAGTTAGGAAGTGATTACAAAGTTCACAGAGCTCTATCAAAATATAGATCAAGAGAACAAGGAGCTCCAGGCAATAGCAAGACCTATCTCCTAAGAGTTCAACCATGCCAGGTGGCAACACGAGACGTTCCAAAAGATGCTCGACTACCAGTCAATGACTTGTTGAAATTCGAGTCTTGATCACCTGCGAGCACACAATAAAGTCCTTACTGCTTTAGACTATCAAAGTTGACCAAATGGAGTTTTTCTTAGAAAAGATAGACAAAATCAAAGAGGAAGCCCTTGATGCCATGCATCAAATGGAGTAGATCATCTTAAGAATGTCTCTAGGGTGCTTGGTACAGTACAGCGTACACCTTGAGGAAGGTGGATGATACTATTTAGCTTTTCAAGGAATCGCGTCACAAGGTTTAGCATCGAAGCCACTTTTGATGTAGAATCCATCAACAACCTTACGGCACTGTCGCGACTTCATTGGGTACCGATGGAGGCAGAAATGAATACTTCAAACTCCCTGAAAGACTCAAAGATGAACGAGAAACTTGCGAAGTCATCGGGGATCACACCAAGGGTCCCACTCAGGATCAACTTCAGGTGATGGTCAGCAAGTTCATGGAGTATCGAGCTCAGTTTCACATCACCTCTCCTGAGCAGAAGCAAGACACTCCTTTCAAGCCAAGGGATGACGATGAATAGGCTTCCTCCTTCTGGGATAAATCCCATTTTTGTAAAAGTATTTAAAAGTATGTTGGCATTCGTGATGACATCATCCATGTTGCACCATGGGATGTTGTCATCCACAAATTGCCCTAAAGTCAACATTTGACTTTTAAATATTTTGTAAATAGTGGTTGGCTCCTTTTTGTCTTCTTTCTCCTCCTCCTTCTATAAATACTTGAACACTTGTTGTATTCAGTGTGAGAAAATTTGTATGAAAAATAGAAGTGAGGAAAGAAAGACTTCAAGCTTTCTTGTAATAGAACAAAATATTAATACAAAAAATTGAGACTTTGTGTTGAATTCTTGTGTTATGTGTTAGATCTTTCTTAAGTTAGATATGCATACTTTTTCTATTGGATTCACCTATACTTTTTTCATTTGTTTATCAGTATTGCTTTGTTTGTTTATGTGAGTAAGTTTGGCTTTGTTTACTACGGCCCAAAACATAAACCCTCTGACCTTTCTACTTTGGAATTCATTTCTTTTCTCCCTTCAGATCCATCTTTCTTCTATTCCTTCCTTCATTCCTTTCTATTCTTCGTCGGAACTAACTCTACCGGGATGAGATCCCAAACCCCTCGAAGGCATAATCGTAAGACTTACATAGATTCCTACTAGTAGGATAGCAATAAACTAGTTTCACTTTCTTTTGTCTCAAAGAGGGGCTATGCCCTCCACACCGTTGGCTCATCTATCCATATATCTCGCCCACCCAATAGATTTTCGGACCAACGGGAGGTCAAAAGGAAAAAAATGGGAAACCTCCCCACTCTACATATCTCTAATTATTGGAAACAATATAATACACAATTTCATGATTGATTTGAGAACAAGCAGGCTCTGTCATGCCGAAACAAATAATTGATCAACTCTGGGTCTTCAATATGAAGTCATTTCTAGAGGTGTGGTGTAATTGGATGGGACATCGGTAATAAAAGTTAGAGTGAACAAAGGATTGAGCCTCACATTGCATGCATGACCAAATGTCACGGTCTTGCAATATGTTTTGTCATAGAATTGCCACCACTCTTTGCATTATGCTTGTCAAGAGACTTCACCACTAAAATTGGAGGTTATTTGTCTATTGATTGGTCACACATGTTATTCAAAACAAGGTATGGAGCTAAGGTGACAATCATATCTAAGAAAACTACTAATTTATACATTAAGGCTTATGCATCGAGTCCAATCAATATAAATTTTTCTACCTTTGATCAAGAAGATTTCCCAAGCACTTATGAAGCAAATACTAAGGTTGGAAGCATTCCAGACTTGACTCTTGATGACTAGGCCAACAAAATACATGTTTTTGATCCTTACAAGGAAATGGAAGAAGTTGAGCTAGGAGTCTACTATTTTCACGAAGAGAATTCCCTTCTCCCTAGCATTACAGATCAAATCACAAAGATGACAACAAAGTGTGGCATCTATTCTTTGATGGCTCAAGAAGTAGGAAAGGTGTTGGAGGAGGAAATGCTTGTGTCACCTCAAGGTGTCAAATATTACTCAAACCTTTGCACACCTGATTTTCAAGCTTAAATAACATAGCTGAGTATGAAGCTTTGATTCATGGATTGTATTGGGCAAGAAAAAGGGGTATTAATAACTTTCAAGTTTTGGAGACAAGTGAGTTGATCGTGAATCAAGTTAGAGGAAAAAATGTTGCTAAGAATGATCTTTTAAAAAATTACAAGAATCGGGTATGAGATATAATTGAAGATTTCAAATCCTTCAACATCAATTCCATCCCAAGGAAGAAGAATCATGTAGCATAAGCTTGCAATTTATTGGGTCAACATTTGATGTTGTTGAAAGTGTGTGCAATGAAAAGTTTGCAAAAGCTTATAAAATGGGGTAAGAACACATAAGAGGCCCCAAAATCTTTAAAAAACAAATCAATGACCATTAGATTAGAGATAAGCAAGAGCTACCTATTTGTAAAACAAGGATGTGAAACCTATAGAATTTTATTAATGATCAATCAATCAATTACACAGTGCAAAGCTGCGATATATAGATGTATTGCACAACCGGATACAAACAATAAAGGATGTTGCATAGGTACACCCATGAACTAATACAAACAATAATATTGTTAAAACAATATAACAACTCCCATAGTGTTTGAATAAAAACAATAAGATGGTTATGATTAAATATAACCATATAACATTTAATAAATAAACTAACTAATATGCAATGCATAATTAATTAAGGTAATAATATATTTACCCTAACATTCCCCCCCTTAATTTTGCATTGCCTCAAGGGATGAGGAGAGGAAATCTCTGAACATCTCAAACTTGTCACATGCAAGTGACTTTGTAAAGATATATGCTCATTGTTTAGCTGTTGAACAAAATGAAGTTGTATATTGTGCTTCAAGACATGCTCGCGTATGAAATGTACATGTACCTCAATGTGTTTTACTCTTTCATGAAAAACTGGATTGTGAACAAGTTTGAGAACACCTTCATTATCAACCGACATGGTGTTCGGTTTGTCTTATGGTATTCTAAGTCCTTCTAGTATGCGACATAGCCAAATCGCTTCACGCATAACTTCTCTTATAGAATGATACTCAACTTCGTAGAACCATAGCTTGGCTCATATCGAGTTTCTTCCCTTGCATCGTATCAAATGAGCTTTGGATTCCTTTACATTGAGATCTACCTCATGAGTTTATCATCGTACTTAACACCAAAAATTCCTCGTTCTTCCTTGTGCTTACTCAAGAAGCATCCGAGTTTCACCCTAATATAACTATAGTTCAACACGACTACACCTTCGGTATACTCGGTGTTACCGACAATCTTCCACATGTGCTTTAACGCCCTAATTACTTTCTGATGAATTGGCATTTGACTCGGATTACTTCCAATTATCTATTCCGAGTTAATCACTTAGTTTTTCTTCTTTTGGCTCGATTCGGCATCGTAAACTTGAGCTCAAGCTAATTCATCCACATGATCTAGCGATCTTTACATTTGGTCAATCACAGAGTGCATCACCAATGCATTGAGTGGGATTTCTTTGAAACGATCCCTTATTGTCGAGCTTACATGGCGAGCTTTCCCATCGATCTCCAAATTGAACTCGGAGCCGAGTTCTATTTTCGCGAGCTATAATCATGAACCGGGCTCTTTTCACACTTATTGAGCTACGTTCTCGATGAGCTCTGTACTGCGAGCTTACATCGAAATCCCCAAACATTGCGAACCCATTGATCTTAACTCATTGAATTCAACCTTCTATGGCTGTCTTGAGCCGACCTCCAAAAGCCTTACATCGGACATAGCTTTGCTCATATCGAGTTTCTTCCCTTACATCGTATCAAATGAGCTTTGATTCCTTTGCATTGAGCTCTACCTCATGAGTTGATCCTCGTACTTGACACCAACGCATTCCTCGTTCTTCCCTATGCTTATTCAAAGCAATCTTCCGAGTTTCACCCTAATGCAACTATGGTTTAACCCGACTACTCCTCCGGTCTACTCAGTGTCACCAACAATCTTCCACACATGCTTTAACACCCCTGATGACTCGCGTGGTGAATTGGCATCCAACTCGAAATTTGCTCATTTAGATTGCATAAAGCTCGTTGAAAATGGTGATCTTCCCGCTCTATGGTTTCACCTCACCACATATTATTTGTAAACCATGAGCCCCTATTTGTGCCAAGTGACTCGAGCTAGCTCCCGACTCGTAAAAAATCGAGCTCCCATGACATGGTGATCATCTCGCAGCTCCCAATCCCAGAAAACATTATCTCGAACTCCTAAACCATACACTTCCAAATCCTAAAACCCAAAACTCTTAAATTTGGAGTTTCAAGATTTCAAGTTTCGAAATATCCAATGCTCATGACGTCTTTAGGCCCAAAACTTTGAAATTCTACGAAAAGGAATTGTCTCGAAAAGTGACTCCTTAGTTCTCTATCTGAGCTCGGCTATCATCTTCCTTCACTCACCGCAAGCTTCGCCTGTGTGACCAACTCCTCCTGAGCCACATCCACAATGATGAGCCAAGCTGTAACATGACTCACGATCTCCTTATATGTACCTCATTCCAATGCTTGTCTCCATGCCTGGCTCCCAAAATGAGCTCTCCCAACCAAGCCAATTTTCTCTCTGATCAACTCAGAATCCCGACCAACTTGTTTGGGCCTACACCTGAGCCACTCTTTGGCATTGAGCTCCACTCATTCTTTCTAAGCTCTATGATTGACTTGAGCCTTTCCTTGTCTACCCACACTCACCACCGAGTGATGTCCCCTAAACACATTGAGCGAGCTCCCAACAAACTCTATCCCCGAACACATTGAGTGAGTTTTTCCTGATTAATCTATTCCTCTCAATCAAACCTGCAACATTACGTTGAGATTAAAGGAGAACTTCCTCGAGTTTGTGAGCCACTCCATAATTCTGGCAAGATTTCCATTTTGATCTCTTTTTCGCTAATATGATCCTGACCCCCTCTCTGTTATGGCTCATTTCACCGAACTCTACACTGAGCCATCTGCTCAGACATTCCTCTTGTGATCCCATTTACATCGATGATCAGTTCCATGGCTTGGCCTCTGAGCTCGGGATCTCATTCATGTATGCACAAATGACTCGACTATGTGTAGAGTCTTATAATGGATTCAAACCAGACGTTTTAATTGGCTCGTTTCTTCCTCCTACATTTTTCATTCAAGATGCCGAGGATCTCCATTCCTTACCCAGTGTATATACACCGATCTTCAACATGTTGAGCATCAATCATGGCTTCATATGTGCTCAGAACCAAGATTCTTCCTATTATGCCGAATTAAATGTTTTCTTGACTAGACAAGATCTCCAGGGTCGGTATTTACTACTTCTTAGAACTCCACATGTGATCTCCTTTTTGCGATACGAGCCCTTTGCAAGTTGATCCCACCTCATCCTTCACCATGCACGAGTTGTGTCCCATCAATTCGTCGAGCTCGATCCTCTTAACCAAATTTTCAAGCTCACAGAGTGAGCTTTCCACCGATCTTCAAATTGACTATTGACTAAACTTGGGGCCTTTGTCAAGCCCAAATACAAGCCGAAGTCAAACTTGAGCAAGCTCCTCTCATCACACAACTCGCGATCTTGATTCTATTTATTTTTAAACCCTGATTTTAATAGTTTGGGGCTTCTCCTTAAATCGAGAGGGTAAGAAAAATACAAAAATTCATAATGATTTTCCAGTTCGAGATATCAATTCAAACCTCCAAGAAATGGAAAAGAAAGAGCAATCCAGAAGATCCGAAACCAATATACAAGACTTTCAAATCTTGAAATTATATCGATAACCCGAAATCATTATGGAATAATTTTTCGTCTTAGGGTATTATCCTATTGTCCATTTTTGTCCTGGGTGCAAAATTGACAACACCTTCCTTCCACATCTAGTTTGATATCTCGCTATTTCACCTTAGAGAGATTCCTCCAAGGATGATCCTCCTTTTTATTAACGTTGTTTGGGTAACCACTCGATCTAGCCCATGTGATCCCAAACCAACCTTTGAACCAAAAGCCAAGACCTTCATTGCCATTCCTCCTCCTAAGGAGTTGACCACATCATTGAAACCAAAGGTTTTCATTTTAGCAACTCCTAGGCCTATTGAACAAAGTATCATTAGACAACTTCATCAAGCCCTAGTCAAGATGTTGATATAAAAGCTCATCCAAAGCTCATCATATCATAGACAGGCTCTTACTAAATCCTTAAAGCACATTCTCACATCCACTTATGAGGCTTAGCTCTTCGCATCACTCACAGGAGTGCTTACGGCTTCTACTACTACCATCTCGTTAGGTGATGTTGAAATTCTAGACATCCCACTAAAAGAGAAAGACATTCCCCTCTTTATTATGGTTAGATTCAATGATTCATTCATTTAGAAATCCATGATTGAGAGTGGGGTGAGTATTAATGTCATTTCGTTGCATACCTTCGATCAACTCAAGATCTCAAAAGAATATTTTTCCCATGCGCATGCGGTCCTCCATGCTTTCAATGGTGGTGTTGCTCCCTGCCTTGGGGATGATCATTCTTCCCATTTTCATTAGTGAGAAACTCATCCATGAGATCTTTTATATCATTGAGGGAGAGTTTCAATATAATGTTCTCCTTGAACAACCATGGATCCATGCCATGCATTGCATCCCCTCTACACTCCATCGTTCCCTTAAATATGAGCATGAGGGAAATATTATCACGCTCCCTAGGGATGTTCCTCCCTTCCAAGGGTGCAACATGACCTATAGACCAAATTATGTACTCATTCCTAAGAATGATCCATCTACACCATCCACCAGCTCAACCATTCCCTCATCCAAACTCCCTAATGGTGACTCCCTGGATAACGTAATGGACAAACTTATGATGGGGGAGTATTGTCTCCTCACACTCAACACTTTTCCCACTCCTCATCGTATCGGTAGACCTGATAAAGTGCCTATATACCAGCCAAACATTAGGGATGTTGTTCCCTTTGGTCTACCTCATCTTTGTACCAATCTTATTTATGGTGGTTTTGATACCCCCTCTTCCCATATCAATGATATTCCGCATGCCAAACCTTATACCGATGGCTTTAGATTTCTCAACAAACCATCTTTTGCCTATACCTATTTCCATCATTACACATGGAATGGATTTGGCCTAGGCAATATGAGCATGGCCCACATGGCCTTATTCCCAATCAATGTCGTAAACCTCGCAAAAAGTTCAGGTTAGGCTACAAGGAGAAATCCTCTGATCTTGTTCCACCATCTAAGATACTCATGGATATGCCTCCTCCACCTCCTTTTTCTTTTCGACTTTTGAAGATGTGGACATACCTTCTCTACCTTCTCCATCTTTTCCAACCCTTGAAGACATGGACATGCTTTCTCTACCTTCCCCATCTCTTCTAACTCCCAAAGACATGAACATACCTTCTCTACCGGCTCTTGAAGACATGGAAATGGATGACACCATTTCTATTACTTCTGACTTTTTTAGTCTCCACCATAACTTTGGGACCAATCACTTATCAGTGTGAAAATTAGACAAGGTCCCTTCCCCTTTTCCATCTGGACATGATAGAAGAAGAATCTCCTACCATTAACGTCCTTCAGTGTGTTGATTATGATGTCATTCTTTCATACATAGGGGTATTAGATTCTTATCTTCAAAATACCTTGCCATCTGACACACCGCTCTTCTCAAAAAATCCACCATCAATGTCGATATTGGGACTTCTCAGGGAGCCTCATATTCTTAAAGTGGTACAATCTCTTGACCCACATTAGCTAGAATATTTCACTGCATTCCTCTATCGTCATAGTTAGGAATTTACATGGTCATATTCAGAAATTTCAAGTCTCAACTCTTCTATCTTCATCCACAAAATTTTCACTTGTCCCAATGCTAAACCATTAAAGAAGAAGCTTTATGCATGCATCCATGCATTTCCTCCTTGTTAAATAAAATTTACAATGCCTTCTTTCTGCTAACTTCATTATTCCCATTGACTACCCTCAATGGGTTTCTAACATTGTTCTGTCTCCAAAGCATCAGGAAAGCTTTGTATATGTACTAATTTTTGAGATCTCAATCTCACTTGCCCTAAGGATGACTTCCCTCTTCTAAATATCGATCAACTTGTGGATCTTACCGTAGGTCATGAGATGATTTCTCTCATGGATAGTTTCTCTAGTTACAATCAAATTCTCATCACACCATAAGATCAACACAAAACCTCCTTCATTACTCCTTGAGGGACCTTTTGCTATCGCATCATGCCCTTCGGTTTAAATAATTCTAGCGCTACTTATCAATGGGCCATGACTTATATCTTTCATGATCTCATCCAAAAACTATAGAAGACTATGTTGATGATATTTTAGGAAAATCTAAACATTGATGCAACCATCTTGTCATTCTCAAAATCCTTTTGAGTGCTTTGTTTGTTTTTATCTTCATCTCAATCCAGCCAAGTGTGTATTTGGAGTCTTAACGGGAAAAATCCTTGGCTTTATCATTTCTATTAGGGGCATTGAATTTGACCCCATAAAAATTAAGGAAATTATCGAAATGCCTCCTCCTTCCAATCTCAAGAAACTTTGCAGCCTTCAAGGCCACCTTTAATCTATCCACCGTTTCATCTTGTAACTCTCTTATCATTGTTAACCTTTTCGTCACCTCCTTCGAAAGGAAATAGAATTCAACTAGGATCATGATTTCTAGAAGGCTTTTGATGATCTTAAAAATATTTCCTATCTCCACCGGTGCTTACACCTCCACGCAAGGGGGAGCCATTTTACTTGTACATTTCTTCCACTAATCATGCTCTCTAGGAGCCATGATAGCACATCGTGATGACCAAGGTCATGAGCAGGTTGTTTATTACATCAGCCACACCCTTCATGAATGTGAAATCTGCTACACTAAAGCTGAAAGGTTATGTTGCACTCTCTTCTTTGCTACATCTAAGCTTCAACATTATCTTCTCAATCACAAGACTTATGTTATTACTAGCTTTCATCTTCTCAAGACATTGCATTATAAACCTTATCACAACGATCACGTTACTCAATGGCTCATGCTCGTGACATATGTTTACCTCAATTTTATTTCCTAGAAATCCATTAAGAGACAAGTTATTGCCAATCAATTAGTAGAATCCCCTCTTTCTAGTACTCAGCTTCCTCACGAGTATTTTCGGATGAATCCATTAACCATTTCCATCACGAATATAACCCTCTCAAATCCATTTTCTTCTTCAATGGCTCTAATTGTTAAAGCAAGGGGGAGGCATTGGCATTATTCTTATTCCTCCTTGGGAAAATCCTATTCCCCTCGCATATAAACTCAATTTTGAGTGTACAAATAATATGGCAGAGTATGAATCCCTTATCTTGGGTCTTAAAATGGTCGTTTTAAGTGTTCAAATTATTGACATCTACAAGGATTCCGAGCTTATAATCAAAAAATTCATAGGAGAGTATCAATGTAAAAATGATACCCTTCAAAAATATCATGACATTGTTCATCTTCTCCTTAAAGCCTTTGATTCCTACACCATCCAAGTTTTTCCCCGATCGACCAATCATTTTTTTAACATGATTGTGTCCCTCGCAGCTCTCATCCCATGGAAAATAGGGAGTCTAAGATTCCTGTCATCATTCATCACCGTGATCGACCTTTCTATTACTTACCCAAGTTAATATTATAGAATTTTATTCATCGACCTTTGATATTCTCAAATCATTGATTATTTATCCCAATCCATTATTCCTCCTGATTTATCCAAAAATGCTAAGAGGTCTTTTCTTCAACATGCTAACCACTATGTGATCCTTGGCAACATTCTTTATAAATGTAGATTTGATGGTGTTCTTCTCCGATGTCTTAAATCCCATGAAGCCTCCGAGCCATCCAAGAAATCCACGACGGTATGTATTTTTGGTGGACACTTTAGTGGCTTAGTCGTTGTTAAGTGCTTTCTCTGTCTCGGCTATTCATCGCCTCCCTCAATCATGATTGTTTTGAGTATGTTAAGAAATGTGAAAATGTCAACAACATTCCAATATTATTTGTATTCCTAGTCAATATTTGTAGCCGACTCAGGACCTTTGGCCCTTTTTGTAATGGGGTTTTGATCTCATCGACCTTATCAATCCTCGTTTTTCACGTCAAAATGACATTCTATCATCACTTTAACTAAATATTTCACTGAATGGGTGAAAGAAATCCCACTCACCTCAACTAAATCCAACCCAATCATTAATTTTATTTATCAACATATTATTTGTTGCTTTGGCGTTCCCACAAACTTGTCATGGACAATGGAAAGTCCTTTAAAAACAAATATCTCAAGAAAATATGTAACGCATTCAACATCCAACTTAGCTTCTCTTCTCCATATTATCCTCAAGCTAATGGCCAAGCCAAAGCTACCAATAAAACCCTTGAAACATTCTTTCCAAAACTATTGATCAAGCAAGTCGTAATTGGCATCTCTAACTTCCTTTTGCCCTTTGGGCCTATCACACTAGTATTCATACCTCCATGGGGCTACACATTTTTCTCTTGTTTACCATTCTAAAGCCATCCTTCCTCTTGAATTTCAAGTTCCCTCCTTACATGTTTCCTTCTCAACTTCATCTCTAATGAAGATTATTTCCAATCTCGTCTAGCACAACTTGAGTTACTAGATGAGTGTCACCTTATCACTCTTGAACACCATCATGTTTACCAAGAGCACATAAAATGTACTTACAATAATCACCTAAAGAAACATGACTTTAATTTCAAAGTGACCTCGTCCTCAAAGAAAATCATAATGTCACTACTTTAAAAAGGAGTGAATGTGGAAAGTTTTCCCCTAACTAGATTGGACCATACATTATCACACATAAGTATGGGTCGATCCTATCGTTTGGCCTCCCTTGATGGTAAACTAGAAGTGGAACCTCTTAACGCACTGCACTTGTGACCATTCTATTGTTAGCACATTTACCAATGTTCCCTTAGTCATATCTTTAGATCATTCCTCCATCTTATCCTCTTCCATTTCTCGTTGTGATGATTTGGAATTATGTGGTCTTTCATCACTTCCTAGATGTGACCTTAAATATGGGCACCATGGATCTTCCCATAGCATTTTCCTTATGGATAGGTTCTCCCATTTGTGATAACTCGTGATATTCACATCCATCACCCTCTTATTCACCTATTAGAACCATGCAAAGGATCCAGGGGTGTCTCTTGTACATTATTTATCCCCTCCTAAGTGGTCTACTTAGCTAGTCCCAACTCTCCCCATGTGAAATTCAAAAAAATCATCATGGATGCTCTTATCAAAAATATCAAAGTTATCAAAAATAGACTGATCCCTCAAAGGACAGTTGTTCATGTAAAAAAATATGAAAAAAATCAAAATCAAAAAAATAAATAGACCAATCCCTTGAAGGATGGCTATCATATTATTATTTCCATCTATATATTGTATAAAGTAGACCATACCCTGAAGGATGGCTACTCCTTATGGAATTTGAAAGTTTTCCACATTAATCAGCCTTCCATTTTATTAACATCCTAAGAAATCTTCCCACATTGATCATCTTTCTTCTAGCAGACTTCCCACATTGATTAGTTTTCTATTTCCCTTCCTGAGTTGGGGCATAGTTTTAGGGAACACCACTTTTGGAGAACCCTCTTCCCTTATACAAGCACATCTCAAACTCCTTTTTCATGTCAACATTAGGTTTATGAGTTCATTTCATCCATTGTTTCCTTATGATCTTTGAAATGACTAACTATCATTGGTTACTTGCTAACATCATTTTTGGTCACATGTGCCTTACATCACCTAGATCCCCCTCTTGTTTACCTCCAATGCGATTGGAGGCATATTTTCCTCACACATTCCTTGATATGACATGGAGATGTTTATATATATAGATCATTCTCGTTAAGGTTGTGTCTTATCTTCCTCATCATCTGATCTTATCTTCTCTTTATCATCCTAAGTCCCACTTGGCCCATACATGTTTCCCCTTTGGGATACACCTCTTAACCATTCGTTTATCTATGACCATAATCATTTTCCCTTTGGGAATTTTGACCCAGTTGTTCAAACTATTCCTCCTTTTGGCATGCATATTGTCTAAGTCCACTTCGTGGCCATATCTTTTTCCTTTGGGCATTTTAATCCTATTATAACCCCCTACGTGCACATTTTTTGTCCATAATCACTCCTCTTTTGGGCATTTTTTTAATTCACAATCATATCTAATCCATGCACAAAGTCCTCCTTTGAGGCCATACTCATTTTCCCCTTTGGGCATTACATTCTTCATATCAAGTCCACCCTTGTGGCCATATTTGTGCCCTTCTTGGGGGCACCATATTCTCATTCTAAGTCCACATTTTTGGCCATCCTTTCCCCACTTGAAGCATATTTTGTTTCTCATTTTGCCTTTGTGGTCATCCTTTCCCTTTTGAGGCATGTTTCTTCATCACACGATTTTTTTGCCATCTCAGCGCTTTTTTCGTGTCCCGCTAGGCACCATACCTTTCATCCTCATACCTTGTGGATTCATACCTATTTGTTTGATTCCTCATGTACGAAGGATTTCACATACCTTTTTGCATATAGTTGTGCATATTGTTATGACTTGCCTATGACCCGTTATTCATCCCAATTTGCATCCATACTGCAATGATCTTCACCCATTCACCGGTCCGTAGAATTTTTTATCACATCTCCGTTGAGACCATAATTTTCCTCTACTAATGTGATATTGGAGTCACCGCCATATTTTTTCTTGATTTTACGATCCTTTTTGCTTGGGACATCTTACCTTGGTAATAATTTTAACCTTTTTTGTACCCACCCGCCCTTTATCATCTACCTTTTTCAAACATGTCATTGATTTCCCTTAACATCATAGAGCCCCTATTTGAGGGGGAGCTCATCATCAATCCTTTTATTATCCTCATCCAACTCTTATCATTTTTGTCTCATGGCTTGCTATCTCAAACCACTCAATAAAAGGGGCAAAATGTAGACACCTAAATTCGATATCTATACCTTTTATCACTCATGTGCGCATATTTATTTAATCCATCCCCCTTATTTAATTAAATTCCCACTTTAATATCTATCACCTTTAATTTACATTAATTAATTAAGCTTCAATTAATTAATTAATCAATTAGTCCACATCCTTTGCTTCCCTTTCCTAATGGACTTTCTATTTCCTATCCATGCACTTTTCTAACCTATCTCTATTGCCAACTCACCTACACCTCATCCTAAAACACCCTCTTCCCGCCTAATGCTTTAAAGCATTCAATCCTATCCTTAAAAACATAAAAATTGCACCAAAAGCAAAAAAATCCTCTCATTGGGGAAACTTACCCCATAATAGGTAGCGACCCATCCCAACTCCCTATCATCCCTATAAAGTTGAATGCTTTCTTTCCATTCATCATCAGATGTATGCACATACCCCAACTTTCTTACAACTTGCGAGCTTCTCCTCATGCCTTGAACATCTTTGTAATGATCACACACCTCTTGGATCTCCTTCTATTTTTTTGCATTGCTCATAGACATTCCTTTATGAGGTTATCATCGTTTGGTATCATTTTATGTATTTATTATCATATTATCGTTTCCTTGTTTACATCTAACCTTTTGCAGGTCCAAGAATGGTTGGGACTCCATTATCGGCTATTCTATCATTTTTCTATTTCGCAGGTTCTTTGATCCAACTTGTTTCCCTTAGCCTCGTCCAACATTGCCCGGATCATCATCGTCAATCTTCCTAGGTCATCGCTGACTTGATATTTTATCCCCATCCTTTCTATCTCAAATTCCTTTCAGAGTTCTGTTCCAGCCCTTCCATTATTTTTGAGGCCCTCAATTTTTCATCCTACTTCTCTGAACCTATCTAGTTTTCATCCCAAATCCATTGTGATCCTTGTTACCTTGTATTCCTTTCACTACTTGCATCTTACCCCCTCTGCAGAGTTGTTTCTAGTGTCTACATGCCTCTGTTTTGTCTAACTTGCACTCAAAGCATCTAGATCTCACTTATAATTGTTGTTTCATCCCTCCGCCTCATGTCATCATCAACTTGCTCTCTCATAGTTTGGATCACCACTTTGACCAGACTAGGTACATTTAATTTATATTTCATTTCAATCAAATCAATATTAAATCAATCATAATTACTCTTAGACTCTGTAAATCCTTCAGTTTCTACATATTTTTAGTTTATCTTTACTTTGTATCAATTTTTTTTAACAATGGGGGTTGACATCCACCGAGGAAGTTAAACGCTTCTCTCGGATTCACTTTGTCAGGAAACCCCCACCCAAACCATCTAATCAATCCTATTTCAATGGGTCTTATCTCAAGGTTTTATTTGATTTTTAGCAGTGAAATCCATCATCATCTTACTCCCGTATCACATCAGATATTACCTCATAAATCCATCATCATCTAATATCCGATGTGATACTTTTAGAGTATCACATCGATAACCATAAACCCTCCAAAGCACCTTTTGGATTTTAAGTAACATAAACTTTAAAAGTATGCAAAGATATTACTTTAGTAGTAAAGGAAAGTATGCACCTGATGTAAAGGATTATAAAGGATATAAATGTGTCCTAAAATGTTGTGTAGAGTGATTTTTTTGGGTGATCTCATGCCGATAGATATTTTTTTGGGAGATCTCACGCCAAGTGTGAGATTTTGGGTGATCTCATGCCGAGAGTGAGTTTTTGGGCGATCTCGCGCCAAGTATGAGTTTTTGAGCGATTTCACACCAAAGAGCAAGTGTTGGGGATAGAGGTATAGTTTTACTCTTGTTCCATGAATCTTCCTAATAAGCATCACTACAATGATGATACGTCTCGATTCATTATTGTTGTTCCTTTTGTCCTGATTGTTCCGAATTAGTTCCTAATTGTTCTAATTGAATGAGATAGAATGCATTCTATGATTAGAGGACTGTTCCTTTAATCGTAGAAATGCTCTAAAGACTTCTTTGAACTATGTTACTCTAAGACAATAAATGTATCTTCCCTCGTAACATGGGCCCCAAGGGAGGACATGGGCACCCAAGTGCTAGTGTCTGAGTCTAGGCACCGGTGTCTATGCTATGTGTTGGACCCATGTCATATTTTGGGCCATTTTTTGATTGTATCCTTGTGTTGATTTTGTATTGTATTGATGTGTGTTATAGCTCTAATCTTTTGTAGTGGTTATTTTTTCACCCAATATATGCCCCCTCATTTTGGGTGCATGTGATGATGGTAGGAGAATTCAGCCAAAAGGAGAGGACACGATCTTGAGTTGAACTATATAACTACAAGGGGTAAGGAATGTGTATGGTAGATCCCAAGGCATATACAAACAAAGTGGCTAGTAATAGGTGTTAGTAGAAAAAATAGCAAACATGTAATAGAAGACAATGTAACAAACAAGTGTGTAAACAAATTTGACCGCAAAAGTGGGTTTCAAACATGGGACATCTCTCGTAATGTAACAAGATAATCGGGGCCAAAGCGGTCATAAGTAATAAAATATTGATCAAACAAGACATAGGGAAGATCCGCAAACAATAGCATATAATCAAAAGAAATGGAAAACAAGTAGTGACATATATCCATGGTTATATATAGTCCTGCAAGAAAAATGCTATGCATAAAACACTGTTAGCATATTAGAAAGATAATTAACATGTCATGAACTCGTATAAATCAATAAAAAGTAAAATAGTTGTAATAAGATGTAATAATAGAGCCTGTGTAGTATATGATAGTGGGGAAAGTAGATGCCCCCATGATCCTCGGTGGGGTGGTAAAAGGTACATTTCAAGCATGGTTGCAACATGTAATAATCTGTAAGAGTTACGCATTCATGAAAAAGGCAAAGTGAACGTGCATGTATATATAGAACAAGATGATGACATACTAAGAATCATTCTAGCATGGAAAAAAAAGTGTAACATGTAAGTAGACAAAACTAGCAAGAATAGATGCAACCAAGATATGAAAATGTAATGTATGAGTGTGATGGTCAGTATGCAAAATATGGCGATGGTAGCAGCGGTGTGACCCCAACCGATGTGTATGAGATGTGTATGGTATGCAAAATATACTTCCTAAATTAAGACTTACTAAAATAGTAAGTGTCGGGATATTGGTCAAGAAACAAGGATGTTGAGTTGTCCATGTTGATGAAGGAAAATCGAGTGATTAAGTCATTTGTGGGAAATCATGGTGACTTGATAAACCCATAATTTCATAGTATGCACTTTCAGTTGAGTATGGGAGCAGTTTCTCTACTTGGAAATGATAAGGGTCATAGACATCTTGGCTTGCCACCAATCAAACTTGGGATGATAAGTGATGCAAACCATGAAAGGAAAGTGATATGAAAAAGGTTTGTAAATGTGAGTCCTAATTCTCAATCATCTTCCCAAGATCATAAATGGAGATGTGTTTGATGAGTATGATGGTGAATGCAGAGTTTATTATTTCCCATTTGTAGAATAAGACCTTTTCAATGAGGAATGGGTGGACAAGAAGGTGTTTGGGTCTCCGAGGTTGATTCCATCTAAGAAGGAGATATCTTTGTCATGGAGGTGAATTTTTAAGTTCAAGGGAGTCACGAGGAGGAAGGTGATGATCTCCACATTCCAACTTCGACCTTATGTTCAATCCTCTTTCTAAGAAGAGGGGCATCATATGAATCACATTATGGTACGGAACATGTCGAATGAACTAGTGTGTGTAAACTTGTGCCACTTGGATAACAGGTGAAAAAAAGAGCATCATATAAATCACACTATGGTAAGGAACATGTCAGAATGAACTAGTGTGTGTAAAAAATTTCCACTTGGACAACAAGTGAACATAAGAGCATCATGAAGCTTATGAGGGTGTTGAAATATTAATAGCTTTATTGAGAGCCAAGACATTGAGGCAATGGTCATGAGGAGCATGACAGAGAGGATCACATGCCTTGATAAAAAAATAGCCAAGGAAGATTCCACCAATTATAACATTCATCTCAAAGCAATGAAGGAGTTCATCGAGAGTAAGCTCTTCATCAAGAAGCCTCTTTGTCTATTAATTTATCACTTCTCTCTCTCTCCTCATTCTCTCTCTTACATTCTATTTCTTCATTAGGAATGTACTTTTTGGCTTTTGTCACATATTCACTTAAGTGACTTCTAATTTTTCATTGTAAAAGTTCCTTTTTAAAAATAAGAAAAGGACTTAATTTCATTCCTAGGGAATGTGAAAGGTCACAAGTGGTGGGAGGATGAAAAGTCACATGGGGGAGATGAAGAGACATCATTGAAAAGATATAAATTGGGATGGCTTCTCCATTCCAAAGGGTTAGTAGTTGTTGGTTGTTATTAGTTGTTGGCCTTTTTCACTACTACTACAAACAATAAGCTACATTATTCTATCTCCTTTCCTATGTTCTTCTACTCTCTCTAATTTACAACTTTGCAAGCATTTTAATCTTGTACAACCAAGAAAGAAATTTATGTCTTTGATTAATGAATCTATAGAACTTTGTGTCTCTAATTTATTAGTCTTGTTATCACTTACAATGTTGATTTCTTCCTTTGAATATGGACCTAATCGGCTCATGTGTGTTAAATATGTAAGCATACTCGCAACATTAACCTCTCTCTCCATTTCCCCATTTCCTTTTTACCTCTCTTCAAAGAAAATTCATCCCTTATACATTATACAACGGTTTGCCATGGGCTTAGTGGACTATTTGTTGTATATATTTTCCCCAGAGTAAATATAGATAAACGCAAGCAAATCGGGTTTCGGAGGGGGAGAAGCATGGTGCAAGGACATGTCGCAAGGGTTGGAAAACCCGACAGCAAGGAAAATCGGGTCTCGCAAGGCGGAGGAACATGGCGGAGAAACAAGGCGGAGAAACACGCAAAAGGAACATGTCGGGGGTCTCCAAAACCCGACATCAAGGAAAACATGTCGGGGGGTCTTCAAAACCCGACGTAAAAGAAATCGGGTCTCGGTGTCGGGGAAGCACGTCGGGAAAACATGAAAAAGAAGCATGTCGAGCACCCCTTCGAACCCGATGCGCATGCAAGTTCATCTTCCGCCCCGACACAAAGGAAAGCTCGGAAATCACGGTGGAAGCGGGTTTCGGGAGAACAAGCATCAAACACATGTCGAGGCATCCTCCAAACCCGATGCAGATGCAAAGGAGAAACCCGAACCCGACTGGAAACAGACCCTGACGCGGGAAATATTCAGATCGCCATAACTTTTCACAGGGAGCTCGGATTCACACAAGGTTGGACTTTTCGGAAAGCTCTCGGCGTCCTCTACCCAACTACGACTGGATATCTTTAATTGGGTGGGAACAAGTTCTTAAAATGCAAAAATACAGTTCACCATGTTTTGAGTTGTTGAGGATCCCACCTACCGCCATTATGGGATGAGTTAGGTGCAGTCTTGGAGGTGGTTGGGGCAGCATCCGAATCATTCTCTTCTCCCTCTTTTCTCCTCATATAAATGGTCAAGAGAGGCTCTTTGTAAAGGGTTGGACATTCTTGTTTTGGCCCCTCCCTTCTTCTCTTTGGCAGGTGGAGTTGTGGAGCTCAAACCTCCCATTTGGAACTGTAATGCAACCTTTGCCTATTGGCATTTTTGCAGTGTATTGTATCAAACCTTCGGAGCAAATAAATGCATGACTGTGGATGTTTCTCAACCCTCTATGTGTTTCATTTTGCATCCTCCTGATCTTTCACTGCTGAATATGTTTATCCGTGCATGATATTGCATTGCATTTCTATGGTTTGTGTTTATTGGCAAAACATATGTTCTTCATTCCTCGGTGCATCACCTCCATAGTTTAGGTTTTATTTTTATGCATTCTCTACCCTGTCTCCTTGGCAAGTTAGATTAGGTTTTTGGTAAACCCTCTGCATTTTATTCGTGCATCTGAATAGAGGAATAGGAGCCGGCCTTCATCCGGAGAGCTTTTCCGATTTCGCAAGGTCCCACACTTGGGAAAAGCTCCATGTTGTGCAATCGCACTGAGAGTCTCAACCCATCGTGTTGCAGAGTCCCAGGGGTGCTGCATTTCGACATCAACAGTTTTGGCATGCCTGGTGGGACCAAGAGGTCATTCCATAAAAATTTGAAGGAGTTTTCACGAAATTTGACTGAGAAATTGCAAGTTTTAAAATTTGATTTTGCTCGACCTGTGCCAAACTCAAATCATTTTTCAAGGGTTTATCTTGCTCAAAATAGGTCAAAATTTCAACAGTTGGTAGATCTGAGGGTAATCTTCAAAAGGGTATCTTTAGTTTTTTGATATTTTGATTTTCAAAATTTTGGGTATTTAGTGATTTCGGGTTTTCGGGGTCCGAGAACATCAAAGCAGCAATTCAGGTTTTGGGGGATGCATTGCATGGCCCTATTCCCGATAAAGCATTCATTTTGGGTTTTGAGAGATGTCGGACATGTTCCAAGTTCCAACACATGGCAATTCGGGTTTTGTGAGTTGCATCGCATGACCTGAGTTCCGCCTGTACTTTTCGGGGATCCGCAGCTGCACAACAAGGCCCGAATTCCAAATTGAAGATTGTCTCCTCTGGGCCCTTCAAAGCTTAAATTATATTTTCAATATTGTCAAGTTTGGTGTGTAACTTGGCAAAATCCAGCCTTTTAGAGGCTTGTTATCTAACACATCTGGCGACTCCGAAGGGATAGAGTTCAGTGGTGTAGCAGCACAAGTTGCCCAGGCACATGAGAAGAATTCGAACCAGGTCTAATACTCGAGAAGAGGGGCTATTTTTCCACTTGCAACTTTCACCAGGCAGAGGAAGGAGAGGAAGAAGACCACAAAGATCACCATCTCCACCTAACAAGACTTTGTCTACACCTCCACCTGGTAGGCCTTTTCTCGCATCAACCAGGGTTCTTAGGCCAATCATAATGGCACATCTACCACCGAATCCCTTTGTCAATTTCACGGGAAGTAGTCCACTTGCCCTAAATGCTCATAATCAAATTCCAGTTGCAGCGCTAAAGAATATCCCCTATTTCACAGGAGAAAATCATACTACTCCTATTGATCACATCCAGGATATTGCTAATGCATGTGTAATCCACGAAATAAATGAAATGGATGTTGCAGTCAAGTTATTGGCTTCATCTTTCAAAGGCAAGGCCTTACAATGGTTTAGGAGCCTTACAACAGGGTCCATTACGAATTGGAACCAACTTTGTTCAGCTCTTTGCAACCAATTCGGGGAGAGGGCGGACAATTTATCTTTATTGGAACAGATGACAACAATCAAAAGGGCTCCTAACAAACAAATGATAGATTTCAACTTCAGATTCCAACAAACATGGGACAGGATTCCAATAGTTGTTAGGCCAACCGCCGAAGGAGCATTCCTTTATTTCTTAAAGGCTATAAATTCAGACATAGCCATGATGATCCAATCAATGGGAGGGACAACACGCTCAGGGCCTATGACACAGCGATTAGAGTAGAGAACTGTTTGATCCAAGCTGGCAAGCTTGCACCAAGGCCACCAATGCCTCTCTATCCGGATATGGGAAATCCTACAACCAGTCAAGCACCAGAGTTGAATCCCATTCCAACTCCTAGAAATCAAAGCAATAATGAGGCATCCACATCTTCAAATACTTCAAAGGAATTGCAGGAGGTTATGAAACAACTACAGAACCTTGGAAATGAGCTTGTGACTATCAAAAGACAGCAAGCTCAAAGTGCTAGACCGTATCAGCCTCAAGCGCAGTACCAAGCTAGGCCCTCATACCAACAGAATAGACCACCACCACCTCAGGCTGCAAATCAAAACCAAAACCAAGGACAACCTCAAGCTGCCAGGCCATTTCGGCCGTATGATCCAAATGCAATGACATCCTCAAGAGCCTTGGTTCCAACGCAAAACAACATGGCACAGGAGTACGACTGGTGTTACCCTTGCAATCTACCTCACAATCAGTCAGCATGTTTTAATGGTGCACTGAATCAGGCCTTGATGGTGCAAACCATTGGTGTTCCTCAAGAACCAAGCCAGGAAGAGAATCAGCAGCAAGGAACGCAACAAGAAGGACCTCCAACAGAAACCACATTGGCCAATTGGCAAACGGAAGACTTCTGTGGAGTTAACCAACAAGCCTTTTCAAGGTGGCTGCCAACACACGGTCAAAGAAGAGAAGCATAGAAGAGGGACAACCATCTAATCTAGTTGTTTCTCAACCCACTCTTACACAACAAGGGGTCAGTAGACCAAACATAGCTCCAAATGTGCAAAATCAGCCTAAGGTACCTATTGCAGCAACACATGCACCTGTTCAAGCTCCAGAAAAGCTTGCACCAAGTAAGGGACAACAAAAGGACAATTCATCCCCTTCAACATCATCGATCAAATGAAGAAGACACATGTGAACATTTCCATGTGGGAATCACTTGCGATCCCAGGGCAACGAGATTTATTGCAAGCTGCAATGGCTAATTGGTCTGCCACAAATGTATCAAACCAGGGACATGAGAAAGTTCTCACTAATGCAGTGCAACATGATGGGGGCCAGACAAGGAAAAATTTGAAGCCTCCACCATTCTATGTTTCATTGATTGTTGGAAACCACTTGGTACACAACTGCATGATAGATTCAGGAGCAAGTAGTTCAGTGATGCCGAAGCAAATAGCGGATCAACTGGGTCTGAAGTATGAGCCAGTGCTGAAAGGAGTAGTGCAGCTAGATGGAATGGCAGTGGGAACAGTTGGGGTCATCAAGGGGTTAAGCCTAACACTACATTCATGTCCTAATGTTACAGTCTTGCAAGATGTGTCTGTAATTGACCTCCCGCCACTCTTTGCGTTGTGTTTATCAAGGGACTTCACTGCAAAGATCGGTGGATATTTATCTGCAGATTGGTCGCACATGATTTTCAGGACAAGGTATGGAGCCAAAGCAACAATCAGTCAGAATCAATTGCCAATTTCCATATTGAGCCTTATGTACCAGGTCCTATCAATGCAAATTGCTCAGCTTTTGATCAAGAGGAGTGTTCAAGTGATCTAGAAGTAGGTACTAAGGTCGAGGGAATTCCTGATTTAACTTTGGATGAATGGGCAAACAAGAGTCATGAATTTGACCCATACAAGGAAATTGAAGAATCTGAATTGGGTGTGTATTGTATACACGAAGAAAATTCACCCATTCCCGACATCATTCAGCCTGAACAAAGAGATGAAAACAAAGTTTGGAAATTATTCTTCGATGGTTCGAGAAGCAGACAAGGTGCTGGAGGTGGTGCAATGTTGATTTCACCACAAGACATCAAATATTTTTCAGCTTTTCGTTTCCAGTTTTCCTGTTCAAACAACACACGGTGAATACGAGGCATTGATTCATGGACTTCATTGGGCCAGGAAAAAGGGCATAAAGAACTTGCAGGTGTTTGGAGATAGTGAGCTAATCGTCAACCAAGTCAGGGGACAACATGCTACAAAGAACGACCTACTAAAGAGCTACAAGAATAGGGTATGGGACCTCATTGAGGATTTCGAAGCTTTCAACATTGTGTCCATACCCAGGAAGAAAAATGAAGCTGCAGATAGGCTCGCAGCAGTTGGAGCAACGTTTGATGTGGTTGAAAACATCAAAAGAGAAAAACACAACCACATATCCATGTGATTGTGAGGCCAGCAGTTCCAGATAATAACACAAGCTGGCAGGTGTTTGAGAACGATCAACAGATCGTCAATTTCTTACAAGAAGAGGCTGAATTCTCAGCTAGGAATCAGGATAGGCTAGAGCAGCAGTATGGGGATCAAGTAGTGCAGCTACGGACAAACAAGCTTCCTAAGGGTTTAGTAACATTGGAGTCTATCTTCAACCCTAACGACCAGTTTCGTAAGGAAAAGGCTAACATACAGGTCAAGAGAGAAGATTCAGAGCCAATTCTGGTTGGGGAAGGCAAAACACTTCAAATTGGTAAAGTGGCCACTAAGCAAGAGAAATCAGATTTCATACAACTTTTCCAAGAATTTCTAGATGTCTTCGCTTGGAGCTATGAAGACTTGAGAGGATTCAATCCAAAGTTGGCACAACATACCATAGAATTGGATCCAGATGCTAAACCCATCAGGCAGAAGCAAAGACTAGTCAACCCTCACATTGAGCCTCTAATGAAGAAAGAGCTAAACAAGCTAATAGAGGCAAGCATTATATTCCCGATTAAGCACTCAAGCTGGGTTGCAAACTTGGTTCCTGGTCAGAAAGAAGAGCGGAGAAATCAGGGTGTGTAGACTTCGAGACCTCAACAGGGCATCTCTCAAAGATCATTACCCACTTCCTTCAATGGAACAAATATTGCAAGTAGTATCCGGTTCAGAGAGATTCTCTCTCCTAGATGGCTACTCAGGGTATAATCAGGTGATGGTGAAAGAAGATGACCAATTCAAGATGGCTTTCACCACCAAATGGGGGACCTATGCCTACAAGAAGATGCCATTTGGGCTATCAAATGCTGGGGCCACTTTCCAAAGGGCAATGGATATGGCATTTAAGGGGTTGATCAACAAAATGGTTCTAATATATCTCGACGACATCACTGTATTCTCAAAAAATGCAGCGGATCACCTCTTAGTTTTGAGGTAAGTATTTCAGAGATGTAGAAGATTTGGGGTATCATTGAATCCCAAAAAATGCATATTCTTGGCTCACGAGGGAAAACTTCTAGGCCATATTGTTTCAAAGGAAGGGTTGACGATTGACCCAGAAGAGTTGAAGCAATTCAAGCATTGCCATTGCCAAGTCACAAGAAGGCTCTTCAAAGCTTCTTAGGAAGGATCAATTTCATCCGCAGGTTTGTTCCAAACTTTGCAGCTCTCGTAAAGCCAATAACGCTGATGTTAAAGAAGAGCATGGCATTTAAGTGGACATCTGAAGGCAAGGCAAGTTTTGAGGCAATAAAAGAGGCTATATCTCAAGCCCCAACTCTCGTCAATCCAGACTTCTCCAAGGACTTCGTGTTATATGCCTTCGGTGGTGGAGACACAATTTCTGCAATCCTGGTCCAACAAAACAAAGGAGGATTAGAACAACCAGTTGCTTTCTTCAGTCAAGGCTTGGAGGAATATGAAACTAGGTACTCTTTCATTGAAAAGCATGTCCTTGCAGTGATTAGGAGTTTAAAGAAATTCAAACACCTAGTCTCAAACAACAAAATCCAATTGTTGGTCTCTCATGTGGGAGTCAAGGACTTCCTTCTAAACAAGGATCTGAATGAGAAGCGTGCAGGGTGGATCACTCGTGTCATGGAATATGACATCGAGATCAAGGTCACCAAACTAGTACGTGGAAAGGGACTATGTGAACAGCTAGCCTTGAGTCAACAAGTTGAAGCAGGTGATGAAAAAGAGAGACCTCTTGGTACTACAGGATGGTCAAGAACATGAAAATGATGATGTGCCTACTCCTTGTTGGACTCAGAATATGATACACTTCCTACAGACATGACTATGCCCTCCATAAATGAGCAAAGCAAAGAGGAGATATTTTAGATTACAAGCTATTCCATATGTGCTCGTTGATGGTGTTTTGTTCAAGAAAGACATCAATGGAGTTTTATTGAGGTGCATTGGGACAGGTCAAATTGAGAGGGTGTTACGAGATTTTCACGATGGAGATTCTGGAGGACATTTCACCCCACGAGTAACAGCTCTTAAGATAATGAAGGCAGGGTATTATTGGCCCACGGTGTTGTTCAATGATCTGCTATACATGGATAAGAAAGTGTAAGAAATGTGCACTCTTCACAGGCAAAGAAAAACTAGCAGCACTTCCATTGCACCCAATCTTGGTTGACCAACCATTTCTGCAATGGGGATTGGATTTCATCGGGGTCATCAACCCAAACTCAAGCCAAGGCCACAAGTGGATTCTCATGGCAACGGACTATTTCACCAAGTGGACTGAAGCAGTAGCGCTCAAAGAGGCAAACGAGTCTAATATACTAGAGTTTTATGAAGGAATAGTGACCAGGTTTGGTGTGCCGGCCACTATCATATCAGATAATGCATTGGCATTCATAGGTTCCAAGATTACAGAATGGGCTATCAAGAATGGAATCTATTTGAGCACCTCTTCAAATTATTACCCGCAGGGTAATGGACAGGCAGAGTCCACGAACAAAAATTTGCTAAGAATCATCAGGAGGACTCTGGATGAAAATCAAAGAACATGGCATACCAAGCTAAAATCAGCATTATGGGCTGATAGAATAACACCAAAGAGGTCTACAGGCAATTCCCCTTACAAGTTGGTCTATGGAAAAGAGGCAGTATTGCCTATATCATTAGAACTGCCTGCATTGGAGTTCATGAAGCAGTTGGAGTTGGCTGAGTTCGAACCAATGGAGGCTAGGTATGCAGAGTTGATGGAATTGGAAGAAATTAGAGAACATGCAGTTCAAATGATTGAGAAAGATCAGGCCTTAGTGAAAAGATGGTTTGATAAGAAAGCAAGAGCAAGGACCTTCTCGGAAGGAGACTTAGTTCTGAAATGGGATGCAGATCGGGCAAAACCAGGAAGGCATTCCAAGTTTGATGCCATTTGGAGTGGCCCCTACATGGTCATGGAATGTAAGAATAGCAATGCCTTCCAATTGTCTACATTGGACGGAGAAGAACTCCCGATTCCGGTCAACGGAATCTATCTTAAACATTGCTACTGAAAAGAAAAAAGTTTTACCCTTGTAAATATTAGATTAGGTTTCAATTCCTCTAAGTGCGATGCACATTGTCTTGTTGTAGTTAGGTTTCGATTTCCCTAAAGTGCTTTGGCACAGGTTTTGTTGCTCCTAGGTTGGTTTTCTATAGTTCAGCGTGCTCTCGGAGAAGGAGTTACGGTATCGTGTTGGGATCGTATCGATCGGCTTCATGTTATTGCTTATGACTCCATGCCCAATGGATCGCTAAAAGGCCATTGATCTTCTACCTAGCAGGCAGGTAACCCCGTGAGTCGCCAAATTGTTGTATATATTTACCCCCGGGTAAATATAGATAAACGCAAGCAAATCGGGTTTCGGAGGGGGAGAAGCATGGCGCAAGGACATGTCGCAAGGGTTGGAAAACCCGACAAAGAAGGAAAATCGGGTCTCGCAAGGCGGAGGAACATGGCGGAGAAACAAGGCGGAGAAACACGCAAAAGGAACATGTCGGGGGTCTCCAAAACCCGACATCAAGGAAAACATGTCGGGGGTCTTCAAAACCCGACGCAAAAGAAATCGGGTCTCGGCGTCGGGGAAGCACGTCGGGAAAACATGAAAAAGAAGCATGTCGAGCACCCCTTCGAACCCGATGCGCATGCAAGTTCATCTTCCGCCCGACACAAAGGAAAAGCTCGAAATCATGGCAGAAGTAGGTTTGGGAGAACACAAGCATCAAACACATGTCGAGGCATCCTCCAAACCCGATGCAGATGCAAAGGAGAAACCTGAACCCGACTGGAAACAGACCCTGACACGGGAAATATTCAGATCGCCATAACTTTTCACAGGGAGCTCGGATTCACACAAGGTTGGACTTTTCGGAAAGCTCTCGGCATCCTCTACCCAACTACAACTGGATATCTTTAATTGGGTGGGAACAAGTTCTTAAAAATGCAAAAATACAGTTCGCCATGTTTTGAGTTGTTGAGGATCCCACCTACCGCCATTATGGGATGAGTTAGGTGCAGTCTTGGAGGTGGTTGGGGCAGCATCCGAATCATTCTCTTCTCCCTCTTTTCTCCTCATATAAATGGTCAAGAGAGGCTCTTTTAAAGGGTTGGACATTTTGTTTTGGCCCCTCCCTTCTTCTCTTTGGCAGGTGGAGTTGTGGAGCTCAAACCTCCCATTTGGAACTGTAATGCAACCTTTGCCTATTGGCATTTTTGCAGTGTATTGTATCAAACCTTCGGAGCAAATAAATGCATGACTGTGGATGTTTCTCAACCCTCTATGTGTTTCATTTTGCATCCTCCTGATCTTTCACTGCGAATATGTTTATCCGTGCATGATATTGCATTGCATTTCTATGGTTTGTGTTTATTGGCAAAACATATGTTCTTCATTCCTCGGTGCATCACCTCCGTAGTTTAGGTTTTATTTTTATGCATTCTCTACCCTATCTCCTTGGCAAGTTAGATTAGGTTTTTGGTAAACCCTCTGCGTTTATTCGTGCATCTGAACAGAGGAATAGGAGCCGGCCTTCATCCGGAGAGCTTTTCCGATTTCGCAAGGTCCCACACTTGGGAAAAGCTCCATGTTGTGCAATCGCACTGAGAGTCTCAACCCATCGTGGAAGGAGGGGCCTAGCCCCAAGTAACTACTAATTTTTCCTTCAAAAAAAAATTATTTTCCAACACAATGATAAACAAGATATAGCATACAAAGTACAAGTAAGTATGCAAGATAGGAAAATGAGAATGAATTAGCTTGTATCAAAAGATATGGGCCGATTCTATGCTCGAAGATGACCTGGGACATGTTGGATCTGGACTGTGTGAGCTCTATCTAGAAAACTGAGACTTGAAACTTCTTAGGATAGAAGAGCCCATAGTAGGATAGGACTGTCACGGGTACTAGTGTCCGATTTGGGCACTAGTTTCCTTGCAACATCTTTTCTTCCGGGCTTCTTCCTCTCATTATTTGTCACATCCACTTCGAAGTAGGGTTCATGTATCACAATTGTACCTATAAAACAAACCATAGCTACCTACCCAAATATCAAACAAACATTAGATAGAATAAATAATGCATATGTTTGAGTTGCACTGACCTCGAAGGTCACCCCAATTTGATTATTTCACCAAACGCTACACTACATTTCAAACTCTATGTATTTCTTATGAGTGTGTGATTTGAATTGTGTCCATTAAAGCTAAGTTTCCCTTGTGTTGATCACACCAAGATAACGGATACAACTACTTTTCCCTAGGATGACTATGTGTGAGATGAAATTTAGATATGTCTCTTCCTATACGCAGTGAATGATGCAGCCCCAACGCATCTTTGAATGTTGCTCTTTTCCCAAGTAGTAAATAGTAAGTATTAGCCCCAAATTGTCCTACCCCCTAATAATGGTAAGTAATTCATGTATATATATGATTCCCTTGTTTGAATTTTGTCATTAACAACCGAAAATATGATCCAAAGTGATAAAATAGACTCTATAAAAATCCCAAATGATGTGACAATTCAAAATCAAGAAAAGAGGAAAGGGACAAGAAGCATCTAGAGTGGACATTAAATCTTGGGGCGCTTCTATCCCTAATGGGCGGTAGTGTTTAGGATTCTCAAAAATATAATGTCAATAATACAGAGCTAGGTCACATGTTGTTTAGTATCCAAAAGTAAAGTGGTCATTCCAGATATTAAATAACAAGAGTATGGGAAAGATAAAAGCAATCAAGAGTAAAATAAGTGGTGTTAATGTCTAATCTTATTGCTTATGAATAATGTATATAATGACATACCTAGAGGCATTGATGTAAGTATAAAGAACATGATTTCGTGACTACATTTTCCTCCACTTTATGTTGGTGAATGAATATTCGGTAGTATAAAGCGAGATAAGAAGAGCGTACTATAGAGAGCCCGAGGGAGTTGTATTTGTAAACATGTGAAAACTATAGTAATGAAAGATAAACAAAATACAATGCAAACCTCCTTGTAATCCTTCAGTGCAAACCTCGGTAAGGTTGTGGAGACTTCATCTATGGAACCTTGCAAATGAATGTGGGTACTCTTGAATATTCTCCAAATGTGATTGCAAATGTTACAGACACAAAGACTTTGGCTTGGAAATTTAGCAGAATTATTGTACTTAAATCCAAGAGGATTTGTAAGAGAGTAAACCTACCATTTATAGAAGCACGAGTAGTTGAAAATTGGTTAAATGCGGTTGAATGCTCATGCTAAAAATAACATCAAGGAAGTTACAAGAGTGCCATGGCATTTAGGCGTGAATGGAATTAATTGCGAAGTCGTGCATCCGGGAAGGTGGTTGTATGTGCAATTCAATTGCCCCCACCTTTCTAGGATTCTATAAGTGTAGTTAACTAGGATGAGGATGTGGAGTACAAGTGGAGTACAAGTGGTTGTTGACTGAAATAGGTGGAATTAAATAACTAAATTTAATTAGTATTTAATTGTGAGGAGATAATTAACCATTTAAATAAATAAATGTTTAATTATATTAGCTAGAAGGTGTTAAGAATTAATTTAATTAATTCCAAGAGAATGGTAGAATTAAATTAATTTAATTATGAGGAGATAATTAACCATTTAAATAAATAAATGTTTAATTATATTAGCTAGAGGGTGTAGGAATTAATTTAATTAATTCCAAAGGCATATTAGAATTAAATTATTTAATTCCAATATGCAGAAATATAGCTTAGGTAATAGAATTAATTTCCATTAATTCTAAAGGAGAATATTTGAATGATGGAATTAATTTAATTAATTCCAAAGGGGTGTACACTAGTGAGATAGAATTAATTTAATTAATTATAATTGGATAGAAGCGGGATAGAAATATGTATGTATTTTTAGGGTGTCTACATTTTCCCCTCTTTAAAGTGCTATTGCAAAGTAATATTACTTTAAAGATAGTAGACATACATGCAAACCAGTGAGCAGAAAGTTATGAAGCATTTGGATGCTCCAAAAGCGTAAAGCGGTGAAGCATTAGGATGCCCAAAGAAGCAGAAGAAGTGAAGCATTAGATGCCCCAACAAGCAGAATGGTAGAGGAATGCCCCTCAAGTGGGTGGATGATGTAGCAAGGCGGTGGACAACCGCTTGATAGGAAGATATCAAGGGATTGGAACAAGGATGGAAAAGGATTGCGTGCTTCATAAAGATGAGCTTCATTTGGAGAATAATTTTAGAGAAACCTTATTTTTGATGTTACACAATAGAGTTGTCACCATGATTATGAAATAATCAAGATGGTTAACCTAGATGTGCATAAACAAACACACACAACAAAGAAAAGATAAAAAGAAAAAAAACCCAATATACAAAGTAGGTGTCGGCATTAGGGTTATAAAGGAACCAAGATGTAATCACACTACTTGTAAGTGGTCCAAAAAGTAAACATCAACAATGCAACACAAAGTCGAAAAAGAAGACAATCAATATGCCCCTAATGTGTGCCACAATGATGATTAAGTAGATACAAATGCTCCCAAGTGGGAATAGGATCAGACTGGAAGAGCAGAGTTAAAGTGACTCCTTATAACACTCTTGCTAGATCCATTTTGCAAATGATCAAAGTTGAAATTTCCCAAGTGAAGTTATATCACGAAGGAAAAACAATTTTGTGACTTTCCCCAAACAGAGTTAGCATATCATGCAAAGGGAAGAAAGTGATAGTTGTAAGATTGGAACAATCACTAGGGTAATAGATAAAAGTATGACATTTATCAAGATTTTATTGATATGTTGAATGATTCACTTTAAGGGTTTTTCTAATGTAGGATTTCTATGATAAGTGAATGTTTGTTCAAATTTTATAATTTTTTTATTTTTGAAATATTTGATTTTTTTGAAGTTTTACAAGTTTTGAAAAGTTTGAAATACAAATGCAAACAAACATGAATACACAACAAAAATGAAAATGCTCCATGGCTTAAATAAACTATGAGAAAACATAACACATGCAAACAAGAAAGCATGAAACAAACATTGAAAACAAACCCAATATGAACAAGAAGGTATAACTCCAAAGTTATATGTGAACTAAGATGCAAGTAAATTTCTTGTAATTGGTCTACAGTAAAGGAAAACAAATTACAACAAACAATAATAAACTGAAAAAAGTAAAATCATCATCACAATGTTGACAAACCACAACAATACAACACAATGGAAAGAAACAACATCTAATTACACTTTAAATGTGTTCCACATTAAAGAATTAGATAGATTTGAATGCCCCAAGTGATATCTTAGCACGTGAGAGGATTGGATTGAGATGAAGAGTGGAGTGATACTTAGATACTATAAAAGATACTCTTTTCGGATCCCATTTAAATTTTATCTGTATTGGATTAAAATGTAAAATCCAAATATGCCCCAAGTAATTTTATATTTTGAAAGGGTAAATGATTTCCTCAAGCATAGATATACACCATGGGCAATAAATATGAGTATGATCTGGAACAATCATGAGGAGCGCCATCAAATGGTGAAATTGTTGAACTATGTTATCCTAGTTGTTGAAATTTTGTCAAACATTATCTGAATGTTTTGTTTGTGATATTTTTATCTTTTTATTGTTTTTGGTTTTTTTGGAACAATTTTATATTGTTTTTGTATTTTGTGAAACATTTTTAAATTTTTTTGTAATTGTACAACTTGGTAAAAAGTTACACTACTTGAAAGCGGTGTAAAAGTAAAAGCATTCCATTTCATTGCGAGAAATGTAGATGGTAAAATGATAGAGTGTTTCACTTCGCTCGTGGCTCCACAACTAGGAAGATGTGAGGGCTCATCACCTTGAGCCAAAAAGGACGTGAAAATGAGGTGAATATTGATATGGAAGTGATGATAATGGATGTGAAGACACAAGGTGTAATAATGATCCGTATGAGAAAAATGTAACTCATCTCCAATCAAGATTATCTGACCGATTACAAGATGATTCCACTTTATAGGTTTTGAATCGACTTAGATCCATTGATGGCCTACTGATTAGAAAAATACAATTGAAGGAATTGGTGTCTCTTTGTAACATGAGAAGCTAAATTACTTCTTGGGATGTTTTTGATTAAACACTTTGATTAAGATTTCATAAAGGATTTATTGAATGATTATTTATTGATTTTTGTGAAGGAAACCCTACATGTTGCCCCATGCCATCAATAAAAGGCAAGGGCTCAACACCGAAGACAAAATGTAGGTAAGTAAGGGATTTCTTTGTTCCTAGTCTCATACTGCCAGTAAGAAGTATGGGCTTATCACTAAAGACTGTGAAAGATGAAAGGTGTATTGATTTTATAATTTTTTTATATTTTTAGATTGATTAAATTTTCCTTGTATGTTGATAGCATGCTTGTTGGGAAGGAACATTTTCCCCCAAGTCTCAGCCTCGTGCGACTAGTAGGACACAAGGGTTCAACACCGTAGATTGAGATGGGCGATCAAAAAGGACCGGGTAAAGAATTTTAGTATTGTCATTAAAGAGAGAGATTATTTGAAAGGAGGAGTTTCCATCAATAAGCTTCAAGACAAAACCATAGGTAAAAATATCTAAAATGATAAGAACCATAACAAATATGAGACACATAATGCCCAAGAGGAACAAGGTTAACATGTGTCGTAATAGGTGAAGAAGGTGAGTATATGATAATGGTATGATTAAGGTATCTTCCAATATATGGAATGCCTAACATTATTTGTACACACTTTTTCATTTTTGATTAACAAACAAAGTGCTCTAATATAGATTTTTATTCTCTTTTTGTGATTTTTGAGTTTTCTGAATTTTGGAGGATGAAGGTTTGAAATGGACTTATCAAGAAATATTTCCATGTTTATTGAAGTTGAATGGTCTTGAGATAAAAGACTTGTGTAGAAGAAATGCAAGTCAAGAGGGAGAATCAAAAGATTTGATAAGTCCTGAAATACGAGACTTGGATGGACATGAGCCAAGTCAAAGGAGTGAAACCAAAGTTTCAATAAGTCTTGTAATATGAGACTTGGGTGGATAGGAGCCAAGTCAAAAGATTGAATCAAATAATTTGATGGGTCTTGAAGTACTAGACTTGGGTAGACAGGATCCAAGTCAAAAGATTGAATCAAACGATTCGATGGGTCCTGAAGTACTAGACTTGGGAAGACATGATCTAAGTCAAAGGATGTGTGATTAGATAAGTCTTCGATGAGATCGAAAGACATATGTGATGTTAAAAGAATATTTTCAATGCGGGGAATATGTTGAGATACATATTCACCTGTGAGTGAAAGAGCATGAGGAAATAAGGATTGATCTGTAGATGTATACCCAAAACTCTTTATAGGTTGTAGAGAGGAGATGTTCGGTTTTGCTCCTTCTAGGTTGTAAGCTAGTTGATTTGACAAAATATTTACAATTAAAGCTTGAAATGGTTGTACAAGGACATTCTTGGGTATACGTACCTCAACGAATGTATGTATGTAAATGTCTTGAAAATTAGGAAGCATCATTGATGTGATGCCTGTAAGATTTCTCATGTGAGGTATAATGGACATAGAAGGTTGCATTGTCGCAAGTGTCCAAGATTGTTATGGTTGTATTTTGATAACAAGACTAGAGATGTTAGGTGTAGGAGTTGGAATAGAAAGAATAGAATCAAGCTCAATGGTGTTTGATGATGGACCATCTTCTTTCATGTCAAGGGTTGAAAGAGAGTCTTGAAGCAAATTCAAGTTCTCGTTAGGTGTTAGAAGATTGTTTACCAAAACAAGTTCAATATCTTTTGGACTAACGGAAGAAAATCTGTAGAAGAAATAGATTGGTTTGAAAGGGGAGATACTTGACCTTCGTCATGATCTCACAGAATGTTAGTTTGAATAGAAGTGGGAATAATAGTCAACTCTTCATTTGAAGGTGTGGAATTTGACATGTCATCGCCATAAGAGCTTCATCATCAATTAAGTCTTGGACATAATTCTTAAAGCACACACACTTATCTATTGAGTGTCCATCAATACGATGAAAATCACAATATGCATGAGGTTTGTACCAATATGGCTTAGGTTCTCCTTCAATCCAATGTCTTGTAAGGGGATATTTTATCATCCCAACCACTTTGAGTTGATGAAAAACACTAGAGAGACTTTCGCCAAGGGGTGTAAACTTACATTTAAATTTGCATGGAGTAGTGTCTTCGCTAGGTTATATGATTGGATTTTTGATTGATTGGTCATGTATGTTGGGAATATTATGATTATTTATGACACCAGCAGTGATGACATTGTGGTTGTGGTTGATGTACCAAGATTCATCGTGAGAAGCTCTAGTATGGTGATTATTGTGGGTGAGGTTGAAAGAATTTTTTTTGACGAACTTCTCTGAGAGGTCCACAAAGGTGGTGATAGATCCCTTTAGAAGGTGTAAGAACCAATCCAAAGCTTGTCCTCCTATACTTCTAGGAAAAAGGCACAAGAGAAAGCTATCGTTATATGCCACTTCGTGACATGTTATGGAAAATTCTTTGATATGTTGTCTTGGATCAGTTTTTCCTTGTATTTATTGAATTTGGGCATCTCAAAATACTATGGGAAGGGTATGCATAAGATGTCCATATTAAAATGGTATGGACACAATTCATCAAAATTGAATTGTTTGTGTTGTTTTTGCATACCCACAACGATGTCTTTCATCATTTGTCATTCTTGGGCAAAGGATGAATTGTATAAATCCACCATTATAATGAGAAATGAGATAGAGTGAAGAAAGGTATGATGAATAATGTAACCCTTAGCAAATTGAATGCTAATATAGAAGCGATGAAAATGTTTGAAAACCTCAACTCCTAGCAAAGTGAATGCTAAGATGGAAGAGGGAAGAAGATGGAAAAAGTTCGACCCATAAAAAAATGAGTGCTAAGAGGGAAGAAGAAAAAAGGTTAATCGAGTGCCCGTCTCTTAACAAAATGATAGTAAAGAGAAAAAAGGATGACAAGAAGTTAGATGTGCTCTATTCCATAACAAAAATGAGTGTTAAAGGAAGAGAGACTTGACAAGGTGGACACGATCAACTCGTAATCAAAATGAATGATAAGAGTGATGAAGAAATGTAAAAGGTTAACTCCTAACATGGTAAGTGTTAAGAGAAATGACAAAGGGGGGAAAATTGAAACATGCTCGACACTTAACAAAATGAATGTCAAGGGAGACAAGACTTAACAAGATGAAGGTGATCAACTCTTAACAAATGAACGATAAGAGTGACGAAAAGAGGGAATTCGCAACACCTAACAAAATGAGTGATGTTAAGGTGGAAGATGGGTTGAAATGTTAGTTTATATGATTCTTAACAAAGTGAGTGTTAAGAAATATGAAGAGGTTTGAAATGACTTTACGATCCTTTACAAAAGTGAACATAAAAGAGGGGAGAGATGAAAGAAGTTATTGTGCTCGACTCATGACAAAGTGCTACAAGAGGAGACTTAAAACATGATGGATGATGCTCAACTCTTAACAAAAATGTGTTAAAGGAAGAGACTTAGGAAAAATGATGATTTTTCTCAACTTTTAACAAGATGGATGTAATAAAAGGGAGAATTAAAAAGATGATGAATGATGTCAACTCTTAACAAAAATTTTGTTAAAAGATAAGACACGACAAGGAAGTGAAAGTACTAAAAGAATGACAAAGTGAATGTCGACACAAGAAGTGAATAAATGATGATGATAAGGTCTGAATCTCAAATAATGGAGATAAGAGACAAGGGGAAGTAATGGATTAGTGATCTCAAATTTTAAAAAAGTGAATGTTTTAATGAGAGAAGTGAAGAAATAATGAGGATGTTGAAAATGCAACAAAATGATTACGAAGTACGACAACGTAAGATGATAGGAGAAAAAATGGAAGACACCGCAACTCAATGAAGTGGATGTGAAATGTGACAACGTAAGAGTGATTAGAGAACACTAGTGAACTATATCGATAAGCCAAGAAAGTAAATGTGAAACATGATGATGTAAGAATGGGGAATGCTTAGAGTTCAACAAAATAACGTTAAACTTAAGACTTATGATAATGAAAGATCAAGGTGATCAAGAGAGTGTTTGATTGTGATAAAGCGAGTATCACAACATCAAGAATTATATGAGAATGAAAGTGTTTAATTGTGAATATGGATGTCCAAAACCCAATAATTAGACACGTGTACAAAGTGGCAAGATGGATTAGAGAGAAAATGTGAATGACGAAAGTGAAACACAAGTGTAACATGCAAAAAAATGAAAAGTACTGAAGTGAAAGTTGTGGCCTCTACCTTAGATTGGTGTTAGTGCAAATCTACAACACCCCCTAAATGACCTCCAGATTTGCAGTTCAGAATGGGGTCATTTAGTGTGATTGCACAACATTGAATTTTCTCCAAGGTGTGGGAACCTACCAGATGAGAAAATTCTCTAGAGAAAGTTGGTTCTTACTCCTCTGTTTAGGTGTATGCATGAATTTTGTAGAGGTTTAATGTTAAATCCTACTCTAAATTCCAAGGAGACAGAGATAAAGGATGTAAAAGGAAACAAAACTAAGTAAAAATGGTGATACACCAAAGGAGTGATGAACTTCTGTCTTGCAAATAAACACAAATCATAGAGATGTAACACCAAGCATGCACAGATTGCCAGAATGTAATGAAAGACCTAGAAAACAATAATAAATGCATGAGAGGATTAGAAGATCATTCACAAAACATGCATTACCATTCCCAAATTTGATACAATGCATTACACTAGCAAGAAAGGAAAAAAATGTGTCACAGTTCCATGGAAGGTCTGAAACTCCTCGAATTCACGTGCCAAGGGGAAGAGGGGAGTCTACAAGAACAAAACGTCCAACCCTTTACAAATGAGCCAAAACTAGCTTTTAATGGTGAAGCAGAAGGAGGGAAAGCAAAAAACGTGGGAAAAATGGTTTATGAGCTCAACTACCAATCAAATCCCTTTAATTTCACCTACAAAGTGATGGGCTTCATGGACAAACCCATACGCCAAAGTACACTACCCTGCAGATCAAAAAATGACCCATACTTCATTAATTTTGGTGGTTGAATGTCAATTATGTATTTTTGCATGCCAGAGATGTTTTCTCATTTTTCTCCCACTAAACTCCACCAAAAACAAAATTGAATAGTCCATCGTGTGGAGAATTTCAACAACTTTCCAATGATATAAAAATGCAAAAATCCGAGTTATAGATCAAAAGATATGGCCCTCTCGAATTATTCCCTTTTTTCGACTTTGGGAAAAATCCCAAAAATCACCACGCCCGCCACTCTATCACATGGCACCTTCCCATTCGCTGATGGAAACGTGGGCTCAAACCTCACCTTTTTCCTCTAATTTCACATTGGGAAAATTTCCCAAGATTTCCCCATGCCCCGCCACTCGCTACCACATGTCACTCTCTAGTTCCAGTGGAGGTGCGCTCCAATTTCTCACCTTGGTGATTTTTACCACTTTGGCAAATTTCACCAAATCCTTCCGCCGCCCCAACTTCCACCACTAACTGGACACATGTCGCATCCCCATTGCTCAGTGAGGCCTTTGCAAATTTCTCCATCCTCCCCCGCGGGCCTGCGGGCTAGTTTTTTCCTTTGAACCCTTTGCCCACTTTGGTGAATTTTTCAACTTCACTCCACTGCGCCAACCTCTGCCGCCACGTGGCACCATTTCATTGGCCGCAGGCCTGCCTAGGGAAATTTTCCCCAAAAACTTCACACCCATAACTCAAAATTTACAAGGAGTTAGGAGGAAAATTTTACCTTTCTGGAAAGGTGAGAAAATCCTCTATCTGATGGAGCTATTTCTAGAATATGTTTAAGTCTTTGAAATGTGTAAAATTTGATATTGAAGCACAAGGAAGGAAAGAAAGAAGGCAAGTTAGCCAAAATAAGCAAGGGGCTCATTTTGGATAACAATTTTGGTGACTTGTCATCACCAATCTAGCACTATGATAATTCTTCACCGGGAACTCCTCGTGCTATGATTATTTACTAATGCACAGCTTTTAGTTTGGTGGATGGAATCTGGAAACACAACAACAAACATAACACAAGAATACCATAGACTATGATAAGAAGGAATGACGATAAATTTGAAATATAAGGGTAAATTATAATATCAACATGAAATTGTTACAATCTCACCCATGAGGTACTTCAAGTGTTACTGACTTCACTTGCCTTCTAACAATAACTATGGGAGAAACTTCACAATTACACTTCTTAATGGCTTCTTTAACACACCTTCAAAATGATGGCTTCCTTTACACACTTACAATATTTCTCACTACTTCCTTCTATGTTAAAAATGGGGGTGGCCTCTTTATTTATAGACTTCTAGGCTTATCCATCTTATCTCTAAGATAGGATAAGAAATCCACTCGACGAATCATATTCCATACCTTAACTCTTATCTATACATGTAAGCTTATCTTTTAAGATAAGATAAACCTTATCATTTCACATGGGTTCCACATTTTTAGACTTTTTACAAATAAAATACACAAAATATTTATGACCTCACTCCTTGTCCTTATTACCAATATAATATTCATAATTCCTAATCATGTAGACCCTACTTCTCTACTTACCCCAACTTTGACATTTTAACATTTACCTATTAGGACCACTTACGACAAATATTTACTTTTACCACAACATTCCTATTGTACTTTTGACTATTACCATACTATATATTATTGGCGGCGTCATACTGGCAAAGTGCCGTTATCTTCTATCGGACGCTACTACTAATTATACTTAACAACATCCTATTCCTAACATATACATTAATGAAATAGAAATTACGGAGGAAAATTTTAGTGTCAACAGACTCTCGGGGTCATCTACCTATTAGATGAATGATCAGCTACCTGAAGCAATCCATTGGGCAATGGAGTCATGAACTTAACTTGTTTGTTACTCTCAACTCATAGAAAATCTCTAGAATGAATATTGTGAGAGTAGAACATTACTTGATCTGGAACATGATCTGCAAAATATGCATCCTTGGGGCAACAAAACTTGTGCCAAAGCACTTAGGGAAAAGTAAATCTAAGCTACAACAAACAATGTGCATAGGCACTTGGAGGAATGAAAGAAATCTAAGCTAATATGTACAAGATCGAAGTTTCCTTCTAGTAGCAATGCTTCGATGGATTTCATTAATTGGAATTTATAGTTCTTCACCATCCATGTGGAAAATTGGAAGGCATTAATGTCCTTGCATTTTGTGACCATGGGGCCACTCCAAATGGAATCAAATTTTGAATGCCTTCCTGGCTTTTCTCGGTCTACATCCCATTTCAACACTAAATCTCCAACTTGGAAAGTTCTAGCCTTAGCTTTCCTATCAAAGCTTCTCTTGATCAAAGCTTGATCCTTCTCCATTGTTTGGGTTGCATGCTCTCTGATTTCTAAGAGTTCCATCAATTATGCATATCTAACCTCCATGGGCTCAAACTCCAACAATTCTAATTGCTTCATGAGTTCCAATGTTGGAAACTCAAGTGACATAGGCAAGACTACCTCTTTCCCATAAACAAGTCTAAATGGAGAGTTACCTGTGGATCTTTTAGAAGTTATCCTATCAGCCCATAGAGTGACTAGAGCTTAGTGTGTCAAGTCCTCTAATTTTTCAAGATTCCTCTTGATTATCCTTAAAAGATTCTTGTTTGTAGACTCAGCTTGGCCATTACCTTGGGGGTAATAATTTGATGAAGTGCTCAGATAGATCCCATTTCTAACAACCCATTCAGTTACCTTTGATCCTATGAATGCCAATGCATTATCTGATATTATAGTGGTAGGTATGCCAAACCTAGTTGTTATCCCCTCATATAAGTCTAGAATGCTATATTCATTTGCCTCTTTGAGTGCAGCGCCTCGATCCATTTAGTGAAGTAGTCGGGGTTTTTGTTAGAATCCATTTGTGCCCTTGGCTTGAGTTTGGATTAATGACTCCAATGAAGTCCAAACCCCATTGCATGAATGGTTGGTCAACTAAGATTGGGTGCAATGGAAGTGTTGTTAATCTCTCTTTGCCTGTGAAGAATGCACAATTCTTGCACCTCTTGATCCATGCATAACAATCACTAAACACCTTGGGCCAATAATATCCAGCCTTCGTGATCTTGAGAGATGTCACTCTTGGAGAAAAATGATCTGACTAATCCACCATGGAATTCTTCTAACATTCTCTCAATCTGATTTGTCTCAATGCACCTCAGCAACACTCCATTGATATCCTTTTTGAACAAGACACCATCAACAAGTGCATACGGAATAGCCTGCAATCTGAAGTGTCTTCTTTTGTCTTTGTTCATCTCTAGAGGGCATAGGCCTGTTTGTAAGAAGTGCATTATGTGTTGGGTCTAGCAAGGAGTGAGCATAGCACCATTTTCTTCTTGAACATCTCTTTGTTCTTGGCTATCTTGCAACACCAAAACAACATTCTTCTCTTTACTTGCTTCATTTTATTGGTGAAGGCTAGTTGCTCACACAATCCCTTTCCTTAGACTATCTTGGTGACTTTGATCTCAATGTCATACTCCATGACACGAGTAATCCACCCTGCACATTTTTCATTTATATCTTTGTTGAGGAGGGAGTCTTTAACTCCCACATGAGAAACCAGCAGTTGAACCTTGTTTGAAACTAGATGCTTAAATTTCTTCAAGCTCCTAATCACTACAAGAACATGTTTCTCAATGAAGGAATACCTTACTTCATAGTCCTCCAAGCTTTGGCTAAAGAAGGCAACTCACCGCTCTACATTTTCTTCATTCTGTTTCTACTAAAATTGCGTAAATTATATCATCACCGCCAAATGCATAAAGGATGAAATATTTGGAGAAATATGGGTTAATGAGAGTTGGAGCTTGTGAGATAGACTCTTTTATTGCCTCAAAACTTTCCTTACCTTCATTTGTCCATTTGAATACCACACTTTTCTTCAACATCATAGTTATTGGCTTGACAAGGGCTATAAAATTTGGAACAAACCTTCGAACAAAATTGATTCTTCCCAAGAAACTTTGAAGATCCTTCTTTTATCTTAGCAATGGTAGTGCTTTTATTGCTTTAACCCTCTCTTGATCAATTGATAATCCCTCTTTGGAATGATGTGGCCTAGGAGCTTGCCTTCGTGAGCTAGAAAAATACATTTTTTGGGATTCAAGGATACCCCAAATCTTCTACATCTTTGGAACACTTGTCTCAAATGAAAGAGATGATCTGTTGCACTTTTAGAAAATAAAGTAATATCATCTAGGTATATCAGCACTATTCGTTGATCAATCCCTTGAACGCCATATCTATTGCCCTTTGGAAAGTGGCTCTAGCATTAGACAACCCAAATGACATTTTTATATATGCATAGGTTCCCCATTTGGTGGTGAAGGTTGTTTTGAACTGATCATATTCATTTACCATGATCTGATTATACCCTAAATAACCATCTAACAATGAAAACCTCTTAGAGCCAACAACAACCTACAAAATATGCTCCATAGAAGGAAGTGGGTAGTGATCCTTTAGGGATGCTCTATTCAAATCTCTAAAGTCTACACACAACCTAATTTCTCCACTCTTCTTTCTAACTGGAACCAAGTTTGTAACCCAGATTGAATGCTTGATGGGGAATATGATACTTGCCTCTATTAACTTATTCAATTCCTTCTTCATGAGAGGCTCAATGTGTGGATTAACCGGTCTTTATTTTTGTCTGATGGGCTTAGCACTTGGATCTAGTTCAATTGTGTGTTGAGCTAGCTTGGGATTGAAACCTCTCAAGTATTCATAGCTCCAAGAAAATACATCTAGGAACTCTTGGAAAAGTTACATGAATTCATACCTTTCTTGCTCGATTGCCACTTTACCAATTTGAAGTGACTTGCCTTCTCCAACTGAGATGGGATCTGAATCTTCTCCCTTGACTTGGATATTTTCTTTCTCCTTCCTAAATTGATCATTAGGATTAAAGATAGACTCCAAAGTCACAAGTATTTTTGGTAATTTGTTGGTTCTCGACTGTACCACTTGATCACCATACTGTTGTTCCAACTTTTCCTAATTTTTGGTTGAGAACTCAGCTTCTTCTTACAAGAAATTGATGATTTGCTGGTCACTCTCAAACACTTGCCAACTTACATTATTGTCTAGCACTGATGGCCTCACAATCACATGGATGTTTGGCTGCATTTTATCTCTTTTGATACTCTCCACAACATCAAAATTTTCTCCAATTGCTACAAGCCTATCAGCAGCTTGGTTCTCTTTCCTAGGGATGGAGTTGATGTCAAAGCCCTCAAAATCCTCAATGAGGTCCCACACCCTATTCTTATAACTCTTGAGTAGGTCATTTTTGGCAGCATGTTGTCCTTTAACTTGATTAACAATCATCTCACTATCACCAAAGACTTGTAAGTTTTTGATACCTCTCTTTCTTGACCAATGCAATCCATGTATCAAAGCTTCATATTCAAGCAGTGTTGTTAGAACATGCAAAATGAAATCTAAAATCTGAATAATACTTAATGCCTTGAGGTGAAACAAGCATAGCTCCTCCTCCTGCACCTTGTCTACTTCTTGATCCATCAAAGAACAGTTGTCATACCTCATTATTATCTTTATGGTCTGGCTTGGTGATGCTATGAAGAGGCTGATTTTCTTCATGCATGCAATAAACTTATAGTTCAGATTCCTCTATTTCCTTGTAGGGATCAAAAGCATGTATCTTTCTTGCCCATTCATCAAGGGTCAAATCTGGAATGCTTCCAACTTTGGTGTTAGCTTCATGTGTGCTTGGATAATCCTCTTGATCGAATGTTGAATAGTTGGCATTGATTGGGCTTGGAGTATGAGGCTCAATGTAAAATTTTGCAATAGGTTCGGACCTGATTTTGGCCTTGGCTCCATACCTTTTCCTAAAGAACATGTGAGACCAATCAGTAGATAAGTAGCCTCCAATTTTAGCTGTGAAATCCCTTGATAAACATATGACAAAGAGTGGTGGCAAATCTATCACTGACACATCTTGCAAAACAGTGACATTGGGGCATGCATGCAAATTAAGGCTCGAATCTTTAATTACCCCAACTATTATTACTATTGTCACATCTAATTACACTACCCCTTTGGATATGACTTCATATTGAAGGCCCAAATGATCAACTATTAGCTTGGGCATCAAGGAACTACTTGCCCTTAATCAGTCATATAATTATGAACTAGTTTATCCCTAATGATTAGTAAAACATATAATGGAGGGGGATTCAAAATATTACCTTGTTGTCCTCCATGATGCCCTCTAGGCTAAGTAGCATTTGTGAGTACCTTCTCTTGCATATTAGTGGCTAATTTGAAGTTGACCAATTCTTCATGGCAGCTTGTAGTAGATCCCTTTGGCATGGGATGGATAGTGACTCCCACATAGATATGTTCACATTTGTCTTCTTCATTTGTTCAATGATGTTAAATGGGGTTGAAACATCCCTTTGATGCCCCTTAGTCTGCACATTCTTCTCTTGTACATGGGATGTAAAAACCAGTATTTGAGCTGGTCTAGAAGGTGGCTTGGGTTGTCTTTGCATATTTAGAACTACATTTTTCTTGCCAACACCTTGTGGAGTGATGGAAGGTTATGGATCACCTGGAGCTAATGACTGCCCTTCACCAATATTCCTCTTCTTTGACCATGTGTTAGCTGTTACACTCTGAGCAGGTGTTTGATTCATACCACAAAAACATTGAGGCGTGTCAATTAACAAGTGTAGTCTCATTTAGAATTGTATCTTGTTGAGATGTCCCTTGTTGTTAGTTTGTTTCTTGACTCACCTCACTCTCTACACCAGTTGTTGTCACCATCAAAGCTTGGTTCAAAGCACCATTGAAGCACATAGACTGGTTGTGAGGTTCATTGCATGGGAAACACCAATCATACTCTTGAGCTATATTATTTTACACTGGCACTAAGGCTTTAGAGGTAGATGCAGCATTGGGGTTATAGGGCTGAAATGGTCTATTAGCAGGAGGCCTTACTTGATTTTGATTTGCAGCTAGGTTGGGTGGCCTATTAGGCTAATATGGTTGCCTATTAGGCTGAGTTTGAGACTGATAAGAAGGCCTAAAACTTTGGGCTTGCTGCCTCTTGAGCGTAACCAGCTCATTGCCTAAATTTTGTAATTGTTTCATAACTTCTTGAAGCTCATTTGAGGCACTAGAGGATGAAGTAGAAGTTTCATTTGAACTCTAATTTCTAGGAGTGGGAATAGGAGCTAAATTAGGTGCTTGACTAGTACTTGGGATTTCCAAGTTTGGATATAAGGGCATAAGAGGCCTAGGTGCAATTTTACCACTTGGATCGAGACAATTCTCTCGGCCCTAATGGCAATGCTATAAGTCTGCAAGTATAGTTACACCTCCCATAGATTAGATCAACATAGAAATGTTAGAATTTAAAGCCTTGACAAAGTATAAGAAATAACCTTGAGCTATTGGCCTCACCGCCAATGGAATTTTGTCCCATGTTCTTTGAAATTTAAAATTGAAGTCTGTTAGCCGCTCATTAGGAGCTCTCTTTATAGTTGTCGGTTGCTCTAATAGAGACAAGTTGTCCCCCTTTTCTCTAAGCTGGTTATGGAGAGCTATGTAGAACTCGGTTCTAATTTTGGATAGAGCCTACCTCAAGGCTCCCGAACCATCTGCAAGGCTTTCCCTTTGAATGAAGATGCTGACAATTTGACAAGAATTTACATCTCAACAATCTCATGGATTGCACAAACATTAGCAATGTCTTTGACATGATCACTAGGGGTGGTCCGATTTTCTCCAAGAAAGTATGGGATGTTCTTCAATGTTGCAATTGGAACCGGGTTTTTGCATTGAGAGAGAGTGGACTCGCTACCGGTAAAGTTAACGTAAGGATTGGGTTATGTCATTATGATTGGCCTGAGAACCCTTGTTGATTGGGTGAAAGGTCTACCAGGTGGGGAGTTTATAGAGTTTTGTTTGGTGGAGATGGAGACCTTTGAATCCTTCTTCCCCTTTCTCTTCTTTCTGGGGATAATTGTAGATACTCAGACAATCCCTCTTCTCTAGCCCTTGACCTTGTTTGGATCCTTCTCATGAATCTTCAAGCTTAGACTGTTGAAACCAGTTGATTCTATCCTTTTGGAGTCGCTAGATGTGTAAATCAAGGCCCTTTTAAGAAAGAAACTTACAAAAATTGCACATCAACTTTGTTGTAATGAAGATGAAGACCTCTAAGGTCCCACCAAGTGTGCCAAAACTATTAGTGCAAATCTACAACACCCCCTAAATGACCTCTAGATTTGCAGTTCAGAATGGGGTCATTTAGTGTGATTACACAACATTGAATTTTCTCCAAGGTGTGGGAACCTATCAAATGAGAAAATCTCTAGAGAAAGTTGGTTCTTACTCCTCTATTTAGGTGTATGCATGAATTTTGCAGAGGTTTAATGCTAAATCCTACTCTAAATTCCAAGGAGACAGAGATAAAGGATGAAAAAGGAAACAAAACTAAGTAAAAATGGTGATACACCAAAGGAGTGATGAACTTCTGTCTTGCAAATAAACACAAATCATGGAGATGTAACACCAAGCATGCATGATTGCGTAATGTAATGAAAGACCAGAAAATAATAATAAACACATGAGAGGATTGGAAGATCATTCACAAAACATGCATTACCATTCCCAAATTTGATACAATGCATTACACTGGCAGAAAGGAAAAAAATGTGTCACAGGTTCCATGGAAGGTCTGAAACTCCTTGAATTCATGTGCCAAGGGGAAGAGGGGAGTCTGCAAGAACAAAATGTCCAACCCTTTACAAATGAGCCAAAACTGGCTTTTAATGGCAAAGCAGAAGGAGGGAAAGCAAAAACACGGAAAATGGTTTATGAGCTCAACTACCAATCAAATCCCTTCAATTTCACCTACAAAGTGATGGGCTTCATGGACAAACCCATACGCCAAAGTACACTGCCCTATAGATCAAAAAATGACCCATACTTCATTAATTTTGGTGGTTGAATGTCAATTCTATATTTTTTGCATGCCAGAGATGTTTTCTCATTTTTCTCCCACCAAACTCCACCAAAAACAAAATTGAATAGTCCATCATGTGGATAATTTCAATAGCTTTCCAATGATATAAAAACGTAAAAATCTGAGTTCTGGATCAAAAGATATGGCCCTCTGAAGATTTAGGGCAAAAACTGGCAAAATTAGGGCAAAAATGGGTTCATGGGCCGAAATTTGAATTTTTCCCTTTTTTTGAGTTTGGGAAAATTTCCCAAAAAATCCCTACACCTGCCACTCTGCTGCCACATGGCACCTTCCCATTCTCGATGGAAACGCGGGCTCAAACCTCGCCCTTTTCCTCTGATTTCACATTGGGAAAATTTCCCAAGATTTCCCCGCGCCCGCTACTCACGCCACGTGTCACTCTGGTTCCAAAGTGGAGGTGCACTCCAATTTCTCACCCTGGCACTTTTTACCACTTTGGAAAAATTTACCAAATCCTTCCGCGCGCCCGACTTCCGCCACCGACTGGACACGTGTCGCATCCCCATTACTCGGCGGGCCTTTGCAAATTTCTCCATCCTCCCCATGGGCCGGTTTTTTCCTTTGAACCCTTTGCCCACTTTGGTGAATTTTTCAACTTCGCTCTACTCACGACATTCGCCGCTAGGTGGCACCATTTCCTTGGCCGCGGGCTTGCCTAGGGAAATTTTCCCCAAAAAACTCTGTTGGGCCATAACTCAAAATTTACAAGGAGTTAGGAGGAAAATTTTACCTTTCTGGAAAGGTGAGAAAATTCTCTATCTAATGGAGCTATTTCCAAAAAATTTTTGAGTCTTTGAAATGTGTAAAATTTGATATTGAAGCACAAGGAAGGAAAGAAAGAAGGCAAGTTAGCCAAAATAAGCAAGGGGCTCATTTTGAATAACAATTGGTTTGGATAAGGCGTAGCTTCCTAGGTGGCTCTCTCAACTAGGTGTTAGCAGATATTTGAGTGATATCCACGCTATTACTAGTTTCAACTTTAATTTACCCCCTTTGAAACCCTGAGTAAATATCGTTCTCATAATGAATCACACTGGGGTCGCCACTAAGGATATCCGTGACTCAAACTCACAAGGCTTTACTAGTCAGGTAGGATAAAAAGGTTCCCTTTTCATCCACCGCCTCAATGTGTGGACTACTTTGGGGTTATTAGAACCACTTTCTTTGTTATAGCTTAAGGCTTATACCAAGGGGGTTATGTTCTAGTTAAGTGATCGAGCCATAGCTCTTAACCGAACCTGCAAATACAAGTGTTTTGAATGTGGTGTATTTTTTATCTTGTGATCTTAATGTGGTTTGGTTGTACACCGTTTGACAACCTGCAGTTAGTAGTTTTTGAGTGTTTTATCCACCTTTTTGAGAGTGGGTCCTGCAATAAAGGATAAGAAAATTCTTCCGAGGTAGGTATAGGACAAGACAACATAAGAAAGTTCACGCTTTTGATTTCCAAGATTGCTTTAAAAAGCGCAAGGAAAGAGCATACACGTAAAAAAAACTTTGATTAAAAATAAAAGAAAGGTTAATTCCCAACACAAATAGAAACAATCATGTTTTTGATTTCCAAGATAACTTTAAAAGTGCAAGGAAAGAGCATACATGTGAGGTTGTTATGTTAAAAACAAATTAAAGTTAAAAAAAACTACAATTTTTTTTATTTTTTTGAAAAAAAGACAAGTGTTAGGAGAAATGAAACCATAAATTTTCTGTAAGTCCAAATTAGAAAATTATTTTTCCATTGCATAGATCTTTTCAATACCTTTCCGTAAAAAAATGAATTCATTTTGAGTTCGGGAGAAAAATTTATGGCTTCCGGAAGATGGGCTATGGTAGCACTCTTAGTGAAAATTTTGAACATGAGAAAAACGCCCGACAATGTTTTTTTATTTTCTAAATTTTGTACTTCACCTGAGAAGCTAAAATTTTGACAGCAAGGTTAAAAATAACAATAAACATAAATAAAGAGTTAGATCACAAAATTATTAACTAAAATGAAAGAAAGAAAAACGTGGGGAGTCCCATTGGGCGCGTCCAAAATGTAAACAATGAAAAACTATAAGTAATGAAAGATAAACAAAATACAATGCAAACCTCAATAAGGTTGTGGAGACTTTGTCTGTGGAACCTTGCAAATGAATGTGGGTGCTCTTGAATGTTCTCCAAATGTGATTGCAAATGCTACAGACATAAATACTTTGGCTTGGAAATTTAGCAGAGTTATTGTACTTAAATCCAAGAGGATTTGTAAGAGAGTAAACCTGCAATTTATAGAGGTAGAAGTAGTTGAAAATTGGTTAAACGCGTTGAATGCTCATGCTAAAAATAACATCAAGGAAGTTACAAGTGAGTGCCAAAGCATTTAGGGCGAATGGAATTAATTGCGTAAGTTGCATCAGGAAGGTGGTCAGTATGTGCATTCGATCGCGCCACCCTTCTATGAATCTAGAAGTGTGGTTAACTAGGATGTGGATGTGAGTACAAGTGGAGTCTAGGTGGTTGTTCACTGAAATTGGTGGAATTAAATAACTAAATTTAATTAGTATTTAATTTAGGAGAAGTTAATTAATCATTTAAATAAATAAATGTTTAATTATATTAGCTAGAAGGTGTTAGGAATTAATTTAATTAATTCCAAGAGAATGGTAGAATTAAATTAATTTAATTGTGAGGAGATAATTAACCATTTAAATAAATAAATGTTTAATTATATTAGCTAGGAGGGTGTAGGAATTAATTTAATTAATTCCAAAGGCATATTAGAATTATTTAATTCCAATAGGTAGGAATATAGCTTAGGTAATAGAATTAATTTTAATTAATTCTAAAGGGGAATATTTGAATGATGGAATTAATTTAATTAATTCCAAAGGGGTGTACTGTGGCAAGATAGAATTAATTTAATTAATTATAATTGGATAGAAGCAGGATAGAAATATGTATGTATTCAGTAACGTACTATGGAGAGCCTAAGGAGTCAGATTCGATAAAGATGTCGAATGAGAAATATGCTTGATACCATGTTGAATGGAGATTTTGAAATGTGCATCCTGGAATCTATAAGAGGATAAGGATCATAGGGGTGACCCTTACGTTTGTAGTATAATTAATGTATGCATGTGTTCCTTGGATATTGTCTTTGTTAGAGCATCATTGTGCTTAAGATTATTCTTTGTTCCATTTTTTGTGCTTGACCTTTTTATCAGAGTAATGTTAGACCTACAAAAGAAAATAAGTGTAGTCAATGCTCATGGTAAATTAAATTAAAATTTAACTTAGTACATGTCAAAATAGAAATGTGTATTAAAAACAAGTTGAATCAAGGGTAGAATACACGTGTTCCATGAGAGAAGAGATAGAATTATTCGTGTATGTTTGTTTCCTGGGGATGGATGGAATAGTAATAAGGATCTCCTATCACCAAACTTCATATTTAAGTGTACCACTACTAAACTTCAGATTTGAACATCATGTCGCTAAACTTCATATTTGAGTGTCCTATCACTAAACTTCAGATTTTGGTGTCGCCAAGGGAAGAGTATTGGGAGAGTGGTCAACTTTTCTCTCCAACCCTTAATGCTTCCCCACAGATAAGTTCCACTACAGATGGTCACAAACCCAATAGAAACTAGTCACCGAGCCATATGAAGTAATTAGTTTTATTGCACAAAGTGTGTAACATGCCACTGATAGTAACTTGTAATCAAGCTTGTGTTGCTAGAAATTAGAAAATATTGTCATTGAGATCCCGTTGATTATGTATTATAACTATTTCTTCCCCAAGACAGAGCACCTGTGTGTGACACTAGCGTCCACTAGTCCTATCTATGTTGGGTGCTTCTATCATGGACTCGATTTTAGGCATAATTGTAATTCTAAATATGTTTCTTATATTTTTGTACCTTGATTTTTCTATGTATCATTATGTATCTAGTTTGTGAATTGTTGAGAGGGTGAAATAGTCACCGATTATTTCCCCACTCGTTTGGGGTGTGTGAGATGGACAATGACAAGCGTGGCCCAAATGAGGAAAGTTGAAACTGATGTGCACATATGAAATGGAAATCTTGTGTGGGAATAGGAAATACATGGTAACAACCATGGTGTATGAAAATAATGGGAAAAAGGATATCCAAAAGTGTTAGTCACAAACAAGTATACATGATGTAATAGAAACAAGTCACAACACACAGTAACATTACAAAATACATAAAGCGAGTAGTTGGTTGAATACATGGGACACCACTCAAGATGTCACAAGACAATCAAATCCTTCAATTTGATAAAAACAAAAAAGCAATCAACATAGGGAATAGCCCGCAAATAATAGCAATCAAGACACAAGAAAAGAAGATAAGATATAATCAAATCGAGAACCATGATCAAAAGTAGGCCTACGATACAAATGCTACACATGAAGCACCCATTAGCATGTTATAAAATTTGATAGTATGCCACAATGTATAAGGCTCAAAATATTTTACAATGATAGAACCTAGATATAGGAAAATACGAAAAGTAGATGCCCCCAGGAGCCTCAGTGGGATTGGTATGGTATAGTGCCAAGCATCATACATCGTGTAGAAACTTGTAAATGATTTGTATTTACCTCAAAAATTACCATGTGAATACGCATGTGTGTATGGAAAATGATAAAAACATATTATGAACCCAAGTAACATGATAAGTAGTGTGCAACATAGAATAGAATGAGAAAGCAAGGATACATCCAATCAAGATCTAAGCTAGTTTTTTTTTATTTTTTCAAATATGTGAACATGAAATAGAAAAACTATGAGAGGGGAGAAGGTTTTCCCCCAATGTATGTGTGCAAAGTGAGGTCCATGTAAGTAAATTCACCCTCAACAATCGTGTTTGAACCTAGAACAAGAGTGCATCATCGGGTAGTGAGGGGGAAGTAATATGCCCCCAAATGTGAATGCCATGGTGATCTATCCAATGAGGATAGTAAATGAGGGCCCACTATCTGCTAGTGTGAAAATATAGACACATGGGAACATGATCCAAGGACCTAGTGCCATGTGAAAGTGAATATTTCATAGCATGTGGAGTAGGATTGTGGCATACATGTGGAAAAAATAGAATATGTGGAACATTAGTAAGTAATAAGTGTAATTTGGGAAACACGAGAGCTACTAAGGAACAATGTCAACATAGTGAGGGGAAAACCCTATGGAGTCTAAGATCCCAAATGTATGAGGAGTAAATGCAATGATATACACAATAAGGATATGGCCAGTAGAAGAAACTAGAATAGGTGGAACATTGGGCTTACTGGAAATAGTGGAAATAGTAAGTGCAAACATAAGGATCAATGTGTGATTCAAGAGGTATGTAACATATATAGTTTTATGAGACTCTTTAGTATCAACCACAAATAGTGGAGTGAGAGACACAAGACTCATCATAAGCAATAGGTACAATTTGGAAAGATTGGAAGCATTAAAGTTATATGAACTAGCCCCTATGACCATAGACATAAATGTGGTAATAAGGGAATTGATTTCCCAATGTATGTAACAAGATGAGGTGTATCCATAATAAATGAATCATGCATAGAAGCTTGTAAAGTGAGAGCATTATGAATCATTTTCAAACCAAAGACACATTGTGTTCTAACTTGTGATGAGGAAGGTGCAAAAAGTGATGTAACATTAGAATCAGTAAGCATATGATCATTAGAATTACATCTAGATTTGTGCCAAGTAACATATTTGAAGGCCATGGTCATGGTGACATTGTAAAGGGGGATATGAGTGTCTCCCAACACCTTAGGTATTGTAGATGTAGAAACCATCATAGGGGAAAAAGCTCTAGATATAGGTAAGTGTGTAACAATATGCATTAGGGATCAAGCATCATATGGATTAGAATAATACATAGTGGGAGGAGTATCATGGGTGCCAATAAAATGTTCATCATGTAAATTGATAGCATTATAGTCCATCGTAAGAGAAGAATGATGTGCAATGGAAGTAGTAACTTCATCATCATGTATGAGATGGATATCACAAAGAGTAACAATTTGAGGTGTGGAATCTATTGTATCATTATCCATGGAAGAAGGTGTAAAGGGAAGCATGGGTAGAAAGAGTTGCATGCATATTATGTAACCAAGGATGGCCTAGAAGGATATTATAATTGAGATTATGAGGCATAACATGAAATATAACATTAAGAGTGTAAGGGCCTATAGTAATGGGTAGAGTGATTTCTCCCAAAACTTTCTTAGGTGTATTATCAAAGCCATGGATACATAGAGTAGATGGAGTTATATCAGCAGTAGAAAATCCTATTTGATGGAGAAAGGAAATGTTACATACATTAAGACCAGATCCATGATTAACTAAAGCATGCTTAAGAAGCACATTACTAATTTAAACTTGAATATACAATGGAGAAGCATTGTCATCAATTTTATGGTAAGCCATAAAATAATTTGACACAAGCAAGCTAGACAGGATGGATATAAATTTGTATTGAAAGTGATATTGATAAAAATGTGAATGCCATCAAATGAATTAAATTGTCATATCTCAAAAGAGAACAAATATAGGATTTTTGAATCTAATGATGTAAAATAAAAACCTCTAAGGGATTTTCTCAAAAGTGTGCATTTTTTGAATTATGCCTTAGTTACCAATAAGTGTAATTTTGAATATTTGAAAAATTTACACAAAATTAGGGCAAACAAAAATATTTTTGGTTACATATGTAAAAATTAAAAATAACCTCAAAGGAATTCAAAAATAGAGTTATTATGATCAAGATATGAAACAAAAAAATAATTTGAAACTTATAAGCCCTAGAAAGTGACCCAAAGGGGTAGAACCAACCATGAAATGATAGAGATCAAATGAATATAGAAATAAGAAATAAGATATAACATGAAAAGTACAAGCAAGTATGCAAGATAGGAAAATGAGAATGACTTAGCTTGTATCGGAGATCTGGGCTAGAAGATGACTCGGGACAAGATGGATCTAGACTGTGTGAGCTCTATCTAGAAAATTGAGACATGTGAATTCTTCAAATATGAGTGCCCACAGTAGGATAGGACCACCCCGGGTGCTATTTCTCGATGTGTCATTAGTGTCCCCGCAACATCTTTGTTTCTGGTCTTTTCAGTGGTATGAAATTATATTCTTCCTCTCATTTTTTGTCACATTCACTTCATTGAGGGTTCTGTATCACACATGTACCTACAAAACAAACCCTAGCTACCTGCACAAATCTCAAGAAAACATTAGATGAAATAAATCATGTAGATGTTTGAATCGATTGACTTGCAGTAGTCGACCCAATGTCATTGTCACTTGAGTGTGCACTATATTTTAGACTCTATGTAGTTCTTATGAGTGTGTGATTTGAATTGTGTCAGTTGCACCAAGATAATGGACTATAAATAATTTTCCCCAAGATGAATGTGTGAGATGGAATTCATAAATGTCCCTTCCTATGTAGTGAATGATGTAGCCCAAATGCAATATTTGAATGTTGCTCTTTTCCTAAGTAGTAGATACTAAGTATTATCCCCAAATTCTCATGTCCCCTAATAATGCTAACTAAGTCACATATATATATGATTCCCTTGTTTTAATTTCATCGTTAACAACTGAAAATACGACCCAAAGTGATAAAATATACTCTAGAAAAGATATCAAATGATGTGGCAATTCAAAATCAAGAAAAGGAGGGAAAGGGATAGAACCGCATAGAGGGGACAATAATGCATGGAGTGCTCATGTCCCTAATGGTCGAGTGGTGTTTGGAATGCTCGAGAAGATATAACAGTTAATACAAAGTGAGTCACATGTTGTTTAGTATCCAAAAGTATAGTAATCCTTCCAGAAAGTAAATAACAAGAGTGTGGGAAAGATAAAAACAATGAAAAAGTAAAACAAGTGTTGTTAATGTCTAATCTTCTTACTTAGGAATCATGTATATAATGACATACCTAGAGGCACTAATGTAAGTAGAAAGTGTGTGCTTTCATGACTATAATTGTGTTTCCATTTAAATTTGTGTGGGATCTAGCACTAGACTACGGGTGGTGATAGTGACCATCAACAACGAGGTGGAAATGATCACATTAGTTTAAGTGAGATCCAACATCAGATTGTGGGTGGTGATTCTAGACATCAATGAAGAGGTAGTGATGTTGGCTATGTTTTCCTTCACCACCAACAAGTAGGTGTCAAAGCTCCTGAGTCTTTCTTCCCCATGATGCACATTTTCCTCATCGTTATCAAAGCAACGAGTTGATCAACCACCCCAGGTTATGCGGTACCATGTCCCCATTTCTTCCTAGAAATGTAAAACCTCCAAATCACCTTGTAACCTATCATACTCCACCGCTTCATGGATTATGTCTACAGTGTTTCCTTTGATGTATATATTTTTCATTGGGCAATGTACATAATTTATGTTGTTTGTTTATGTTAAAAGAAAATTCATGGAACATGTCTAACACAATTTTACCTTGAAACTTTCACATGTTTTGTGTTAACGACATATAAAGTGTAAGATATAATATGTGGTTTAAATTTGAAACTTGTTTACATGTTTTTTTAGTCGTAAAATACTTATAAAATTAAAATTGTTGTCTTCCTCTAATTGCAAAGTAAGTTCTTCCTATGATATGATACTCTCTAGAAGAAATTGGAAGCAATACTTGTGTATTATCTTCATGCAATCCACTCTTGATGATCTCATTGATCGATTGATTACTTTGAATGGAATGGAAACTTTTCTCTAAATATGTTATATCTTTGGGGAATACACGAATAATAGTGTTGACACATGAAAAATATTGAAATGTGTGAAATGGCTTATTTATAATGTGATAAGGAGTGACAGACAAGCCTCCAAGTTCATCGTTGAGAAATTCATATCTACAATCTCATGGATTTTGACTACATTGTTTCCTTTATTTTAGAGTTGATATGATAATTACTATCTACCTATATATATAATAACGTTCATATTATTTGGCATATGCAAACTTCCTTATCTACATGTGGTGGTTAAGGAGAATTTGTGGATGTATCCTCTCCACATAGGACACTAATGTGGCCAATTAAATGTTCGTGTTCCATCAAGAACCACCACCACAAAGTAAATATGTGGTCAATTATACATGACCCACAAATTTGGGATTACTTTGAGTAGTTTTAAGCAGAAAGGGAGAGTGTGGACATCAAGGGAAATGATGGGAGGCTTCTCAAATGTCTTGTGAGATGACATCTCTGCTTCCTATTATTCCCCTCATAAGGGTGTCACTCATTACTATCCTTTTTATAGTACTAGGGAAAAATATATAATATATCTCTTTAATGTTTATGGGACAATGAATAGGTTTGATTTTTAATTGTTTAAATATTACTCTTGCATGTTTACTTCTACAATGACTAAAGAATTTTTTTATTAGTCATATGTCAAGAGTTAATAGATCCCCAACAATCTAATGTATCCCACCCATATTTTATTAATAATAATTAAAGTTATTAAATTTGTTACGACTTTACAATAGGTGTTGAAATTTATTCTAATATACCATGTCTTCCTCCAATTATAGAGTAAGTGGTTCCTCTTATCTAGTACTCTTAAGATGAATGTGGCAAAGTAATACTCTCACACTATATTTATGCAATCCACTCTTAATGATATCATTGATCTCGTTAATTAATTTGAATGGGATGGAAACTTTTCTCTAAAATGTTATACTATAGGGAATTCATGTGTCAATATTCCCTTCTATTGGATGAAGGGTTATTGGTGCGAAACATGTCATAAAAGAAGTGATGAAAATGTCTCTATCATGCATAATTTGAAATACAATGATCAATGGTGGTCCACGTGGACACGCACCTATCAGAGGATAGAAAATGGATAATTCTAAGTTTATGTTGATTATTGATGTTGGTGATTACGTTTTATAATACACCAACCTAAAAATTTTACGTCGCCTTAGGGGTTTCTATTACCAACAACCTAAACAAGGCATATAATTCATTGAAAAATCCCTACCTCCATAGGTGTTGCTTGGAATGATGGCCATCCACATTTCTTGCATGTCATGCGGCCCGTAAGAATGTGGTAAGGTAGAGCCCTCAATCAATATGTGACGATATTTATGGTAAGGTCATTTTTGGGGCTGGTTAATGAATGTCAAGATAATTTTCTTTTCTTATAAGAAAAGGTATTAATAGCCATGTATGCCTTGGCAAGCCATAAAAACCCAATTGAGTGGGTTGTTTTTCATTGGTGGTACATAGGTGTAGTTTCTACTCGCGTAATTTATAGACTATAAGAAAGGATTGGTTGGTTATTTTGTGTGTTTCGGGTGGTATGTAGAAGTCATACATCTTCCCTCTCTATATGTTTTATGTCGATACAGATGGGTGTAGACACAAAATCACGCACTTGGGTACATTTCTAGGTCCTAATCACATACTATTATTTATATGATTCCTAAGCGAAAAAAACTAGTAATTGACTATTGTCTTTGGCCTCTTTCTATCTTTCTTATTTCCTCTTTGGTATTGCACACCCTACAACCCAGTTTGGTCTTCATTGCTTTATATTTCTTAACTATGGACACTAGCCTGTGCACCCCTAACCTCCTTTTATCTTACTCGCTTGTTTTGATCCTCTTTTATCTTTTGGGAATCTTATTTTCATATGGGTCGGCCTTTTAGTTTCCAATTACAAAATTCAAACAAGGGAATCATATAAATACAAAGCTATGTCACCACAATAAAATACCAAGCTATAAGCATCTATTATCATCACATAAAGTTGCATCCAAAGTCATTCTAAGAGCATCAAAGGCATTCATCTAGCATTCATGCAAGGAATAAGGGACTATATTTTCTGAATACACGTATAAGAGGGGAAGTTCATTTTTCCATCCACACATCTATCTACATTAGTACATCTAGTTATCACCCGTTATCACATGCACTTACACAAGGGCTTCCTAGGGCACAATTTCTACACACACACATAAGAACTACATGGAGTATGAGATGTAGTGCAGTGATCGGTCATAAGTTCACTTTGTTGAGTGAACATCGGAGTCATTCTAACTCCCCATTTACATCTTTCTTTTTAGTATTGATGTATTTTGAGGGTTTTGTAGGATATCAATTGTTTTACAGGTTACATGTGAATTTTGCAATCATCTAGAGACATATAAGTGACCAACAATGAAGGTTAGAGACCACCTTGTGACACAAGAAAACCATTTTCTAAGATCCTACGCAGTCACATGTGCACAACAGAGATCTCTAATGCCTAGGTGCCCTCACCCCAATCCAGATCATTTGGTAGTTCCAATATTTTTCGAGTTTGATCGCGACAATTTGTTCCTCCTGTTCATCGAGTTTTCTAGTCTAGTATATTTCAGGATGAAGCAAATATTAGCTAAGTCTTTTATCCTCTCTCTTGTACATAGGGTTTCATTTTTATCTAGTTTATTTCTTGTGTTAGATCTCGTGGTTTAGTGTTTATTTATCATATGTGTGTCGTTTTAATTTAATTTCTTTCGGGTAGACCCTAGATTCACACAATGCATGTGGTCCCATCTATTATTCATCAGTGTGTTAAATTATTACATGATGGTTATGAACATACCATTGTTGTTAACCCGATCCATTCAAGTTCTATCACATAGACCCCATTACTGCTATGCCTATTCCTCCATCATAACCTATTCCATATAAAAATATTGATACATATGATATTGGTCAATCTAGTGCTTCATAACCTTCTTCCACCTCTGCAAGCATACCATCCATTTCCACTCATATTATTGATATCATTTCACCCACCATGTCTACTCCAATAAACACCACCACTCCGCTCATTGAGACTCCTCTCACTCCTACATCTAGCTCACTTCCTACCAATATCCTTGACATTGTTATCCAACATGACAATGCCAACACTGATGATTCTGATGACAAGGTTGATACTATTGAGCTTATTGATGAAAAATTGTGTAATCTTAATTTTAATCCTATTGAGATAGATGATTCATACTTCAATGATACTTTTGTTACTATTGGCCCTGGTGAATATCAATTCAAGAAACCCCCTCCTACTAATGTTATGGTACTTTTTTGGGGGTTTGTCCATACATTGGATGTCATACCACCTTCCTCATCTTCCCATGAGCACTCTGCATCAGTGTTTCCTCCTTTCACATGCACTATTTTCATCAATAATGCTTATTGGCCACATATTCCATTCAATCCCACTTTATCTGATACTTTTTGTACACATGATGGCTTGACTCGGCTTGGATTCACACTCACTAATCTCCTCCCTCCACCTCATTCCCCTCACCTCTATCATGGATATATCCACATCACTACTATTTATGGCCTCTGCGTCTTCCATTTATGAGTCTTTGTTACACGCACTTCTCCACTTACTCTTGGGTAGTCTTGTCTTGACTACATTGGAGGCACTTTAGATCCTAATCATATTGACATCACATTTCCCATGAATTTCAATCATGTTTCTATTTGTAATGATTCATTTCTCGGCTATACACAAAATCTTACTCGTTTTTATGCACATGGTTATCCACTACCACCTTTCACCGATGAGGAATATGCAATGGGCATGTACATTTACGCCACAATGGATCTTTATATGATCATGCCCATACTATCGCTTACTAGATCTTTGATGCTTCTCCGTTTGGCTTCAACCATGACAACGATGATGTCTTAAATGATATTACTTGATTCTTTTATACATCATACAATTGGGGGAAACATATTTACTTCCCCCTCATCACATTATCAGTGTCTTTCATTTCTACTATTATGCTTTGTGCTTCATATCTAGTCCCTCTCCATCACCCTATACAACTTGATACACACGACTTGTATTTTCATTACCTTATGACGCACTCTTGTGATAAGGTTCACACTTGAATGTTGAGGGCATACTATAAACATGAACCTCACCACATTCACACTCTTTATGCCTTATGATTCATTGATCTATTTCTCTAGCGTGCATTATCAAACCATTTCTCGATGATACACTCTTTTTCTATTGTTCATTCTTGATTGTTGAGGGTCTTGTATAAATGAACCTTATCTCATGTTCATCCACACACTGCTCATGGGACATGTTGCTCTTGTCATATTCATATTACATACCATTCCATCTCACTCATTCACAACATATTGTATATCTTGGTTGCACTTAGTCTTGCTTTCTTATAATTACATGTACACTTTGTTTCCATGTTAAATGAATACTTAATATGTCATTATATTTCTATATTTATACATGTTTGTTTGTTTTCTCTTTAGTTGTGAATGCAAAATTCCTACACATATTTACATGTAACATTGATGTTTGGCACTGTACCTCTTACCAGTCCCACTAAGGATCCTAGGGGCATCTACTTTCGTACACACTACAAGTGTTATTGTTTCATTTTATACTACTTCTTATTCTTACTAGCACACTACTTGTTCTATCGATCATACATGCTTTGACATACTCTTTATCTTTCTAACATGCTAATGGGTGCTTCATGTGTAACATTTACTTTACTTTGCAAGGATTATTTTCCACCATGGTTGTCTAATACTTTGCTTGATATTGTTTGTTATTATTTGTCATTGTTTGCATGTTATGTCATATGTCTTGTTTGTTCATTATTTGTATGTTTGTGGTTGCTTTGACCCTAATTGTCTTATGAAATTGTGAGCAATGTCCCATGTTTGAAACCCACTTTTCATGATCTACTTTGTCTACACTATTGTTTGTTTACATTGTCTTTTATTGCATGCTTGTCACTTTTTCTACTAACACATATTTCTATCCACTTTATTTTCATGTGCCTTGGTTTCTACCATGCACATTCCTCCCCCCGTAGGTATCAATTTCAAATCAACATCGGGTCATCTCCTTTGGGTTCGCATCCTCCTAGTGACGTCACATGCACCCCAAATGAGGGGGCATACATTGGGTGAATCATTCACCCCATACATTAGCTTAGAGCTTTCAAAGACAGGACTACATAGTATAAGAACAAAACAAAGTTACATCATAGAATGGCTTAAATTTCGACTTGGTTCATCAATTCATCACAGTACACCAAAGCACCCATATATAGACACTAGTGCATGGGCACTCGACCTTTCTGGGTGCCTATGACCAAGCCGCAATGCAGCTACGATCACTTTCTCATATCGACATAGTTTTCAATAGTTTATCGAGTAGTTTTCACAAGACATGCACAATCCTCTAAAGAATTAAAATGTATTCTATCTTCGTTTTCTATTTTCCTGGATTGAACTAGAACAACACGAAACAACCATCTGCAAAGTGATGTATAAATTCAGGAAGTTGTCATGGATGGAGAATAACACCGATTAAGAAAATATTGATGTAAATAGATGTTAAATCTAAATATGTAACAATGCATATATAAATAACTAAAGTACAACTTTGACATAAGTAAATAAGCTAGAAAAATGTGAAACCCTAATTTGTAAAAGAAAGGGTAAAATACTTAGTTAATTCACAATAATGTCGAAGTTATGTCGAGCTAGAAAACTTATGAAACAGAAAGCAGATTGTCACAATCAAACCCAGAGAAATGCAAAGATTTAAGGAATGTCGAGACTAGGGCACATGGATAGGGTCGGTGACGTCGGGGACCTTCTCTAGGTTCTTGTGACTGCTCAAAAGCTATGAAAGTCAATTTTTAGGGTCACGATATGTTCTCTAGATCTCCCTTTATTCACTTGTATGTCTATGTACCTCGATGTTAATCACTCAAACCCTATAAGAATAAAGAGTGCCTACAAAACCCCAAAATAGATCAAATCCTAAACATAAAAATATGCAAATGGGGAGTCAGATTGACCTAGGTGGTTACCCAACTGAGTGAACTTATGATTTGGGCATTGCACTACATTTCATACTCCATGTAGTTATGTGTGTGAGTAGAATCGTGCCCTAGGTGGATCTTGTGCAATTTGCACTTGATAGTGAGTAATATCTAGATGTAGAAAATGTAGATAGATGTGTGCATGGAAAAATTAACTTCCCCTCATATGAAGTGTATGTTGAATAATGCACTCCCTTTCCCTTGTGTGTGTGCTAGATGGATGCTTGGATGCTCTTGTAAAGGCCTTTGAATGTAACCTTAAGTGGTGATAGTAGATGTTTAGTGCTTGGTCCTTTATTATGATCATATAGCTTTGTATTTATATGATTCCCTTGTTTGAATTTCATAATTAACCACTAAAAGGATGACTAGTAAGAAATAAGATGCCAAAATGGCTAGAAAATACCCAAAATATGTGAGAAAGATACAAAGAGGTTGGGGGCACCCAAAGGGGATGGGGGCGCTTGGTGCTTTGGCATCCTGGTCATGGGCCGGTGTCTAGATTCGAAATGTCAAAGTATAAAAAGACAAATTGGGAAAGAAGGTGTGTAAGACCAAAGAGGAAAATAGAAATCAAGCAAAGAGGCCAAAGACAATGGTCAATTAGTACTTTTCTCACTTAGGAATCATATGAATAGTGGTATGTGATCAGAAAAGAAATATACCCAAAGTGTGTGATTTATTGTCTACATTTTCCCCACTTTATGTTGTTGAGCGAATTATTGATAACATAAAGTATATAAAAGATGCATACTTGATAACCATGTATATTAATGATGAAAATCTTGATAAGGAAACAAGAAAAAAACATGGAGTGATAAAAATATAAAGAGTGGAAACTAGAGAAGAGGAAGTGAAAATGATGATGATCCTAGGGATGAAAGCGTATGTGTAAATGTTGTGTTGTACCTATTGTTGATGTCATTTGATGCTTGATGATGTGACTTCTACTTCCCATAAGGACGAACTTACAAAAGAGAAGAGAAAATGAGTAGTCAAATATGTGTATATGAAAAATTCAATCCAACAAGTAAAAAGTGTGTAAATAAGTAAAAATGTGAAAAGGAACATGTGCACCTGATCCATGATGAATGAAGGAGATAGAAAGGATCTTAAAGATGTTGTAGAATAAAATTTTTTTGGGTGATCTCACACTAGTTACGCTAAGTGTGAGTTTTTTGGGTGATCTCATGCCCGAGTTGTGCAAGTACGCAAGAAGAAGTGTAGGGAGAAAATTCTAGTGTTATTATCCAACCTTTGACTACTTCCCAAAGTATAAACACCACTTGCATATGGTGTGTGTAAATCTGATCCAATTTGATCCAGTCGATCTAATGTGAAAATAGAAAAGAAGGTGTAATACATGCATGTTGAGTCTTTGAAGAGTGTGTCTCTCCTATAAAATCCGATGTGTAAACTACTATGAATTGTGCCAAACTAAGAAAAAAATTGTGTAATTTCCCCCTGGTCATAGGCACCCAAGAAGTATCAGTGCACCCATGTCCTATTTTCTATGTCTAGGCATTGGTGTCTGTGTTGTGCTTGAAAATCCAAGTCGATTTTGGGGTTGTTACCGGATCGAATGTTGTGTTTTACCAAGATTGAACTATGATGAACGGTGATTATGAACTAATGTACGAGATGACTGATTCACCCAATAATTCCCCCTTGTTTGGGGTGTATGCAACGTCACGAGGAGTATGCGGCTCAAAGGAGGACCTAAAGTACATCTAAAATGGAATCCCTATAGGGGGAAGGAATGTGCTTGGTAGAAACCAAGGAACATGCAAACAAAGTGGTTGAAAACAAGTGTTAGTGCAAGCAAGACAAATACGCATGTAGAAGATAATATGTAAGCTAGCAAACAAGAAAATAATGTCTAAGCTAATACACAAGAAGAAACTATAGACCACAAAAAGTGGGTTGCAAACATGGGACATCACTCACGATGTCACAATATAATCGAGCCAAAGTGGCCAAAAGCATACAATGTGCACATAAGATAAAGGTCAAAGCCCGTAAACAATGGCATACAATAGCAAGCAATAACAAACAGTGACAAGCAAGATGCTAGACAACTATGGTAAAAAGAGTTCCCACAATACAAATGTTACACATGAAGCACCCATTATCATGTTAGAAAGATAGAAAGTATGTCAAAATGTGTATGATCTGATATGATGTAGTGTGCTAATATGAATATGTAGTATAAATCGAAACAATAACACATGTGATGTGTATGAAAGTGGATGCCCCAAGAGCCTGCTGTGGGATTGGTAAGAGGTACAGTGCCAAGCATCCATATTGCATGTAACGATATCTGTGTAAAGTTTGTGATCACAACTAGAAGGCAAGTGAAACACACATGTGTATATAGAAAAGATAATGACATACAATGTATCTAGCTAACATAGTAATCAAGATGTATCATGTGAGTATAAGTAAGTAAGAACAATGTGCAACCAAGATATGCAAAGTATGCTTTATGAGTATGAATGAAATGAAATGTAAAGTGAGTGTAATAGAGCCATGCCCCCCGAGTGAATGTGAATGAGTATGCATGAGATGAGGTTCATTGATAAAAGACCCCTCAACAGTCAAGAATGAACCATAGAACAAGAGTGTGTCATCGGGAAATGGTTTTAATTGTGTGCTAGAAAGATATGATTATCAAATCATAGAGCATAGAGAGTGAGTGAGTGTGGTGAGGTTCATTTCAGATTGAAACCCTCAAAGCAGTTGAGTATGAACCATGGAACTAGATTGTCATGTAAGGAAGCGAGTCATGTGAGCGTGTGATAGAAAGATATGTCATGAATGCACTAAGTGTGAAAATTTTCATGTGTATGATGTGAGGGTTATGAATGTAGTGATCCTCAATAGTCAAGTGTCAATCAGAACATAAGAGTGCATCATCGGGTAATGACGATACCAATTTATCAATATGTGCAAGATGTGTGTGAAAGCATAGATGCGAAGTGTAGAGTGGACGAGTAGAAATACACAACAATTGATACTACTAAAAGGGGGAAGAATAAGCATGATGCCCCCAAGTGTATGATGATAAGTATGATCAAGTAACATCATCTAAGAGATCATCATTGTCATGGTCAAAACTGAATGGTGATGCATCCGAGACTTGGTAGGCTATTGATCCCATAAAGAGCCATTACAACGTAGATTATACATGCCCATTACATATTCCTTGTTAGTGAAGGGTGGTAATGGACATCCATGTGCATACCAATGAGTAAGGTTTTGTGAATATATGAGAAATGAGTCATTGTAAATGAAAATATGACCAAAGGGCATGGGGAATGAAATGTTGATATGATTAGGATCTAATGTGCCACCAATGTAGTCAAGCCATGATTGTGCCTAAGAGTAAGAGTAAGTGGTGCAATACGTGGGTTGTGTGTAACAAAGACTAATAAATGAAATACTCGAAGGCTATAAGCAACAGTAATGTAAACATATCCATGATATAAATGGGATGAGTGGAGGTAAGATATCATCAAGTGTAAACCCAAGCCAAGTCAAGCCATCAGCGTTTAAACATTTTTGAGCAAGTGGGGTTGAATGGAATATGATGCCAATAAGAGTTATTCATGAAAATCGTGCATGTAAATGGTGGAAGTGTAGATGTGAATTTCTCATGAGATGGTGAAGAAGGTGAAATGACTTCCAAAGTATGGACAAAAGTCCCGAGATAAAGTACCATAACATTAGTATAAGGGGGGGTATTTTTGAAGTGGATGGAACAACATCTAGTCAAATAGTTCCTTCAAGTGGAGGTAATTTTTCCAGATAGAGTATGGGTCATAGATCAGCAACAGGATGTATATAGTATCGGAAGTCAGGATAGGTAATGTAGTATTTAGATCTAGGTTACAATGTTGGAATTGTGTACTATCAACGAGAACTTCATATCCAAAGCCTTCATATAAGAATATAATACATCGGTGAATCGTAGAAGATACTATTTCCATTCTATGAAGCCATAGCCTACCAAGTAAGAAATTATATGAAATTGAGATATCAATGATAAAAAATAGAACTGGAATAGTCTTTGGCCCACCGTGATGTGAAAAAAAGTGACAGTGCCTACGCATGGATGCATAGTGGAATCGTATGCTCGAACAGAAATAGATAATGGATTAAGCATAGATGTGGGAAGGCCTATAATGTGATTGAATGATAAAGGAAAATATTGAGCTCAAATCTAGTATCGACTAAAGCGTATTTGACTCCCAAGTTATTGATGCAGACTTGTATATATAGAGGATCATTATCATACATAGAAATATTTTTAGCTATAGTAGATGGAAAAGTAATCTGTTGAGAAAATGCATCTACGAATGTCTTATAAACAACATCTGAATGAGTAGTGGAAGGAATACGAGTAGTAGCCAAAAGAGTAATGATTTTAGTGTGAAACTCATGATTGGCTAGCAAGAAATCATGAATAGTAATATCCATGATGAGAGGAGCCTAAGAAAAAACATAAGAAGTGATTAAAGAAGATCCAAGAGTTTTGAATGAGTCGGGTTTACCAAATGATTAAGAAAATATTAATGTAAAGAAGTTAAATCTAAATATGTAACAACATAGATATAAACAATTAAAGTATAGATTTGACATAAGAAAATAAGCTAGAAAAATATGAAACCCTAGTTACAAAAGAGAGGGTAAAATACTTAGCTGATTTGTAATAATGTCGAAGTTATGCCAAGTTGGAAAAGCGATGAAACAAGAAACCGGGTGTCATAATCAAACTCACGGAAATGTAGAGATGTCAGAATGCTAGGACTAGGGCACTTAGGTAGGGTCGGGGTTCCTGGGGCACCGAGGATCTTCTCTGGGTGCCTCGTGATGCTCGAGAAGATGCAAAACTCAATTTTGTAGGGTTGCGAAATGTTTGCTATATGTCTCCTTTAGTCATCTGTATATCATCATGTACCTCACAGTTAATCTCCTAAAACCTACAAGAAGATATAACACCTAGAAAACCCAAAAACACATCAAATCCTAAAAAGAAACAAATTCAAATGGGGAGTCGATCTGACCCCGAAGCGGTTACCCAACTAAGTGAACTTACGATCCGGGCATTGCAATACATTTCAGACTCCATGTATTTTTGTGTGTGTGTGTGTGTAGAATTGTGCCCTAGGTGGCTCTTGTGCAAGTTGCACTTAATAGCAAGCAATAACTAGATGTAGAAAATGTAGATAGATGTGTGCATGGAAAAATGAACTTCCCCTCCTATGAAGTGTATGCAGAAGAATGCAGTCCCTTGTCCCTTATGTGAGTGCTAGATGGATGCTTGAATGCTCTTGTAATGGCCTTTGAATGTAACCTTAGGTGGTGATAGTAGATGCTTAGTGTTTGGTCCTTTATTATGATCACATAGCTTTGTATTTATATGATTCCCTTGTTTGAATTTTGTAATTAACCACTAAAAGGCTGACTAGTAAGAAATAAGATGCCCAAATGGCTATAAAAGACCTAAAAGATGTGAGAAAGATACAAAGAGGTCGAGGGCACCCAGAGGGGACGGGTGCATGAACACCAACATCCTAGCTAGGTGTTGGTTTCCAGAGTCGAAATGCCAAAGTATAAAAAGACAGACTGGGTAAAAATGTGTGTAAGACTAAAGAGGAAAATAGAAAGCAAACAAAGAGGCCAACGACAATGGTCAATTAGTACTTTTCTTGCTTAGGAATCATATGAATAGTGGTATATGGTCGGGACTAAAATTATACCCAAATTGCTTGATTTACTATCTATAAACACTAGACCTTTCTCCCCAACAATTTTCTACCTTAGCGTGGGATCGACCAAAAAATTGTTAGGAATTTATTATTGCTCCATTATTATAAATTTGTGTTATATGGGTGAATAGTAAATATTATTATGTAAATGTAAATGAGTTGTGAATAACAACTCACGGTATTGTTGTGTTTAGTGAGATTTGGATGTTAAACCAAACTCACGTAGAATAAAGAAGTGGTTGTTGTATAGTTGAGCCAAACTCCTTAATTATATGAGTTCATTGGCCTTTATATTATGTACTATTCATATTGAATATGAATGAATCAGAGAATTATTGTTTCAACTGGTATTAGAGCAATGAGATCCTTGTGAGAGTCTTTGAGGGCTTTATCCATGCTTCGCAAATGCCCCAAACTATGACGAGAGAATTTATATGCCATAATAATAGGTAAAAGAGAAGAAGACGTTGTTGTGGTTCAAAACGGCTTTGAGCTTTCATTCGGAATTTCGACAAGCGTCCCTAGTCAATCAAAGCAACAAGATTATACTCTTCTATTCTATGAAGACCTAACATTTGGAACAACAAATTTGTTGTGGTTGGATTGACTTGGCAGAATTATCATCATTTGCATTGAAGAATTTAATATTTGGAGGAATTTTAGTTTGTATCTTTTCAATGGACTAGAACTTCATTTATCCAGATCTGCGTTGAATCATTGTGTATTGGCATACTCGACAACATTGATTACATGGTCTCGACCTACACATTTTTTAGATCAAACTCGAATTGGATTTATTCGTTGGAAACTTGTAGCCAAAAGACAAAAGCGAGAGCTTGACACAAACATTGCTTTGGATAATGTCAATATTAAAAGTTTCTTCTTGAATCGACTACTATCATTGGTTAGAATTAAATCTTCTACACAAGTATGATCTCATGTGAGGCTCTATTGTGCATGTTGTCATTTAGATCTTCCCAAATTTCATCAATCTATGTGCTCCCCTGTGTTTTCACCATCATGCTTTATCATGCTTTCTCAAATCGCATTGGTTTCTTGTCATTGGTCAACACTTGTAGTGGATAGCATGCTTTCTATCTCACATCGGTTTGTCGCAGATTCATATTGTGGAGATATGCAAGGTCTAGTATCAAGATTTTTAGATTCTTTAATAATTGTTCGATTTTTATCAATAGATTTATAGTCTATAAAATTGTCAACTTCAGTGTCATAAAGCGAGAATGTCAAATAAACCTTTTCTTTTTATAATGGATAAATCAAGCCATATTGAAAAGTTTGAAGGCAAATATTTTCATACCTGGCAAGTAAGAACCCAATTGTTTCTGATTAATAAATATATTTGGGGTATTGTCGATGGAAAAGTAAAGAAACCAACAGATGTAGATGAAGCAAAAAAGTGGGAAAGTAAGGATTAAAAAGTGATAACAATAATCAGCCTAGGAATATCTGATGCTTATCTGCATCATATAGATCTAACAAAGACATCAAATAATATTTGGACAACATTGAACAATTTGTTTGGATCACAAGATGGGAGCGCAATAGTGGCACTCAAGTAGAAACTATTTGGGCTCAAAATGGAAGAAGGTGAAAGCATGGTGGAGCATATAAGTAAGTTTTTCTCTATTTACAATCAATTAGCTGGAATAAAAGTCGATGTACTGATGATGATGCAAAATTTGTATTACTTAATAGCATGCCTCCTAGCTATTCTAATACAATTTTTACTTTGAGTAAAATAAATCCAAGTCTAGAGGATTTAATTTCTTCTCTAATAGAAGAAGAAAATAGAACCAAGAAAATTGATCTAGAGGAAACTGCAATGTATGGTAAAAAAATCACATGCTAAAGGGAGATTCAAATCTTCATTTAAGAAAACATCAAATGCAAAGAAACAAACCAGTTGTTACTACTATAAAAAATCCGGTCATTTAGCCATAAACTGCAAGAAAAGAGCATGAGATTTACTTGATGGAAAAATACAAGAAAGTGCAATGGTTGTTGATGATGATGAAGAAGAAAGTGATACAAAAGAACCAAGGAATGATAGTTATGGTTCTAAATACTTTTATACTAAGAAAAATCTAACCGGAGGACAAGAGGCATGGGAGGTTGGAGGTTGATCGCTGACCTCTCATCACCACCAATGACGGGGCCGCACAAGTCAGTGTGGTGCAGTGTATTTGTGAGTTTTCTTCAAGTATTTGATTTCTAGTGTACTTATTTTTAGAGTTCTTAATTTTCGTGAATAAGTGGAAAGTTCAAATTGAGGGGGAACATGGTCTCAATTTTCCTTTTCTTTTTCTTCATTTTTAGATTTGTATTCTATGAGCAGTTTATCCTATGTTAATTCCCTGATGTGAAGATATCATGGAGAGATGAAAGCACAGAGGAAAAAACAGCATCATGATTCTTGAAGAGGATGAGCAGGGCTCATACCTAGAATAGAGAGATACCGTTTTGGTGGACAGGGTCCGTATTTGATGAACATGGGTTCATACTGGATGAGCAGGGGCTTATACCGAGGTTGTTGGTCAGCCTTTTCAAAACCATCGGAGAGCCAAGATCATGAGCATGCATGGGCGACAAGTTGTAGAAGAAGTGTGATTGTTTTTCTCCCATGTTCGCACTAAGGGGGAATGTTAGGAATTTATTAGTGCTCCATTATTATAAATTTGTGTTGTATGGGTGAATAGTAAATATTATTATGTAAATGTAAATGAGTTGTCAATAACAACTCATATTATTGTTGTGTTTAGTGAGATTTGGTTGTTAAACCAAACTCACGTAGAATAGAGAAGTGGTTGTTGTATAGTTGAGCCAAACTCCTTAATTATAGGAGTTAATTGGCCTATATATTATGTACTATTCATATTGAATACAAATGAATTAGAGCATTATTGTTTCAAAAACTCATAATTTGCATGAGATCACCCAAAAAAACTCATTATGTGTGTGAGATCGCACAAAAAACCTGCTCTTGACATGAGATCGCCCAAAAAACTCACTCTTTTACAACATTTTTAGGACATTTTCTATCCTTTTCACATGCCACGATCAAGTGCACACTTTACTTTTAGTAAATTTTCACATTTATATGTTTTTATAGAGTTTTCATTACACATGACTTTGACTACTCTTTCACTCTTATTTTATAGGTCTATTCTTAATACACAACAAGAAGCAACCCTTCATCGAGCTACAACAACAATAGGTACAACACAATACAACACTCATATGCTTCACCCCTAGGTCACTTCCTCTTTCTTAGCTTCAATGTTTCATTGTTATTGTTATCCAATTTTCACCCCCGGGGAAGAATTACACAACATGGGCCTATCGGACCTTAGGATAGGAAAAGACTCTCACAGGAGAATTTTGGGTGGTAGGCACAATTTTGGTGTTTAGAAATCATTTTAATGTTCCAAGGAAATTTACAATTCTTAGAAGACATTTTCATCTTCTAGATTTTGAGGAGCTCAGATCCTGCCTAGGGATTGTACACTAGGTTATGTAGGGCCCACATTTACCCAATATAATCAAAATGGTTACAATTAGTGTGTAAAGATTATCAAGTGTTCTACTCCATCTACATAATGCCCTGAATTTGAAAAATCCTTAAAAGATTTGAAGGGTTGTTGTAAAGTTTAAAAATGTGTCAAATGACTTAAAGGCGAGATGAGCGGTTGATCATCATCACAGAGTGGCTTGGCATTGTGTAATTTATACCTAGGCTATGATGAAGTCAAATCCCATCAAGCTAGGAGGAGATATAACTCGATGCTTCACTCGACACAACAAAGAAATAGCTCATCTCATTATGTAAGGTTGCAGAATGACAATCAATATTGAATTCATTGAGCTCATAAGGAGGTCATTGTCAGGTCTTCACAGTGAGCAAGGGATTGAGATGAATATCCATTTAGGGATTTAAACATGCTAGAGTTTAGTCAGATTTCGAGTCACAAGATATTCACAACTTAGGACACTTGGACTGCTTGGCCTTGGCTCGATGGGTGCATTTAGAGGTTAATTCCATGTTGGGACCAGGTCCAATATCGCAGCACAAGGAAAGAAACGTTCGAGATTCTCGATGGCTTGTGATATTAATGAAAAAACTTGGATCAAGCCGAGAGTCAAGAGTCCCAATTAGAGATATCCAGGTGGAGGGCTTGTGATGAGCAAGATGGTGATAGGTCATCATGGAGAAATGACAAGTGTTGAGTTGAGTCTTTTCGACCGTAGGGTAGTGGATACGATCTCGTGAGAGTAGCTCGAGTTGGTATTAACCGACGCCAAGATGTTTCAAGGTTGTTGGGAACTCAAAATGGAAATTTGGGATTTTATGCATGCAAAGTGATATTCGACATAGACCGAGTTGCCACCGAGTGGCTCGAAAATAAATCAAATGGCTCGAGGTGTTTGAAGCATCCTGCATAACGATCTAGTGAAATCATGTAAGCATTGAAATGAAGGCCGAGTTGTTGTATTAGCTTGGGTGAGCTCGACTTGTGTGAGGAACGATGGTCATGGTTTTCGGTGGGGGATAGTCAGAGAAGATTGATCATGAGGAGCTTGCATGTGGGAACATTGGCAAAACAAATCACATCTCGATGTCTCGATAGTGTCGTTTAGGATCAGGGAGTTTGGCGGATCAATTTCACGAGTGAGTCATTTAAATGTGAGTTGGCGAGATCAAACTCAAGGGCCATTTCAGAGCTCGAAGGCATTAGAAAATTTGGGATTTCGTAGGGGTATGGTGATCTCGGGGATTGGCTCAGAGGCATATGGTGGATCCGCACAAGAGGTTCGGTTCAAGAAAACATGGCGAGGCGCTCATTGATTTATATTTTTGGGGCTCGTAATACAATGGAAAGGACTCAACCAAGCCCTGATCGATCAAGCCAAGGACTTGCCATTAGATGTAAAACCAAGTGATATGGCTCAGACAAGTCATTACATGGCCAAGGATTAGAGGATCGTTGCATTGGAGTCAAGAAGAGGAAACAAGATGACTCGGGAGAGGGCCGAGTGGAGGCTGAGCAGTTGAAGTGCCTCGTTGATAGTTCGAGTCGAGTTGAAGAAATGTCAAGTAGGTTCATTGGGAGCTCGATTCAGAAGTGGACTTTCGCTGAGTTTGAGGCAAGTACACAAAGTGGGGTGAGTCATCGTTATACCTATGGAATGTCTCAGAAAATGTAGGTGGGAATGTGAGCTCAAGTGAACAATAACTCAATGATGAAGAGACTCGGGAGGCTCATCGGTGTTTAAGAGCTTGAAGGGTTGACAAATAAAGCATTGGATGTAAGCCTCGAGCTTGGGGTTCTATTGATGTCAACAGAACAGGAAGAAAGGTAATGTTCTTGCAACCATGTCATTTCGGTTGAGTTGAAGGTAGAAATAGGTCAGAATCACGAGAAATGGTCTTCGGGTGGGGTGATTAATTCACCTAAATGAATCCATTCGAGCTTAGTACTCAAGTGCATAGGAAACCGAATGACAGATGAGTGAGTCTCAAGTGTTCAAAGCGGAAGCTTAGTTGAACTTGACAATAGCTGATGAGGAGAATGAATCGAATATAGCTTGGTGCAGTTTAAGCCTATGACAGAGCTCGGTTAAAATGCATCGTCAACCAAATAGTCACAGAGCGGGCTGAGCTAATTTGGTGATGTATGATTGAGTTGTTCATTTGAGTCACATTGGTTGTGAAAAGTAGCCCGGTGTGTAAAATTTATAGCTCGAATGGAGGGAGTGGTTTGTGCATCAGTTTAAAGAATTATCTCAAGCCATAATGTAAGAAAGAGTTTGTCGAAGCTTTGAGCGTAACATATATGGAAGGATCTGGGGAGTTAGCGAGTGCAGTTCAAACCTTCATCAATCGAGTGATCAGTAATGAGCTAACCACACATTGGAGGAAATGCGAGCTCGAAGCCCCAAACCTCTGCATTAGATGCGGAGCAAGATTCTAAGCATGACAAAGGAGCAATGCAAGGCTGCGAAATGAGCCGATCAGGAGGATCGAATCGATGGCTCATATGTCGGAAGTGTGGTTTGGCATGAAAGGGAAGATCGTTCCTTGGCCGAATCAATGGCGATGAAATCTTGATGCATAGGTTAGAAATGTAGGAGGATTGAGGACGTAGCGAAGGAGCTCATAGAGGATCATTTTAACATTGAATGGCTTGGCTCAACGAGCTAGGCTAAGGGGAAAATGGGAGTTAGTAAGTTGAGATAGATAATGGAGAGGTAGAAATATTTTCATAGGTTGGGAACTCGACATCGAAAGAAGCAAGTTCAGTTTGAGATCCGATGTCCGAGTTCAGGATATTGCAAAGGATGAGGCAAGCCGAGTTACATTTTCTTTCGGCATTATCTTTCGAAGTCATGTTTTCGGGGTTTCTTGTTTTGGAATTTCAGAGTTTTTGGGACCAAAATGTCAAGCGAGTTGGTTACTTCGAAGCTCGAAACCTGAAACTCCAAAATTTAGAGTTTTAGGTTTTCAAGAGTTAGAAATCGTGAAATGGTTAGAGTCATTATGAGTGTAGGATTGGGTTGACCGAGTCCTCTCCGAGTTACAATTTGAGTCATAGGTTTAGCGGGAAGTGATGCGAGGCTTTTCATGAACACGTGCCCATGCGAAGCGGTGACTAATGCAAATATAAAGGCTTAGTAGGTGGTGGATCGGTATGTGCCATGTAGCTTGAATAGTATTTAAAGGGATTCAAATACATTGTTCAATATAAAGCATGGTGAGGCCAAGTCATTTGCAGTGCGAACATGTGTAGCTCTCTTAAAGGAGTGTGGTATTTACCAATAAATGGCAAAGTACTCATTAATGAACGGTTGGTGTATTTCAAAGCCCACCCGTTTAGCGTGTGCATAGAACGAGAAACATGGATAGCTCATTTAAGGTCAAGTGGAGATAATTAAGATCCCACCATATGAAGGTTGGTAAGGTCGGGAGATGTGGAGTGGCTCTCCAAAGTGTATCGAAGTGTTGACTAAACAAAATGTGAAGCTAGCACTAACCACCCAAGTTAGCCCTCTCACATACAAATTAAACCCATGGGTTTCGAAGCACATGAAGATGATCTTCGAAAATATATTGCAATATTATTACAAATTTAATGAAAATAAATTCAAATTTTTAAACTTATGTAGCACTATGAAGATATTATCAAAGAGCTAATGAAATGCAACTCCAGAATGCCCAAACAAGCAAGTTTTACTCAGGAAGCCACAACTTTCTCCCCGATTGCCCGTTTTTCACAAAATTATAGTCGTTGGAACCAGGGAGAAAGAGATCTACACCATGGAGCTGCTAGAATATGGATTTTGGAGGTTTTTCTTTCCAAAATTTCAGGTTTCCCTCGTTCCTTGGATGGTGCCTAGAAGGTGGAGGTGCAATAAATGAGCAAACATGGCCAACAACAATGATGAATTGTCTCCTACATTCTGGCCTAGATTCTAGGGCTTCTTCCTTATCTCTCAACCACTCAAGAGTTTTCTATAAATGTAAAAGGGTGCTTATTCTAAAGGTGAGACACTTTCCAAGCTTCCCCTCTCTTCACAAGCTGAGATGCTGTGAATTTGTAGGCTCTCAAGCCTTTCTTCTCAAATTGTAATGGCAGCCTATGCCTTTTCCTTGATGTAATGATGCACTATGCAAGTGCTTGAAGTAATGGAAATTATGTTTTGTGATCAGTTATATGTCCTTTCATTTTTTTGCTTCTATTTTCCTCTCTCATGTTTACAGTGAACTATGCAACCAGGGTTTCTTTTGTAAGTTTTGGAGGTCATTGTGCTTATCAAGGAGTGAAGTATTGTATGTAAATTGGGTTTGTAATGCATGTTCATTATTCCTCATGATCATCTCTCTTCATTGGAAAGCCAGAATTTTTCTAGCAAAACCCTTTCTTGGTGCATCACCACTTCTAGCATAGGTTTTATTTCCTTGCAAATCTCTCTCCCTAATCCCTTGAAATGTTAGCATAGGTCTAGTTAGTCATTTATCTTGCATTAGGAGTAGTGTAGTGCTTAGTTTAGGAAGAGGAATCTAGACTTCTTCGGAGGTTCACCTCGAGCCCAAGTCCCACAACTTGAGAGGTGATCCCATGTGTCCCAATCACACCGAATGTCATGATTCACTTTTAGGCCATTCAGGGGTGCAGTGATTTGGCGACAATAGTTATCACTTCATGCTTTTTCTTTTCTCTTCAGCATGCTTTCACCATTGATCTATAGGATTATCGGTACACATCTTCTTTCTACTTTATGTTATTGAGTATTCCTCAAAAAAAATAAAGCAAGGGAAAATGTAGACCCAAAATCATGCACTTGGGTACATTTAAAGTACTAGTCACATATTACTATTTATATGATTCATAAGCGAGAAAACTAGTAATTGATTAATATCTTTTGCCTCTTTTTTGTCTTTATTATTTCATCTTTGGTCTTGCACACCCTACAACCCAAAGATGATCTTCATTTCTTTATCTTTCTTGACTCTAAAAACCAACACCTAGCTAGGACGCCGGTGCTCGGGCACCCTCGACCTCCTATCTTACTCGCCTCTTTTGGGCCTCTTTTATCTTTTGGGCATCTTGTTTTCTTATGGGTCATCCTTTTAGTTGTCAATTATGAAATTCAAATAAGGGAATCATATAAATACAAAGTTATGTGACCATAATAAAGGACCAAGCTCTAAGCATCTATTATCATCACCTAATGTTGTATCCAAAGGCATTCTAAGAGCATCAAAGACAATCATTCAAGGGACAAGGGACTCGCATTATCTCGTATACACACATAGGATGGGAGGTTCATTTTTCCACCACGCATCTATCTACATTGGTACATCTAGTTATCAGCCGCTATCACATGCAATTTCATAAGGGATTCCTAGGGCATGATTTATACACACACGCACAAGAACTACATGGAGTTTGAGATGTAGTATAGTGCCAGGTCATAAGTTCACTTTGTTGGGTGACCACTGGGGTCAGTCAGACTCCCCATTTGTATCTTTCTTTTTTAGGATTTGATGTAGTTTGAGGGTTTTTCAGGATATCATTTATTTTGTAGGTTACAGACAAATTCTACGATCATCCAACGACACACAAGCGGCCAACAGTGAAGGTTAGCGACCACCTTGTGACACAAGAAAAAATAGTTTTTGAGCTCTTACGTAGTCACATGTGCTAAACAGAGGTCTCGGCGCCTTGCCCATCCATGCACCCCAAATACAGGCTCATCTAGTAGTTTGATTTTTGAGTTTGATTTATGACAAGTATGCTCCTCTTGTTCATCAATTTTCAGTTCAACATATTTCAAGATTAAGCGAATATCAACTAAGTCTTTTATCCTCTCTCTTGCACCTAGGGTTTAATTTTTATCTATCTTATTGATTGTGTCGATTTGTGCTTTAGTGTTTATTTATCATATGTGACTCTACAATTAAGGTTTAACATATTTCTATTTTTGTTAAATTAGTGGGGCCTACATTAATATTACATTTGTGTGTGTTATAGGGGTTTTCATTGTCGACAAGATGGGTTGTAGTGTTTACATGTTAGCGCCCCTACCCCTAGCCTACCCACAAGAAGGTTGATATGTGTGTTTGTGCATGCACACGTGCCTATATGTAGTCATCAATTGGTTTGGAGGTTTATTGGGTGCAAAAAAATTACTTTGTACCTTTGTTACATGTGCGTAAAGTGTGATAAAGGATCTATTATGTGATCTAGGAGTGCAATGACTATTTGATGTGGGGAGTGTGTTAGGCTCAATACTCTAGTTCATTTCCCACCATTTGGGCCTAGGTAGGTTGGGTATTATGTTTACTTCAAATTACACAATGTTTCTTTATTTGTCGGATGTATTGGTCGCACATGTTCTCTCATAGTAGTTATTATGTACATGTTATTGTCTATTCCTCCCACATTTTGTAGATATGTTAGTAGAGGTAACATATTTTATTAAGAATTGGTTCAATGGCCCTTGATGCATTGTAAGTTATGAATTTATTATTACGTATATAACATGTGATTGTTCTTATTTATATAACAATACAATTATTTAACTAATAGGAAAAAATAATATAACTATCTAGCGGACTTGTCATGTTTATCTTTTGAAGGCACGCTCTTTATCGCATTTTTCTCTACTAATGTTATTTATAAGGATATGCAATGTAAATCATGTTAGGATCTTATAATCATTTATATTTTATTGTTGTACCTTTGTCACATATATATACTTCTTCATACTCGACTTAAAGTGTATGTGAACCAACATAGAATAGTGTACACAATCGTATAAATAGCCTTGTAGATATTGTTTTATATTTCGTGTTTTGTTAATCCCCTAACAAAGTATATGAAACTTATTTTTATCATTAAATGAATGATTTGTTGTGATTATATAATGGTATGCCATGTATATTGGCAAGCCATATATGTATCGAGACAATATGTTTTGATTAAGTGTTGAGTTGATTGAACAAATGTAGTGTTCATTAGTGTAGATCTAGGAATTTAGATTGTTGATGATAAACAAATGCATGAACAAATGTATAATTAAAAATTTCAATTCATTTTTCAAATGACGAATACATATTACCTTAGAACATATTTTACTTGTACATTTGTTTCATTTCAATCTTGTAAACTTAAAATATCAAAGCACATTATCCTTATTTTTTCGTATTAGTAGGAATTATCACTTAAGAAATTTATTTTATATTAAATTTAGTTTTATTTAAAATATTCAATAAGAAATCTTTTTGTGCGAAGCCTTCATTAAGTGACACCATTTTTTGTTTATGTATTGGTTTATATAAGTTGAGATTTTTCATGTCCCTCTATTTCCAGTATTCAAAGGGTGTCAAAGACAACTCCTTTGAAGATGGCTGGAAACTCACAATACATAAAGCCTAGGGGCTCACTTAGACAAGGAAACTATTTAATCTAGAGATAAATAATGGTAGGGTCTTACATTCGTAGTTGTCTCAAAAGTCAAAATCTGAACCACCTACATATATCAACGACTTTTTATTTGAAAGGTAATACAAGATGTCTCACGAGGTCTACATCCACCTCAGAAAAAAGAGGAGAAACACCTCCTAGCTCTTCACCCCTTAGCTTCTTGAAATCTATATGCATCTAATGCATTGCTTAAATCTTCATTATAGTTAAAATTTATGTTTTCAGAACTTGTATTTTTAAAATATCAAAAACAATAACTAATATGTAATTAAATTAGACCTTAAAATCATTTAATTTAACACAATATTTTTAAATATTCCTCAACAAAATAATAAATTTACAAAAATAATTTATTCATTGAAAAAATTTTGTAATACATTGATATCATAAAATATATTTACATTACAAAACAATAATTTTTTAACATCATTGGAGACAAAATAACATTCTCATTAAATTACATAATTTAAATCTTCCAAACACTACATAATTTAAATCTTCCAAACATCGACACAACCACTTCTCGACTACAACCCAATAAACTCTAAATTAGCCATTAGGGTTTTCTCAATTGTAGAAGGGAAGTGGCTCAAGAATTCCAAGGACAATTTAAATATTCATACATGCAAGAAAATAATGGATGTAAATATTTAGAAATTATATTGATAAATTTGAAGTAAAATTAAATTGATAAATTTTGATCGTAAATTTAATGTAAACATAATTGTTGATAAGTCAAATTCTACAAGAATATAAATGTATACCTATATATACATCTCGCATATAGGCATATACATGTATACATATATAATATATATTTTTAGTCCATAAGAAAGATGTATTTATTATAATGTTATAATTTATACACACACATATATATGTACGTACATATGTATGTATGTATGTATATACATAAATATACACATGTATACATATATGTGTGAACCTTACCATATGACATGTCTATTCCCATCCTTGCGAGAATGGGTTTTTGTACTTCAAACCTTGTTTATGGTCCCTAGAAGTATTTTAGACCTAATGTTATGTTAAAATCGAGGAAAATGTGATCTTGATACTTAGATTATTTTGTCCATCGTGTTTCCACTCTAGCTAAGCTAAATAGGAATCATTGTGTATTCCTTTCTCTTGTAGGTATCAAATGACCGATCAAATAAATGTGCAAGCTATATGAAAAAAATATCATGATAATCCTGGTGTTGATCTCGATGTGGGTTTTAATAATTACAAATTTGGAATAAAATACACACGCACACACACAAATATAAATATACATATGTATACACATACATATGATCACTCATTAAACAAATATGATGATAAAGACAAAAAGAAAGATATGGTCCACTATTAACAAAATGTACTCAATATTTTTTAAAAATTACCAAATTTCAAAGCCAATTTTAAAAATCCCATTTCACCCTTCGTATGATAACATATTTTAATTGACTCATTATTTCTTATAATCATTTCCTACAAAGATGTTTTAGTTATGTAATATTTTTGTATAGTTGATTTAATTGATTTATGTAATGTATCTAATGTATTACATGAAGGGTTTAGTAGAGGCTTAATCCTTTCAAAAAATTCAAAGATCGAGTTTAGTTTTTACATAATTGATATTGGAAACGAACAAAAATTGTCTAAATTTACTAATATCCGATAAAAACCTCATAAAAATGTCACTTGCTTGAAAAACACACACACACACACACACACACACACACATTCAATGTATTGTTTGTATGAAGGGTTAAGTAGGAGGCTACAACTTAAGCTTTACATTTAACATTCACCTATACTTGTCAAACAAATTTTCAATGACCATGGTCAATCCTTGATGAATTTAATGTAATTTTTGCTTAAATTTTAACTTTGACAATCACATATGCATGTGAAACAATTTTTCAAATTTTTAGTTCTTACACAGTTCAAAAGCAATATATTGTTTTTCTTCTTCCATTCTTTTCTTTTCTTACATATTGGATAGGAACACAAGTTATCTAAGATTGCTAATTTCTAACAAAAGCCTCATCAAAGATGTCACTTTCTTAAAAACCACAAAAATATTCAATGTTTGTTTTACACAAAGGTTAGGATTTAATTATAACAATCAAATATGCCCGTTAAACAAGTTTTCAAAGACGGTGTTCAGTCCTTACACAATTTAAGATAAATATATTGTTTTTATTCTTTTCATAAGTTCTAAATATGTGATCAATTTTGAGCTACATGGAATGATTTATCTCTTCCCATCAATTAATATGTTATAATCCGATCTCAACACCTTAAGAGCCGAATATGGAGTGTTTAATAATGTGTATTGCATGGAAGAACCTAAATATGTAGTGTTTTGTTGATTCTTTGGGTGTTACTACCGCAAACCATCTTCTAAAAGCCACAAAAATGAAAATTACTTTGAGTCCGACAAATAAACTGGTTTCACAAGGTTTAATCAAATAAAAAGGAAACTAAAAGTATATTGTTTTTCTTCTTCCATTCTTTTCTTTTCGCAGAAACATGAACAAAAATTATCAAATCAAAATTAAATTTAACTTCAAATCAAAACTGAATTGAACTTCAAATTTAAAAATGTAATTTCTAATCTTTACATGCCAACACTCGCATCGCTGAAACACTCGCCCATCAAAAATTTAACAAAATTATTCAACTACAAATTAAAAATAATAATTTTTAATCTTTACCGCAAACACTTACACACTCCAACACCCAACAACCAACAACGGTTGTTGCACACACGATGCAAACACTCCTAAATATTTATCCATAATACTAAATGGACCCAAATTTTAGGTTTATAAATGTCGGCTAGGTTACGATTGTAACCCTTATGGTTGTAAGTGTTATGGGCATAACCCTTATGGTTGTAATCCACGGTTACCACGTAGTACCATGTTAACTTGCTAGGATATGATCATAACCCGAGCAATTATTGCCACTGTCGTGCATCCCCTATAAATGTCACTAAGTGGACACATGTTTATGCATTCACCCTAGGGGCTCACTTTAGAAAGGGAAACTATTGAATTTGGAGTTAAATAATGATAGGGTATTACATTCACAATTGTCTCAAAAGTCGAATCTTGAACCACCTATGTTTATCTTGAATTTTTCATTTGAAAGGTAGTCCAATATGTCTCACTGGGGTCTACGTCCACCTCGGGAAAAAAGAGGAGAAGTGCCTCCTAGCTTTCAGCACCCTGTGAGCTTCTTGAAATTTGTATGTATCCAATTCATTACTTCCTTCTTCTACCTCCATGTAATAGATCTTTTCTCTTTTCACGTGCTTCAACGATTAATTCTTTCTCTAGATTTAATAATTGATCTTCCCTCTTATTCAAAATAACATTACATTACACTCCCATCTATATCTTCACTCAGTTACACTAAATGCCACATTTCCATCAAAATCTTGCCTTTCGAGATCCTCCCACGCACAAGCCACGGTGTGTTCTTTTACACCTATCGACCTTTCCATTTCACCCTTCGATGCAATTGTTAAATGTACTAAGAAACCACATAATATAAAATGCCAAACAAACAAACTTATTACTTACAGGATACGATACAATCAATGTATCATTCATTTAACCTTTGGAGGGATACACACAAAATTGCAATATAACCCCCTTCACAAGGTAAAATTTAGAGATTCTTGCCTAAAAAGGGTTCCAAAAAAGGGTTTCACATTAAAATTAATATATATTTAGGTCTATAATTCTAATTACATTGGAGGCGTTCCCTATTGTGGGACTCTTTACTGGAAAGTGTCAAGTCTTTCGACAAGACTTTTTCGGCATCTCTTCTTTGGAATCAATGCTATTTTAATTTTTTTACCTTGTTTCATATAGATATTTTGGAAAATGTATTTGATATTTTACTTTATTTGACATTTACTAAATTAACTCAATTTGATTTATTTTATATAGATTGTCATGTTTATATGTAATGCTCAAATTAAATACAAGATTACATTTACTTTATTAAGATTTCCAATTCAAAGGAAATGCCATTCTCCTCTTCAACAAAGCATACACATGAAATGGAGGACAACACCTTCTTGGGATGGCCCCGCACTACCATCTCTTACTCCACCGTAGTACATATAGATGTGTTCTATTCTATGGAATTGTTGGGTGAGAAATTTGTTTTCAAATATTTTAGTTTGGGTTGTTTAGATTTATATCTTAATTTGGGTTGCTATGTTTCTTTCCCCTACAAATCGAAAAATTTATTTTCCACTCACAATGCATTGATCTTGTTTCACTAAATGAAATAAACTCGTTCCATCTTGCCACAATGAGTTTTATAGGTGTGGAAATTGTTTCACCAAATGCAAGCACTAAGCTTTAGAGCACTATATTGACATCAATCTTAGAAAGGGGAATTTTATAAATATTGTCATAAATGCCCTTTTAGATTTGCACCTACAATGCAGCATAACTATTCCTAATCTAATAAAATCCATCACTCTAGGCCACAACTCATTTAAATGTTCATGCAATCACTTTTACCCTTTTTATTACACCTATCGGTATTTGTTCTCCCCGTCATTTCCAACATTATTTGTACCCATTTTATATCAATGTGGTAGGTTTTCAAGGATGGGGAGGTTTATTTAACTTAGTTTCGTATGTAGATGCAACAAATTCTATTTAGATATATTTTCCTTAGCATAACACCAACACACATAAATGTGCTTGAAACAATGCTTTGTGTAGTGGGAAAACATATCTAAGAGATTGTTAATCATGGTAACATCCATCCCTCAACATCGGTTGATGCCCCAACGAAGAGTCATAGGAAAAAAATTATTAGCTAACATTGTGGTTTATATCAATGACATTTAACTCAATTATTACCCGAAGCTCACATGTCACAGAGGTGCAAAAATAATATGATACATTGATTGTTAAAATAAATTTTGTGTGGGGGAGAGAATAGTAGTAGGCTACCCTTCTTATTTCTTGGTTTAGGGGTTTAGGAGATAAATAATACATTATTGATGTTGAGCTTCATGGTTCTTTACAATCTAAGATCAACCAAGTCTCTTCCATATTTCGCTCAATATCCACGAAAATTAGCTTCCATGATTGATATTTATGAAGACGTATCTCTAAACGATACCTTGCTCGAGACATTCATTTTTGAAAAGACAAACTTTCTTTAGTTGGCCCTCCTCACTCCAACCGAGTATTAAATTAACGGAAGATCCTTTTAAAATTATAAATACATCTACAAGCATTGTTTGTTGGACTAGAACCATCTAGTAAGTTTCAATCCGGTTTTTGTTTAAATTCTCCATCTTCCACCTAAAATCTACCGAATATGTGTTAATTGTCACCGATATATCAACACCAACGAATTGGAGACCATACTAGTTGGTGTTCACCTTCTCATATCTTTTGTAGTTTATGCTCACACCCTTGTATTTATAGAAATATTGTTAAAGTTGATACTATTTTGTAAGAATTATAAAATATTGGATTTAGGAGATTGTAGATATGGATTTTTTAAATGTCAAGACGAGAGCTTTAGAATAGAGGATGGACATCCATCGTAGTATAAAGAAAAAGATGATTTTGATTAGATGTACTTGCAAGTGCCCTAGTATACATGTGTGCAAATTTTGGAAGCATACATAAGGTACTTGAACTCTTTGATGAAATGCCTCAAAGAGATGTGGTCTTATGGATTGCAATGATTGTAGAATATGTACAAATGAGTTTATTAAAAAGGCCTTTGAAACTTTCAAACAAATTTGCATTTGGCAGGGGTAAAGCCACACCCCACAACATTTGTCAAGCATATAGGTTTAGTGGATGAGGGTTGTAAGTACTTCAATGGCATGAGTGTCTACTGTATAAAATAAATCACACCCCTAACTATAAGAGTTAAGATTATTTCGACAAATGATTTTGTGGGTGTGTCAAGTGCCACAATCATACATATATTTTTTAAACTAGCCCCAATTTTATGATAAATAAAAAATTTATTACAAAATTTAGTATACCCCTTCCGCCTTATCATGACACCGCTTAAATGCACCCTTACTAGTTTATATATGTATGGGACCACTTTGATGGCATAAGTGGAAACTCTTCCTCTCTCTCACCATGGGACCACATTCTTAAATTGGCCTACCCATTGAAAATTGGCAAACATGTAGGCTGACCTATGTCACCCCTTAGTAGGTAGTTAATAATTTTAGTATCCCTCGACGTCAAACATATACCTAGTAATACCTAAAAAATCCAACAAAACACAACGATTCGCCATCCCTTTTCCCAATCGTCAACTCTCCCAAACACCGCAACAAACTAAAAAAACGAGCTCCCTCTGACTCGCCAACAATTAAGCCCGGGCGGCGGACAGGCAGCTGTCGGTGTGCGCTGTTTGTACAGTGCATGCGTACCATTACCGGCTGCCATAGGTCAGTCAGAGCTCAGCGTGTTTTGTTTCTCCGATCAAAATATTACTCGCCGGTAATAAATCCGCTTTACATACTTAATCAAAACTCATCATTACTGCAGTTAATATGACCTCAGCCGGTGTTTAAAAAAACAAAAAAGCAAAAAATATTAAACTAATTATATTCAGCGGTGGAAAATACGAAAAAGAAGCTCGAGTTAATACAGACAAAGCAGAGCAACGTGGAATATTATGTACGTACTTAAATATAATTCTGATGAAGAATACCGATTGATCGATCGAGCAGGCGAGGATTTTCTTTTTCCTTTTTTTCCTTTTCGTCCTGCGGGTTTGGATTGAATTGAATTGAATTAAATTTGAGGTATTTTTCATCAGAACGGACATAATTTTGGTGTTCGAGCTTTCTTCGCTCGTGTGTAAATTTTATCCAAAACTCGAGGTCTCCTTTTGCTTTCTATAAATCAGCTCTGCAATCACCGTTTGAAACCTTTCTGCCCATTTTGTTTTTGGCCTTTTTGGTTCGATTTTGTGCCCAAAATAAATTTGTTGCAGAGTAAACCCTATGAAAGATCGGTTTAAATTTAGGCGATCTGAAGTATTTTTACGATCCAGAATTGAGTGAGAGAATTTGAAGAAATGGTTGTGATTTGGCTGTCTGGCAGCCGCCCAGAAGTTGAAATGAGGGTTTAGAGTAATATTAAAAATCAGTTTTACAAATTCGTCCGCTCGAGGTTATATGCAGCGGTTTTGAGACGAGGAGTGAGTTTGGAGGTAAAATGAGAGGTTATTTGTTAGGGTGAAACTATCTTTAAGGTTTAGAGGTGAAATTTGACGGCTCAAGGTGAAATGCAGCGGACATTTAAGGTAAGTAATGTGTTTTGGGGGTCGAATTTGTGCAATTTGAGGCCGCATAATATTTGATGAAAGTGTTTTACATTTGGAGGGGAAATATGGCGTGTCGAGGCTAAATGCGGCGATAAAATGTATTTGAGCAGAGGAGATAAGGTGTTTTTGGCATCAAACTGGTTAAGTTTGAGATCGTTTGTGTGTTGGCAATAGTCTCTGGTGTTGTGGGGAAATTAGGGTATTATGGCCACTTTGTGTTCCTTAATTATTTCCAAGAATTTGCAGTCCAACTTAAAAGAGATCGTTGTGGAGCTGTTGGGTATAGTATTGCAGAACCAGGGTTTGCTAAGACTGCTCTGTTTTATGAGTTTATCCTTTTCCCGCGGAAGTGCTGCTTCTAATCTGGTTTGGTGTCACTTCTGGATTCTTTCAGAATATAAAATAAGGAAAATTAGGGGTTCGTAGATCCATCTTTCGTAAAATAAATCGGTTTTTTTCATCCTCCTATTTATCTGCATCGCCGTGGAATCTGGGAGCGTTGTGAGCCCATGCTTTTTTAAGGTGTGTTGAGAAAAATAATGGATGGCTCTGGCGATGAGGAGAGCGATCAATTCTTTGAGACTTTAGAAGAAATGGCGTCTGTCTCCGACTCTGGATCAGACTCTGCTGAAAATGAGACCACAATTTGCAAAAATGCAGACCTAAAAGCAAAGTATGAGATTTGGAAGAAAGAGCCCATCAGCATTCAGGAGCGGAGGCAGACGTTTTTAAGAGAGATGGGGTTCATTAAAGTAAATAATTTCATTTCTTTGGAACCAGATGTGGATTCTAAGCAATGTCTTGGAATTGAAAGACTCAGAGAAAATAGTGGGGCTGTGCTAAGAAGCAGTACAAGATCAGACCCTCATGGCAAACCTCCCCTTTATAGCTGCCAAAATGCAGCCATGTTTCAGCAGAGATACAGTTCATCGATAACATCTAGCAACTCAAGTGATGGTACTACAGATATGGGAGAGATTGGAGACGTCAGCTTCTCCCCTGCAGACAGCAGCGGGGAATTCATCTGCAAAATTAAGAACTTAGATAGCGGAAAGGAGTTCATTGTAGATGAGATAAGGGAAGATGGTATGTGGAATAAGCTTCGAGAAGTGGGAACGGATAGGCATTTAACTTTGGAGGAGTTTGAAAGGTCTGTGGGGTTTTCTCCTTTTGTGCAAGATGTCATGAAGAGGCCAAATGAAGTGGAACAGACACAGAAATTTGAAGATAATGGAAATCTTTCTAGTAGACAAATAAAGAGGAATTGGCTGAAAGCCTTAAGTTTTGCTGCCCATTCAATTTCACTGCGTAAAGGTGATCATCTTAGGCATGATTCTGGAAAAAATAGCAGGCAAAGATCTGGGACATTTACAGATGTTTCTTGGGAAAGGCCTCATAGAGCCAAAGTACACCACAACAGAAAGCCTTGCAGAGAATTGAGCGCTCTTTACATGGGTCAGGAGATTCAAGCCCACGAAGGTTCCATCTGGACAATGAAATTCAGTGTCGATGGGCGTTATCTTGCTAGTGCTGGTCAGGACCGTGTGATTCATGTAAGGGAAGTGATTGAATCCAAACGAAAAGTGGGGGCTGATACACCTGACCTAGATGGGACCAATGCCTACCTTACTGTCAATGGTTCGCCTGAGGTGTTTCCCTTGAGCATTGAAGACCATGCTAATAACACAAAAGGATGGAAGGTTAAATACAGCAAAAGGAGTTCAAACTCGGACTGTATAGTGTTGCCTGATAAGGTTTTCAAGCTTTCGGACAAGCCACTGTGTTCTTTTCACGGTCACTGTGATGATGTCCTGGATCTTTCATGGTCTCCCTCACAGGTTAGTTTGGATTAATTCTCACTATCAATATTACTTTCCAGTGTCCATTTTGCAATTTTTTGATGGAAAATCTCTGTTTATAGTCGTTCTTCTTTAATGTATTTCTATGTTCTGTTGAGAGAGTTCACAGTTTTAACATTTAAGATTCTTATTCTTTTTTTCTGTTTGGACTGGTTATGTAATGTGAGTGTTGAGACAAATTTACTTCTGAGTGGGGAATTGAGATCAAATATTGAGGTTTTTGGCAACGAAACGATACATGTTAAAATGATTTGTGGAATGTCTTGTCTATTTGCAGGCTATCACATGTCTTATTTGTTAGCCATTCTATATTTCTCTTCATTTGCTATTTATGTAGGCATTCTTTTCAAATAGTTTTTATGGTTTCACATACATGCTTTTCTCTCGATGGAAAATGTAAATGGCATTTGATTGAGGAGATTTAATGTAAACTTCGAAAACAATTTATAATAACATGTATTCTTTTTCTCCTGCTTGGTAAATCGTGATGACAACAGATCCTCCAACCATCACCAAAAAAATCAAAACATATGATTGAAGCACGTAATGCTGAGAATTCCTGTAGACCTTGAGTGGCCTGATGGTGAAGGTTTGGATAATCCTTAGGGGAGGTCCAGGTTTGAATCTGGGGAGCAGTAGGCCGTAGGGTTTGAATGTCCAGTACACCGGAAAACTAATCACCAAATTAAAAAAATGTCTGCTGGGATGGCCTGGTAAGGCTCAATAGATTAAAAACATCTAATAATAATTTGAGAGTTTTTACAAAAAGGCGTGGTATACAGCTGTCCCACTAAACTAGGGTCAATTTTATTGCCCGGTAAAAGAAAATAAATAACCAAGCCTATACGCTATGTGCCAGGACATGCATGTTGGCATGCGCTTGTATTTTAAAACATCCTACTTCTATTGCAGTTGATGGGGCTGCTTGAGCCTTATTTTCTTGCTTTCATGTGCCTCTCATCAAAGCTCTACACCTTGCTGGTAACCCCTGCATGACACATGTCCCATCTTCAGCTTCACTCTAGGATGACACGGTGCTCCAACCCTCTGCAGGCTGCAACTGTCATGACCAGTACTGTTTTCTTCACTTCCTTCTCTGTCGGGCCCTGTCCAAAGGGTGAGTCTGCCTTCCCTGCGCCACTACTCAACCCACTTCTCCTGCAACCAACTCTGGCACAGGTGGTCGGGAGACAGTGCTGGTTAAGGCCATCTGCCCATTAATTAGTTGCAGGTTCAAACTATGCGTGAAGTGCTTCGGGGCTTTGAATTCTTCCTCATATGTTTCCATAGCAGTGGTTAAGGCCTCAACTTGTGCTGTCAGAGGGGAGCACATCTTCTACACTTTGAAATGCAACCTCACTTATCCCTTGTTCTATTTCTTCTACTTCCTCGTAAGTCCTCATGGCTGACCTTCTCCAGAATACATACCCTCTGGCCTTGGCCCTTCACCCCCTCACTTAGATTAGTACTGAATCATTTGTCAGTAATGTGGGGTCCTCGCCACCCATGGGATATGCTTCAGATTTTTCCAGACCTGGGACAACATGAATCATATGCCGGGGTTTATTATCCAGGATATGTAAGACAAATTTGATTTGATGTCTCATCTGGATGTTTTCTGCGGTGCCCATGGACAGCGGGCTGTTTGGATGTGCTGCCCCTTCTGCATCTTTGACTGACATTTACTCAACGTCCTGCCATTGTGAATACTTCCAGCACTATGCTTAGAAGCTAAGATACTGAAATGCCATCCCTAGGGCACCGGCATGGGTATGGCCTGGATATAGATAAACTCAAATAACATGAAAACACTGTTAAATGACATGAGAAACGAATGCAGAAAACCAGGATTGCCAGATGCGCCACCCCTACTGCGAGGGCATGCATATCCACTTACTGGATATGGATACAGTGCGGATGCCATTCCCAGCCGTATCTGGATACAAACCTGTAATTGGGCCATATTAGATACAACTAGATATTATAAGCAGTTTGACTATAACCGCATCTGATTTAAAAGTTAAAAAAATTAACAAAAAAACCCTTTAAAAGGCTAAAAAGATGCTAAAAACTGCAAATGATCTTTTATAATGCATTTTAGCAGCAACAATTGAGGACATGGAGGTGGGAGTGTCGATTTGCTCTTTTACTTCAAACTTTCACATCGGCATCGATCAACCTGCAATTCTAATCTTTTCTTTAGACCTAGTCTGGTTAGTTTTGTTTTTCATATGGATATGTGGTTAATTCCTATATATATATATATCCAATGCCATATCTGTACCCATATTCAAAACATATTTGCAACTTAGCTTAGAAGCATAGTTCATAAAATTGTACTTGGCAGCCCAAAATTTTGACTTGGAATAGGGATTTAGCAATTACTCTAACGTTATGGCTACGTAAAATATAAATTCATAAAATAAACTTAAATAACATGTAAAACACTGTTAAATGACACAAGAAATGAAAGTAGAGAACCAGGATTGTGGGTTACGCCACCCCTACTGTTAGGGTGCGTGTATCTGTGTGTTGGATATGGATATGTTGCGGATACTGTACCCAGCCATGTATAGATCCAAACCTGTGATTGGGCTGATTCAAGCACAACTACATATTGTATGCAGGGCAACTATAGCTGTATCTGATTTAAAAGTTCAAAAAATTAACAAAACAAACCTTCAAAAGACCAAACACATGCTACTAAACTGCAAATGATCTTCTATAATGCATTTATGATTTTAGCAACAACTGAGGACATGGAGGTGGGAGTGTTGGTTCGCTCTTTTACTTCTAACTTTCACATTGGCTCTGATCAACCTGCAATTCTTTTGATCTGTTTCTTTTGGCCTACTCTGCTTCTTTTCTTTCATTTCGTCTATTTTTTGTTGGCCTACACAACTTGCAATTTTTAAATATCCATTGATTACTGAAGTTCCTACCTTCCCATGGACTGGGAGTGTGTAATTTGCATGTAATTTTAATCTAATGTATAAATTTGTTTATAATTTAAAATTGATAATTATTAATAATTTATATTTATAATTTTAAATCTAGATTATTTAATATTTTAAATGTTATAGATATGTTGTATCTAGCTATATCCAACTGTATCGATATCAGGGGTGTTAAAATCTAGTTGCATTTGTATCGGATACCATATCCATATCCACATCCGCATCCGTAACCATGCAACTCTAGAGAGAACGTGTAAGTATATTTTCTATTAATTTTTGGCCAAAAAATAGTGCAATGCTAGACTATACTATATAATCATTAGTGCATTATAATATATTAATATCATCTTTAACTCTTTGTATTCTACCCTCTAGAAGTGGAAGGTAAAGATTCCTTCTCTAGAACAAAATCATTGGCAAACATATCGTGTAGATCCTCATCAACCCCTCCCGATCCTCTACTGCTCTTGTCGTTATCACTTCCACTACTTCCCTCTCCAAAGCTGCTACCTCCTCAGTAAACAGGGGCTGCTCATCCACACCTTGAGGCTCAAACATCTAGTTTGCATACATATCATTATCATCTAGGCAAATTACCTCACAACTCTTTGCCCCTCCACTTATATCACCCGAAGATGAAGATTGTGTTCCACAAAAACAAGCTCACTAAGGCGGCATGTTAATTTGTTGCACTTCTTTGTGGGAACAACTTCAAACATTCACCAATTAAGTTCACACCCGAGAGAAGAGTTACATGGCTGCACAAAATGCAGATGGCTAGCTTAAGAAGATTCAATGTTTTTGCACCATAATCTTCTCACTACAAATTTGCAAATAGGACATTTGTAACTTCGTAAGTTAACTAGGCTTGCATTCATTAATGAACTATGGTATACACGAGTAACAAGATCACAATCAAATGACTCAATTTGTTTTACTTGGCTGTTGGGTTGATCTCATTGAATGCATAAAGCCAAATAAAAGTGCCCCACCTTTGCACTCTCCTAAATCTGCAGCCCATCAAGAATTGTTTCTAGTGGTTTTGTTAGGAATCATCCTCTCTATGCATTTGTTGAGGCAATCCATAACCTTACCATCAACCATAAATGAATTAGAGAAGAAAAGCTTGGGGTTCAAGTAGTAGGCCGTTGTATTAGTATGTATATGTTGGTGGAACTACTTGTTCTATCTCCGATCAATTATGTGCGGAATGGTTAATATTTTCCTTTTAATAATTTGTCCATGGCCTCATCATGGCCTCACGAGATAACCCCTTGGGTTTTTGTCCCCATCCAAGCGTAGAATTCTAAGTTCCTAAACAAAGGCTATGATGCCTAAACCAAAATAATGTATAATTGTAAAAGAGCAATTTGAACCAATAAATTATTAAAAATAAATGATAAATAAAAATAATTAAGTTTAAAGTTACCCTAAGGATTTCAATTGTTTTCTTCGCAAATATATCATCAAAAATGGTCTTCACGATCCTTTCCCCATCGACCTTCCTATAATAGGGAGACTCCAACCACATTGTGCTCACAAAAATCTGTTTAAGAGATGTTAGTGAGGCGGCAATGGCTCTACAATGTGATTAAGGTTATGGTGAATTGCGTGACTCCAACTCGCAAAAACTCCTTTCCGTTGGTGTGTTTTCTCATCAACTTTAACACCCAAGGATGATTTCAAATGAATTATGTGATATATGTTGCTTCTTCAACCACATTTTCACCCATGTCATTTTTGATTTGTTCTCAAGTGTAGGGTGCTTCTCCTAAAAAGTCTCTCTACTACTTACATATGTTGCTGCATTGTTTGTCACAACTTAGATAATATTCGCCACATTCACTTCCATGACCACTCATCCAACATATCACACAAAGTGTTTGCATTTTTCACTTAATGGGAGGCATCAATTGACTTCAAGAACACCAACTGCCCACTTGAAGCCACCAAAAATTAGTCAAAGTGTGGGTCCTTCCATCTGTCCACCCATTAGACAACAACCTTTTTTACGCCGTATTATTTTTTGCTCATCTACTATAGCTTGTGTGTTTTTATGGCATCCTCCAACAATGGGCCACTCAAATCATGAGGAGTAGGTGCCTTGGACTCCTCGAAAATAGTCAATGCAGTTACCAATGTCTCTCGTTATGGGCTTTCTGCCACATCGAATGGTATCTTGTTATAATACCAAAAATTTACTGCAATCACCCTTGCTTTATTATGCAATTTTTGGTTCCAAGTAGTACCTTCGAGTGAAGGTTGTGCCCTAGGTTTATTTTGAAGAACATAGAAACCCTGTCTATGTGAACCCGAATTGTCTTCAGTAGATGAGCCGTCTTTGAACCCTTGGATTCCAAATACTACTCATTGGAATCAACCCTCATGCCCCCATTCATTACGGCTGCAAGTGCTTCAGCTTTCCTGGTTTCTCTCATAGAGAACAAGGGAAGTAACTATCTCTCTTTGAACCTTGGGCTCCATTTTTTTATCAATTGCGCATATCGTTACATGCGATTCATGTAAGTTGGTATTTACTTTTGAGGCAATTGATGCCTCCACTTATTTTAAACTCACAATCATTGCATATGACAGAATTGTACTATGAGTTTGTTCTCAGTTTGCAATGCTTCTAAGAAGTGTCATCAGAGTTCTTAGGCCTATGGCTACCTGATCCGGATGCCATCCTGTTACACCACCGCAAATTGAATGCAAACTGCAAGTAGAAACCCTAATACACAGGGTAAAAAGTTTTAAGTTAAAACCATAGCTGCTAGTGACTAATTAAGGAAGAAGTAGAAGAAAATGGGAAAACAAAAAAAAGAAAAAACTTTCAAACCTTAGGACCTGTAGATCTGAAAATGGGGAAAAAAATTCAAAACAAAAAAATGACTCCTACCTTGCAAATCCCTGTGAAAATCTTTCAAGCTGATGGAAATCACTGACAATCACGTAGCATCAACTGGAAAATGACAAAAATTGCCTTAGCAGAGCAAGAAATTGCAGAAAAATGTGAGTGTACACAAAAATGATGTTTGTTCTTCCCATGGGAAGTTATATTCTGCTAGTAGCCAAGTAACAGGGTTGGACTCGTGAGTGATGGCAAGTAATTACTTGTCATTACTTGTGAGTCTGAGCCTGCTACTCAGCTCATGAGTGGTTGAATGGTTACTCGGCCATGGTGCATTAAATCACGAGTAACCACTGAGTACTCATGAATTCTAGAACAAAGCTTAGAAGTACTTGTCTCACAGCCCATATTTCCCAATTAAAGGTTTGTCAAAGCAGAATGAGGGGCAAATGAATTCATAGTGAATAAAGAGAAAAGCCTCGCTGATTGTCTTTGTACAGGTCTGTAATAAAATCACTATATTATTTGAGTGGTTGAATGGTTACTCGGCCATGGAAAAGGTGCATTAAATCACGAGTAACCACTAGTACTCATGAATTCTAGAACAAAGCTTAGAAGTACTTGTCTCACAGCCCATATTTCCCAATTAAAGGTTTGTCAAAGCAGAATGAGGGGCAAATGAATTCATAGTGAATAAAGAGAAAAGCCTCGCTGATTGCCTTTTGCCTTCAAAGAGGTCAGTGGCCTCCTTTTTGATGCCTTCTAATGCTTCCCACAAAATTAAGTCTTGGATAACAATGGGGATATGATTGCTTTTAACGATGCCCACATTTATGATGATGTCTGCTGGTTTGTTTCCTATTTAAAACAAAAAGAACTAATGTCTTTGAATAGCACCGATGGTCTTCTTGCCTCTACTAATATATTAACTAATATCCAGCTGGCTAATCCCTTCTTGCGCATTCCTTTGATCGTAAGGAGTGAACCTTCTTCTAGCTCTAGTCTGGTAATACCAAGTTGGAGGGCCAATTTTAATTCTTCTACCAAACCTCAAGCTTCTGCAATTTTATTGGTAGTAGCCAGTAGGTACCGACGAAATTTTTAAGGAATAAACTCAGGGATTACGTTTGCCAACCCTCGTGAGCCCTCCTGCTTCTGCAATACCTGGGTTGCCTGTTGAGGCACTGCCAACATTCAATTCAAATCTGCCTTTTCTGGGGGACCCATTTTTTATTTTACTGAGTCTATATTGACTCTCCTACCACAGACCCCTTTACTGGGGAATTAATGATGTTTATTCTTGTAGCATAATTAGATGACTATCTATACCTCTAATCCCACTTCCAATTGGCATAGATTGTCTCATAAGGTAACTGTCTGTTCTATGATTTACTTGTAATAGATATAGACCATGTATGAGGCTGTAGATTTATACTTTTGAATGCATGCCAAGAGAAAAGGGAATTTCAATAACTCAACTTCTCAGGCTTATCTGGAGAGAATCTTACGTGGCATGTTTTTGTGGTTTTGTTTCAGTATTTGCTGCTCTCATCATCAATGGACCAAACAGTTCGATTGTGGGATCTGGAACATCAGAGTTGCCTAAAAATATTTTCTCATAGTGATTATGGTAAGCTTAAAGATCCAGGAGTCCAATTTTTTAGACATTCTTTTAGTGAGGCCTTTGTTGCGAAGATGCTTCTACTACAGGGATTTATAAATGGATAACTTTCTATCATATAGGCTCATTTGGGCATGAAGATATGTGATTGTATTTTTATAATATTTTTACAGGTTTCTCACAATTCATTTACTAAGACTGAACTGTACATCTCTTTTGTTGAGTCTTTTGCCATTCTGCATTTCCTTGTCTTATATTATGGTTGTGACATGTGAGACAGTGACCTGTATTCAGTTCAATCCAGTCGATGATAGATACTTTATCAGTGGTTCATTGGATGGCAAAGTACGAATTTGGAGCATTCCTGATCGCCGGGTTGTTGATTGGAGTGATATACGGAAATGGTCACTGCAGCATGCTACACTCCTGATGGACAGGTTTGGTGCCTCTCTCTGACTTTGTTAGGTTGAACCATAGCTCCTGTGAACCAAATGAGCATGTTAATAATAAGTGATTACTTCCTGAACAGTTTTAAGTTTCTAATTTTCTTACTGTACAAGCAGGGTGGACTAGTTGGTTCAATCAAGGGAAGTTGCTACTTCTATAATACATCAGGTATGCTTCTCTTGCGATATTGGCTAGTTTTACTGGCTACTGCCTACTGGTAGTTAAAAAATAGCTATGTTCCTTTCTTCTTACAGTTGTTAGAGGACTAAATTTATTGGGTAGAGGATTGGGAGGGACCGACATTTGATTTGTATTCCATTTGTTTTCTACTTGTAAGAGAATTAAATTAACTGGGTGGATGCCCGCAAGGAAATAACATATTAAGTTATTGATAACCATTTATTCTGTCATTTTTGCATCCTTTACAAACCACTTATAATTTCCCATAGAAGTGCTAGAGTAATATTTCATTAATAAGTCTATCTTTCATGTACTCGGTTAGGTTGCAAGTGGTGATTTTATTCATCTTTTGTTTGATAATTTTTGCCTTGAGTGGTGTGTGTTGACATCCTAATAGATTTACAAGATAGCTATTTATTGATGACATACTGGACCTGTTATTATTTTTGTTTCTGTAAAGATCATTTTTATGTATTTGTTGGATGTATCTGTGATGAGGGTGACCTTCAAATTACATTCTAGCATTCCAATCTGCATTAAAACCAACACTAAATGTATTAAAACTTGAATGAAATAGATGGATCATGGCCATTGTGAGCAACAGTGCCTATAATGGGAAGGAACAAGCATAGTCCTTTAGATAACTGATTCTTGTTTGTTAGTCATGTTTGAAGATGGTAGGGGTACATATATGGCAGTATTCAGGCTAAACCAATTTTCCGACTAGCGCCGTCAATTACTTTTCTAATGCATGCAAAGTATTAATTGTTCATGCAGGAAATGCAATGTAATAATTTATTATTCCTAGTTGTCAATCTAGTGAGATGAAGTAACGGTGAAGACAAGGAACTTGAAATGTTTTGTGGCCTTACATTGCAGGAAATTCAATGTAATACTGTCTTTCATAGTAATCTATTTCGTGAGATGAAGTGGCAGAGAAGGCAAGCACCATTAAAGTTTTTGAGGATTTATATGAAGTTCTAAGAGCAGGTCTGTCATCAAATAGAAAGAGGCAAAAAGTGTCCTGCCTATGAGAAACAATTTTGCAATTTCGAAAGACAGAAATGACAAAATGCTGTTAATGTGCATTTTCCATTGTTATGTTTTCTTTAGTCTGTTAGATAGAGTGAGCTGCTATTCAAAGTTTTTGGATTTCTGTTATAATTTCTATTATGTATTGTCAAAAATTACCAGACGAGACAAAATTAACGATAAAGTAACAACTCAATGAGTGAAGCAAACTAATTACTACTAAACAACCAACTTAGAGTGTATGTGAAATTATTGGAGTATATAGTTGATTGAAAGTAAGTTTCAAACAAATCTTAATAACACTTCATGGGTTGCAATTTCCCATGTGTTTGGTTCGACTGCAATGGGAGTGATTGCGATTGATCTAGGTTCTCTACGATTATGCCACTTACTAGTTTTGATTCTCTATCACTTACCTTTGTGATTGGATTAAAGTATCTTTTGCTAGTCATGGCTTAGGTGTGAAGAGTTGGGTGTACATAAGAATACATGTTCATTATTTCTATACTGAGGTGTAAAAAGGCTCAAGGAAATAAATTTGCGTAGCAATCCAAATGCAGCAAATATCCAACTTCCTGGTGTAAAGGGTTGTTTGATTGGGTGGTTGAAGTCTTGAAGATATAGTGGCAGCGGAGTGGAGAATTGTTATATGACAAAAAGCAATATGGAGTGAATAGGACAACACTGAAGGATACCGTGCTAGATGAGAACGACATTTAAAACTGAAAATTCAGTTCCTGGTGCAAGGAGAATTCCTGATTATTTTCCCAGAAGGGGAAACATTCAACCATATTGGGGACATTTTGTGGTAGACAAAAGGAAATGCAAATTCCAAAAGACAATTCAAAGCAGAAATTTCTTAGCCAAAAGCCCTTTTGTGGTACAAAGATGAGCGATATATATATACACACGAAAAGGAAGGTGGTTTGCCTCTCAAGTGTTTTTGAGCTTTTGCTCTTTATAATTTGTTTCTAGTATTTTTCAAAAAAATTATGGGATGCAGTTCAGATTTTGTATTGGCCCCATCTGATATCTTGAGTTGTATTCAGGTCATATTCATATATGGATACACACCTGGGCCATTTCTGAGGAATATCATACTGTATGACATAAGCGGATATCCGTGATTGGGAGAGGGAAGGGCATATCCAGTAACAAAGGATTTATCTCTTTACACATATAGTCTGTTTTATGTTGGATGAGTGTATCACTATAGCTATGCTGTTTGTTGCTTTTTTAATGCTACTTTTGAACATTAGAAAGGTGAAAAACAATTTATTGATATTGAGCCCTCTATTTTTTTGAGAGTCATTTCAAGCGTAGCCTTGGTTTTTACTACAGCCAAGCAAAATATCTTCTAGTTGAAATTCAATATTGTTGTTGTGATGTTGGTCACCTTTATGAGTGATGCATAGTATAACACAAATAAGTATGCTGAAATTAATTGCTTTGCTTCTATTGAATTTTAGAATGGAAGTACTTTTGCTAGAAAGTGTTTATTATCTGTCATTCACTGGAGTGGTTGGGTCCATTTTAAATCCCGTGCAAGACATGTCTAGTCTCTTTTATGACTGGTTGTTGATTGCTCACCTGAATCTAGAGAATGTTCATTTCCATGAAATTTTGTTTTTATGGAAAAGGTTCCATTTCATGCCCCATACTAATAAACTTTTTCCATTTTTATGTCCGTACTAATAATTTGTCGGCATTTAATTCGAAATCCAACATTTATGGGAATCATATGTTTCTTGATTGATTGCTGTTTCTTCTTTCTTGCAATCTGTTTTTCTCCTTGTTAACTTGGTTTTGATTAAAGTTAAGATGTATCTACTTTTTAATATATAATTTCCATGAACATTGTCGGGAAGCACAGAGTCAAATATTGATTTTGTTTCTACTTTCTTGCAATCTATTTTGTTTATTCTTATTGTGGTTTTGATAAAATTTAATATGTAGTTACACAGAGAATGTGCATGTACAATAAATAATCTCAATGGTGTAGAGTTATTATTTTACCTGATTTTGGCAGAAACCATATATTTTATTTCTCAAAAAATTTAAAATGTTAGGTTTTCAATTGGTAATGCACTGTTTCTTATTACTGTGGTCTGGATTAAAGTTAATATGCATTTACGCAGGGAGTGCACGTGTTAATTGGCAATGTATAGATTGTTGTTATTGTGGTATGGATTAAAGTTAATATGCATTTACACAGGGAGTGCATGTGTTATGTTAAATGATCTTCGTGATTTCTATTGAGTTAGTATTTTACCTAGTTTTGGGGGAACCATACATTTTATTTCCTAAGAAATTTATGTTTTCTTCAACTGATAAAGCATTATTTATCCTTCTGTTAATTGGATTTTTGCATGGATGGATAGCCAGAATATATTTACTGTGTTCTATCTTAACATTGTTGATCTTAACCGTAATAAGACTTTTAGTTATTAAAGATGGAAAACGGATTTTTGAACCAGGAAACAAACTACAACTGGAAACTCAAGTGGCTGTGCATAGTAAAAAGAGTGTGTATAGTAAGAAGAAATCTCCTGGGAAGAAGGTTACTGGTTTTCAGGTACTGGTACAATTGGCTTGCAAAGTAGCACACAAAGTTATGTGAACATATATAGTGATTACAATGTGGTTCTCTTATTCGTCTCTTTTGTTATTAGTTCTTCATGGGTGATATGATTGTTTGTTGTTCCTTCAGTTTTTGCCTGGAGATTTGCGGAAAGTATTGATAACATCTGCAGATTCACGGATTCGAGTGTTTGATGGTATTGAGCTTGTTTGCAAATATAAAGGTATTTTAAATTGTCTGAAAAATCTTAACTTACATTGTCTACATGCATACAAGATGAAGAGGTGCTGGGAAAATTCAGTGCTAATAGTGAATATTATTATTGTATACTTCAAGCGGTATTTGAAAAGTCTAGATTTCAGGTTTAGAAGCCAGCATTCTACTGAGAATTCCTTGCAACAGCAACCATGTCGTGCTCCATCTGAGAATACCTTGCAACAGAAACCATGTCATGCTCCATGGCATCCCCAATTGGGTTCAGCATTCCTGAAAAATTGTAGAAATAGAACAGTAAAACATAACAACCCTAGCTGTAACTCATTTCGAGTTTTACATCATATGTCAATAGTGCAGTTTGGAATTTATCAGAGGCATATGCACTTCTAATTCTGTGATGCAGTCTCAACATATATATTTTTAATTTAGGCGTCATCTAATATGTTTTCACTTTCTAACTAAGCAAATATTAACCAACCATGCTATGCGTTAGGCCAGGGTTGCCCATCTAGATTCTATGCATATGTCTTACAAGATGATTCCCACGCTCTTAGGTTGATCTACCTAGTGCAAGTAACTTGAGTCATGTTTTGTCAAGACCTTAGTTCTGCTCCTACCTTCTGTTTGTGTTTTATGTTTTCCTTTTCCACACGCTTCCCTTCCTCTACCTTTGCCATTGCTCCACTGAAATGTAATTCTACCTGTTTTTCTGTTTACTGGTCTCAATTTTTGATGTATATGTCTTGCAGGTTTTCGGAATACGTGCAGTCAAATTTCTGCATCATTCACTTCAAATGGGAAACATATTGTCTGTGCAAGCGAGGATTCAAATGTTTATATTTGGAACTCTGACACTCACCGTGGCTCAACTGCGAAGAGCATAAAGACTAGTCGGTCATATGAACATTTTCTTTCACAAAGTGTCTTAGTTGCAGTTCCTTGGTCTGGTATTAACCACGGACTCTTAGAGTTGAATTCATCTGGGCGGAGGGACACTCAGTCCTCATTGCATAGATGTAAGGATGCTGGAAGGCATAATGGCTCTCTTCCAAGAGCATCTGGCGAGGAACAGGAACTGGAAACTGCTCTGCATTATGTTTCTCAAGGGTCACATTTATCTAGCTTAGAAACTTTGCCAGATGTCAATGAACTAGACGGTCTTTCTAGAGTTTCAGCTCATCTGTCTGATTCATATGAGCCAAGATTTATGACGTTTTCTGCTTCTGATAGAAACACAGATAACTTAAATTCAAGTCATGGTTTTTTTCTGATAGCTTGTCTAAAGGCTCAGCAACATGGCCCGAGGAAAAGCTTCCTCCATTGAGCAAAAGAAACCTATCAAATATGTCTCCTTCTAACTATGACATTCTGAATACTGGTGTTTCCAATACCATTCAAGTTCAGTCTAGAGTTGCTGCAGCTACTGCATGGGGCCTTGTTATAGTCACAGCAGGCCTTGGGGGCGAGATTAAATCATTTCAGAATTATGGCTTGCCTGTTAATCTTTGAGAAGCCCCTTATTCACAAGTAAATCTGCTCGCTTTTAGTGGAAATTCAAGGATTTACTACAAATTTAAATTGTAAATTTATTCCAAGAACTAATATGCATAATGTTGTATGCATTGAATATCTCAAATTAGGTTTGTACCTGTTTCCAGTACATGAGGGCAGTTGTCAAAATGAAGGGAATCTCTAATCACTTCAAGCATTCCTACAATCAGAATTAATTTCTCAAGCACGTGGAGTTGATAAATTCGGCACTAATGGATTGCAAAATGACTATCCCTAAAAGCCACTAAGACAATGTCAAAACTGCAATTAGTATTTGTAGTAATTGACTCCTGCTTGTTAGTAGCATGGAGGATTTCTGCAGTTTTATGTATTCTAGTGAATTTCAGCTACTTGAGCATAATTCAGTCGGCAAAAGCTTTTGAATTTTCCATTTACCGACATATTTTTGTATGGACGCATACCAAAGAAACTGTTGTTTCAGGTAATCTAGCCACTGCATTAAACAAGTGTACCCTTGGAAATTGTCAAGCACAGTATTTTCCTAATGGAAGGACAGATTCCCATTCTAAATGACTCTTCTTTGTATATCATGTGTTCCTATGGTATATAATTGAGTTGTCCACCTTGCAGTCATGTTCTTATGTAATTGGAAGCTGTATATGAGAGCAAATATTTTCTGTTACATCCTAGAAGCAGATCTTTGTAAATGCAATTTTGCTGCACTGGAGAAGGCTTTTGGATTTTGGAAGGTAGTGATTTGGCTACTTATGGTGTATTTCAATATCATGAATCAATGATGAATTGCTTTCACTTTCTATGGTTATAAGTTTGCGTGGTAAGTGCTTTGTGGGCGTTTAATGGTTAAAATACAAAATTATCGTCTAGAACATATGATTGTCAACCCATTGAAATGTTATATAGAAGGATTCATGCACCGTCATGAAATTGTTTTGAAGGTGTGGAAGAATTAATTAGAATTACTTTGTTACAATGATGCTTGTAGATATTTCATTGAACAAAATTATGTTGTCGCTATGGTGAGGTTTATGACAGTTTCTTGGTCTTTTCATTGTGGTGAAGTTACGATGATTTACTGACATTGCAATATTCCTGAAGTTTATGACATTTTCAAAACTACATCCTGCCAGGTGACTTGGAAGAATGGAATAACATTGAAGTAATGTCTTATTACTTTTGTAATAGCACTCACCTCCTAATTTCTTTATGACTTTTTTGATAGCACTCACATACTAATTTCTGCCAGACTAACATGAGTTTTGAGCTCAAGGCACTAAAGTTTTACTTTCAATCCCAGTAGTAAAATATATTTTTAATGTGGCGGTTTCGAACTTCGTTGGTGTCACATCGTTTGAATCATGCCCCCAATCAGCATGCCTACTTCAGTAATTGCTTCTTGTTAACGACAGCTAGTGGTTGCTCTCGATTCCCAAAAGTTACCAACAAGCACTGTCTGTTATTGCTATTTACCACATAATTTGTGCTCATTACAGCTGATGGTTGCTTTGGATTCCCCAAATTTGCAACTCTAGCAGAGTTAGACCGCTACAAAGCCTAAGCCTGCTTCACTATAGCGTTGTGATTCCTTGGAACCGAAAAAGGTGCTGCATGTCTTCATGACAATTAAGTGTGTTTTTGGGAACTGGAAGTGGTGCGGAATTCTTTCCTAAGGGATGTAAACATTGTGGGTTCTTGGAAGTGAAACTCTTCGCTTGTCATCATGATGATCAACGGTGTTTTGAGATTGAGAAAGTGGGAGTGGGAATCTAATGGGGTACGGCTATTGTGGAGGGGAGTGATGTAATATCATCCTCAAAAACAAAAGCGTGTCCGTCTATATCAACAATGTGATTGAGGAGCATTAGCGATAGCGGCAAATAATCTTCTTTTTAACCACAGAATAATGAAGGTACGTTGGAGGGTAATCGACTATCACTTTCCAATACTTCCAAAAATATTCAGATCAAAGTGAGGAGTTGTATTTGGCATTTTCCAACACTTGTAAAAATATACATATCAAAGTGAGAAATTATATTTGGCATTTTTATTTGGGCTATATTTTTTTATTAAAAAAAGTGTATTTGGCATTTCTGTTTGGGTTTATAAGCTTTTGCCAAACGCAGGATAATTATAGTAAATCAGTTTTGCTATAAATGTTTTGTATACTGATTAATTAAAATCTTTTATTTGATTAATATGGTGAAAGTTCTTAAGTTTGTTCTAGATATTTCATATTTTTCTGAGCTAAAAATTAATAACCAATTTATTTATCTCTTATTCATTGGTTAAAAATGTTTGATTTGACAAAAAAAGCTCCTCACTCATATATGAATTGACACTTTAAAAAATCAAGTTAAATACAATAGCCACCAAAATTTAACTCAAACTCACATCACTATTTATTGCAATAATTTTAACATTGTATAAATGGCAAGGTAATAATTAAAACCGGTGTAGTGCAATCCTATCAATAATGGATTAATGACATCGGACACATTTATGTTATTAATAAGATGTGACATGATATGCTGTAAATCAAGTTGATTGGAATTTTTAATTCCAATAAACAATATTTCGAAAAGACAAGTACCGTACAAAATATCACGAGTTACGTAGCTGTCTCATGGAGGGGGCAAGTCACAAAATTTTAAGTGGGTACCTATTGATTATAAATCTTAAGAGTTTTTTTCCCAGAAAAGTTGTCTCATGCTTTGTAAAAATTACTAGGTAGGTAGCTCCTAAATTTTAAGGATTAAAACAAATATAACAATATTTTTTGTAAATATAAATTATTTTTTTACCAATGTGCTCTCACATTGGGCAAAAAGAACCCCTAAAATCTCACTGCAGTTGCTACAAATTCTCAGCTCCTAGTGTTGGTTGGGATTCATACTCTTCTTAAACAACCACTTCTCCAAAAATTTAAGGATATTTTTTATTATATACAGTTTTGTAATTTTTTTTTTTTTTTTTTTGCATAAGACCATCTCCAACATAAATATGGAAGCAATAGCCCGGTCCATAGGTCCGTTGCCTTTGCTGCCCTCCAAAAATAGCTGAAGTTTCCACTCAAGCTTTGCATTTTTTGGTTACAATTGGTTCTTTCGCCTATTTACTAAGTTAGATTATGTTGTCGAAATTTATTATTTTAATCCAATGTTTTATTTTGACAAGTTCAATTATATACTTTCATATTCAACATAGTGCGTCCATTTCCAAGTGGCATCCAATTTTCTTCTTTACTTGAAGTTTGCGCTGGAAATCGAAATGAGGGCATACTATTGCACAATTTCTTGTAGACTTTTTGTGCTTTGTTCCACTGTTTGACTTGACACATTCTCTAAAAGTAAGTTTGATCTTGGAACATGAAATGAATTTTCATGCTCTTGCACTCCGAGCAGGAGATGCTGTGAATAGTTTTGGAAAAACTGGGCAAACGAATCAATTTGAAAATATTAGCCACTCAGATTTTGGTGGTTATTGATAAAACATAATTTCTTTGATTATTTTCCTACTTAGAGACAAGGTACAACTTTCGTGCAGAGTTGTATAATATAATGGATTTAAAATATAGAAAAAAAAGCCTATAAAAATATTCAATAAATACCGAAAAATATGGTAAATTATACAATATTTTAAAAATTCAATGATAGTTTTACAAAAATCACAATTATTTGCTATCATAATAGTCATACGATAGATAAATTATCAAAAAAATTGTTCAAAATAAAAATATATAGGGGAAAGGACCCCATCTCCGAGCACCATAAGTTGCCCCTGTTATACAGCCACGTAGATTGACAACTAGGACTCCAAATCAGCACGCTGGATTCGTCAACGTTTTATGAATCTTAAAATGTATCATTGAAACCTGTTCACAATTTGTATGACACGTGGAAATAGAATTCCATGCATACTATTAAATTCGACCCAATATAAATATCAGACCCATCACCGCTACTATTTTATTCACCTGACAACACGTATTTTAGTGGGAAGCCGCGTGTTTGATCTGGCAATAAATTTACAGTGGTTGGTATTAATGTGTGGAACAGGTGATTAATATCTCCACCGACTCACCGTAGTTTTCCATCGCCGTCCCATTAACTGTGCAAGTATTCCCCATTAACTGCGCATTCAAGCCCCATTTAACTGTTCATGAAATCGTAATTTTCTAAGCAATGCAGGCATGTCCTTTCCCCGAGCTGTTATTTTCTTCGCCTCCATTTTTACAGAGCCGTCTAAACTGGAGCAGGGAAATTGGTTGGTTTGTCTCTGTAACATATCATATAGTAGAATTCGTGCCATCAACCGCTGGACCAACTCGATGGAAGCAATATGGAGGTAAGGCAGACATCGCTTTTTTCCATGTATAATTAATTCCAAAATCATATGTTATATTGATTCCATAGTTACCAAGAGATGGTTACAAATATGAAGAGATGGTAATTAATTCCAAAAGCATATATTATTTTGGATCTTTCTCGGGTCACAACTACACGATAAAGCCATACCATTGTTTTGCGATTCGCAAGCATGTTGAATTTTTCTCGTTTGGGACAAATGACTTAACTCGAGATGACATTTGGATACAGCAGAGATGATGTGAGCAAGTTCCTGCCATCTTATTTATCTCATGGGATTATTCAGAATGACCCCTTCGAGGTGAAATATTATTTGCCTTTTTATCATGTTTTTAACTATTGAACGTTCCAGTCCTTTTCTTTCCATTATTTTCTACTAATTTACTGTCAACAAAGGAATTTATCCCTAGAATATTGTATTCAAACCAACACTTAATGCAGACAGCTATATATGTAATTTGAAACGATTGAATTGAAATAATTATTCCTGTGGAATATCAGGTTCTTGATCAAAGAGGTTGTTGGTTGGATATTTTGTCAAACCAAAATATGAGGTTCAACCACAGTATATGAGATTAAATCCCTCCTCAAAGACAGGTGAGGCTGCCTGCTTATTACTAATCTAAAACACAGTAAAAACGATATATACAGTATTCACACTAATCTAACCATTGGGGGTGGGATGGAATCCCGAAATCCACATTCACACGATTCAAGGATATTTCTTTCGTAAATGAACTGGGTTAGAAATTGTTACAATGAAAGAAGCACAGTAGAAAGGAAATGAGAGAAACGTATTTTCTTTCGAGTAAACACAGAGCACGAAATAATCATACGAGCTTTAGATCACAGATATAATGTCTGAAATAATCGAAACACTAAGATGCTATGCAAAGAATAGCTTAAGATCATGAACATAAGAACACTGTCTTAAGTAAGATATATTCCACAACACAAAGTCTGTAAAATGATATCAACTCCTATTCTTCAAAATGATTGAATGAAAACACAAAGTTTTTCTTCTTTCCAATAGCCCCCAAATATTCCAAAAAATCTCGACCCTTTGGAATGCATAAGCATCCCTTATTTATAATAAAAGAAGTAGAGATAAAATAGGGCAGATCCTAAAAAATAGCATTTTAACAAGAGTTCTATTTTGCTTGATTCTCACGCAGGAGATCAAGTCAAAATATGATTCAAAAATGTGACGAAACAGAAATGAAAAAGACATGTCAATTTCAAGATTGAAATGACATGAAACGTTGGGACTCAATCTGAATCATCATCCTTTGCTCCTTCCTCTTTTTCTTCCTCCAGCTGAGACTGTTTGCTCTGAAATTCCTGGAACTTCCGAATTATGCCTTGCATTTCGTTCTCATCAGGCGCAGTGGAATGATCATTCCAAATTTCGCAGGTCTCATGAATATCACTGGCATTGCCGGGAAGCTTTTTCAATCCTTTGCTGAGCTTTCTTAAGGCCTCCAAAGAATGTTCAACCCTTACCAACCGATCAATGATCTCAAGGCCAAATCCGCTTATTGGTTCATGCTGAACAGACTCTTGGATTTGTTTGAAGAGATCATCTGCTGATAGGATACCTGAGTTCCCAACTGACACCTTTGGACAAATCTTCAGCAATTCTTCTTCCAGATCACTTTTCCCATCAATCAGTTTATCCCTTGATTCTCTCAACTTACTGCAGGCTTCATTGAGAATCTTTATTCTGAACCTGATGGCCTTGGTCAGCTGGAAATGCTTATCTGTATGTGGGAGAATACCTTCTTCCACCAAGAGATGTGCTGGTATTTGCTTTAACACCTGGAGAGCTTCAAAAGTCAAATCAAGATGTCCAATTTCCTGAGAGAATTCTTCATCCATCTTCTCTCCATCCTTCTGAATGTCCCCAAGGACTGATGAACTTTCACCACGTCTTGAACTACTTCCTTCCCCTGTTGGAGCAACCTTTGGATCCATTCATCAACCACCCTTCCTTTTTTAGCAATCTTCTCAATCGTAGGTACTGATGAGAAATCGAATCCGACAGAAACAGAAGAAGGTGGTATGGATTCAAGGGGTTTTGAGAGTTTAATCAAAACCTCTATCAACTGCTCCACTTTTTCCTTAAGCTCATCTCTGCTGTCCTTTGTTTCTTTTAACTTTTGGCACAACACGTTTATGGAATCCCGTGCATCTTGTTGCGCCCCTTCTGCTGTCACTTTCCCTAGAGCCACCCTGGTTACCTGATAATCAGAGGCTGTTATATCCTCTCTAGTTTTTTCAGCCGAGGGAGTGGCAATCTCTGCGAACTTATCTCCTGAAGCATCCACCAAAACCCTTGAAACTGTTTTGGGTTTCTTGGCTGATTTCGCAGTAGGAGCCTTGAGTGAGCTGAAATCAAAGGCTGGTAGGGGCACAATCACCTTCCTCTTCCTCGGAGTTTGCTCGAGTAGCCATTGCGGCGTATCAGAGGGAGTTGCCATGGTTGCAGAAGCTGGTATCATACCCTCAAGGGGAGAAGATTCTACTAGTGGAGGAGGAATAGTTACCAACGTGGTAGTAGATCCAATAAAAAGAGGCACAGGAGGGGGCGTGTTGGTGATCACTTGGGTACCAGCAGAGAGGGGTGAAAGTCCAGAGAAAATACTGGCCATTACTGAAGAAGTTGATGGAGAATAAGGAGGTAGGAGTGGTTGTGTGGAAAGAGGCACGCAGATCCGGACTCCAAAGCCTTGGATGCAAGAGATAAGGTCTCTTGGTTGAGCAATCACAAATGGTGAAACATGGAAAGTGGCTTCCTCCTTCCAAATTAATTTCTCCTATTTTTGGTGGTGTTGGTGATTCTGGCACATTCACCGTTTCTACTGGAGAAACAATTGAAGAGATTTCTCTTTCTTTCCTCTTTTTGACAATCTTGACCTTTATAGGCTCCCTAGAAGATTTTCTGTCCTTTTCCTTTTTGGAGGGCCCCGCCTCTGAAGCAGCCAACTTTGAAAACTTATCATCTTTAAAATTCATTCCCCAAGAGGAGAGCCATGCTTTGGTGCGAGCAAGGATTAGAGCCGACCTATCTGTAATAGAGGCTTTTTTGGTGACGACCAATCAATAGGTGGGAAAACATATTGATCCTCCTTTAGTCCATCATAGGAAAGATCCAAAACACTTTCATTGTCACCCGTACCTTCTGGTAAATCAGCAAGCTCCAGTGTTTGAATCTCAGCAATAGTCAATCTGCTATTATCCTTTCTGCGAACAACAACCTCATTACGCAGATCCACCCAAATATCCTCTATGTTTGGCCTGTGCAGATGCTGGGTTCCATATGCTCTGAGCACTCCTCGGATGTCAAAACCGTCTCGAGGCTTCATATGCTTCTTCAATTTGTCCTGAAGTTCGTGGACAACATTTTTGGCTTTCACTACTGTTGAGCAAGTATATCTCCCAATAGAAATTGGGAAGGATACAACAGCCTTATGTTTGCTTTGTTGGAATTTATGGAAATCCAACAGCTGCCTAACCAACTCCATCAATATCAGTCTATCCCCTGGATATCGGGGCAGGCGAAAAGGATCTCCCGAGTACATGACCACCCGAAGATATGTAAACTTCTTGAATTGTAAGAAGATACATCCCCATTTAGAAACTTCAGCCCAAGCCTCATCTGAGACTCTTGTCTTCCTCGGCTCGTGGTTTACCCCCGAGATATTTTCATAGAAGAAGGCATCATTCACCCTCCTGAAATGGTCTTTGGACCCCTTCTTTGTCAATTGAGGGAAGTATTGATACACCTGGTTCGCCGTTCTGCTTCCCTTAGTATCCAGCCCGGGATAGTTCCTCATCCCGGCTGCTGCGTATGTGACATATGAAGACATATAAAATTTCCCAGTTGACAAGACCGTTGTCATTTGGGAATCAATCTCATTGCTGATGAGAGTACCCCGATCGATCCCGATGATTCTTCTTGATGGTGATCATAAATTGATACATCCATCCTTGAAATACATTCGATTTGGGCAAACCAAAACCCGACTCAAGAGGGTGATGATGTCATTGATTTCTTGGATGAAATCACTCCCGGGATAATCCTTGGAAATCTGGAGCAATTTGGTTTGGGCTTGATCAGAACTTCTTGTTCACATGTTTGATGCATCTTCCGATCGTTGTCCCGGAGCTTTCGAGTGACTTGATGTCCAACTCTCCATACTCGTCAAAATTGGGCGCTTTTAGGAGATCATCAAAGTAACCTCCATCAATTTGATAACTACTTCACCCTGATTGACTTCTCACGTAAGCGAGACGCCGAGTCATAACTGGATGCACAAGCCAAGATGAATTCGGACTGAGCGGACATGGGAAAACCCGCTGCGAGAGGCAAGCCACTATCGGCTATAGTTTTCATCCATGGAGTTTGGGAGGAACTCCTCACCCTACTCCAGAAATCTTCAATGTCTATATTTTCGAGTTCGGTGTCTCGGATGTCGTAGTTGCAATCAATATACGATGGAGATTCCATCTTTTTAAACTTATATTTCATTCTGCCTGACTTCTCGGTCTTTTCCTGAGATGGACCAGGGTCCGACATGAAGGACGTCGAAGGAAGAAAGTTTCGAAGCTCAGGAGATGTTGCTCACTGTGAGAATCCCGACCTGCTGGATATGCCGGAAGAACGGAAGAGTCCGACACTGGCGAAGATGATGTCGAAAATCCTAAAAACCCGATGTGCTGAGAATGTCGGAAACTCTAGAAAGTCCGGCACGTTTGATAATGTCGGAACTTTGGGAAAGCCCGACACTGCCGATGATGTCAGAAACGGAAGAAAGCCCGACACTTGTGTTGATGCCGGGAACTCTGGAAAGTCGGCACGCCAAGCCTTCAATATACTTCGGGTCTTCGACACTGCACAACAGCCTTCAAAACCCGAGAAGAGAAAAACAGGGTTTTTCGTTGAATTTCAAACATGCAATCTCCTTTTAACCATTCATGTACCAGGCACATAATAAAACTTTGAGGAAATAGCACCAAGTGGTAATTTAGAAGAGATAGACCCTAAAACCTAAACCCCTTTTTTCAAAACAACTCCAGAAAGAAGAAGAATAAAAATCTTTCAAAACCCAGCAAGAAAATGGGAAGAATTCACGCGCAATCAATCCATAAAAACTAGGAACAAAGAGTGGAGAGAGAAATACCTTCAACCAGAGAAAGGGAAGATCGAAAAATGGCGATTCAATCGGGCACAGGCGAGCTTTCGGGTTTCGAGGTTGGAAGAGCATGTACGAAAAATCCACGAGTTAAAAATACGTCCGGTAAAAATGACGTGGAAATCGGCGTATTTATAAGAAAAATTGTAATTAATACACTTCAGCTCGGCACGTGCCAACTCACCGACAACTCGGCATGAATGCCATGTCAGCATGTTAGAGAGGTCCGAAAACCCGACACAAGGGGGCTTAGTGCAATTCGGGTTTCGGGTTTCGGGAAACACAAGACATAAAGCATGAGATGTTTAGATGCTTCACAGCTCCGAAAACCCGATACAAAGGACTAAATCGGACTTCGGGTATCGGGGAACAGGTGACACAAAACATGTTTTGAATTAGGCATGTTCCGATGCGCCGGAGGTCCGAAAACCCGATTTTCTCAATATGAAGCGGACTTCGGGTATCGGGAACAGGTGACACAAAGCATGTTAAAACTCATGTCGAGCTGTCGGAAAAACCCGAAAACCCGAATTTCTCAATATGAAGCGGACTTGGGTATCGGGAACAAAGCGACACAAAGCATGTTAAAACTCATGTCGAGCTGTCGGAAAAACCTGAAAACCCGAATTTCTCTAAAAGAGGCCATAATGCAAAATCAACTTCAAAAATTTCGTAGGGGTTATCTAATCGTTTTGTCGTGAACTCAAAACGGAGATAACAGAGGTGTAGGCCAAACTGATTAAGATTCGCAATCGAACGAGGCCGTAAAGCTAGACCTGATTTGAAGGTAAGAAATATTATATAATTAATTCCAAAATCATATGTTATATTGATTCCATAGTTACCAAGAGATGGTTACAGATATGAAGAGATGGTAATTAATTCCAAAAGCATATATTATATTGAGTCCATAGTTATCAAGAGACGGAAACAGGGACACCATTTTTAATGCATTGATGAATATTTGCATGGATTTACAGGTAGGAATATGTGGAGAGCATGGAGGGGAACCTTCGTCTGTGGCTTTCTTTGCAGAGGCTGGATTGGATTATGTTTCTTGTTCACCTTTCAGGTCTCTCCCTCACTCCTTGAAGAACAAACTTTATGTGTAGACTCGTCAAAGATAATTACCACCTTATTTTCTGTGTTTTCAAAAACAGTGTCTCAGACAGTTGTTCATTTGCAGGGTTCCTATTGCAAGATTGGCTGCAGCTCAGGCAGTTTGTTGAAAATCTGTACAACAGTTTGAAGCGCAAGCTTATCTTTCTAGTGTGTTTATGCTCTGAATGATTGATCACATTGATAAGGGATAAGAAATTGGAACAATATATAAGATAAGAAATCCTCTTGAGAGCTTTTAGAAGGAGGGGAGGGTCTCGTATGTCAACATGGTGTCTAGTTTGGCTGTGTTTTAAAAGACAACATTTACTGATATGTCATCATGCATATCCTCATGGGGAGGTAGCACCAATGAGAAAAACGAACTCTTCGGTGAAAGAGCCGAGTCTCTTCTGCTACTGCTGAAGCTGAGATTTCGTGGTCTTCCCCAGACAGCACTAGACATGAGTAAAATTCACTACAATAAGGTGATCCTACCAGCACTTTTTAAAATTGTAATACAAATTCTCATTGCACATTCAAGGATCTAAAACATGGTGCTAATTTAAATCGCAACTATTTTTTTTGGATTTCATTTGGAATCCACTTGTAATTGAAAAATGAGAACAACAGTTGCTCTGATAAGTTCTTGTTTTTCATGTAATGTTCTTGTTGCAGGGTAGAAAAGAATGACAATGCCAGTGATACGTGAATGAGAATGAAGACCACAATTTTATTGGACAGGTAAGGTCATCTGTGACCTTACTAAGGCAATGATCTGTTTATCTTAATCCAAAATCTTTTGTCTACAATTGTTTGTCTGTGAGATGATTGAGTTGTATTCCAGTTTTATATGGTATATTTTATTTGCATGCGTTAATTATGTTTGCAAATGCTGGCAAGGACCCATAAAATGGGAGACAACATAAAAAATACATATATGGATAGTCCTGACTTCACACACAAGAAATAATATATTATTTTATATTCATTTCGATAGACTTACAAAAATTTACATTAAATCCGACTTCCAAAGGATTAAAGTCGGTCTAACATTTATCAAAATCATATATACATATTCGACAAAATCAGCCAAAACTTACTAAATGGGTAGATTTTTTCTATTTCTTTGTAATATTGGACAAAATTTATAAAGCCAAACTCTAACCGCTGGACCAAAATCCTGGAAATGCTTGAGACTGCTCTTCCTCGTGACTGTCTGATGTGCTAGCATTCATAGATTGGAGAACATGAGGTAGCATAGTAGCAGGCTTACCTGGAACATCTGTCAAAGTTCTTGAAAGTTGGCCAATTTGACCAAACATTGCTTGCTCTAATTTTCCTGAAAATGTCTCTTTGTTTGAAGGAGAAGATGGGCAACTGGATTGGTTATTGATAATGGAAGAAAAAGCAGGCATGAATGTGTTATACATGTCCAACAAAATGTGATGCTGATCAGGAAGGGGATTAGAGGGACTACTCAAACGTCTATTTTGTCGATCAGGCTCCTTCTGTGCTTGTTGCCATTCCTTCATCCTTTTATCATGTTCTTTTGACAGTCTGGCTTGTTCCCTTTTCAACTCCTTCTCATTTTTTCGCTGCAACTTATCTTCTTCTTTTTTCTGCCTTTTCAATTCTCTTTCAATTTTAAGTTGCCCCTTCTTTTCTTTTTCTACCAACATGTGGGCTTTCCTTTCTTCTGCCTGCTCCCTTCTCTTTGCCTTCAAATCTTCAATTTCTCTTTTTCTTGCTTCTTGATCTTGAAGTAAATGCAAGTATTCATCAGAGGTAAGTATTTGGGATTGCCTACCAATTCTAATTGCACCATCACTTAGCCGCACAGGGTTGTTGTGAACCCTCTCAATTGGTAGCTTTAAGAATTTACTTACTGATTGGTTGTCATTTTGGGTGCAAACCACCTCTTCAGTGTCTTGTGTGGCTATGAAATCAGCAACTTCGAAGTTACCTTTATCCATATGTTGTGTGGATAAATTTGGGGCATCTAATTGGGATGTATCACGTGCCTCCCACTCCAAATTATCAGCATAATAGTGTACCACCTCACTTGGAAGAGGCGGGGGAGGGGATGGCATTGAAAGAGAAACTTCCTCATTGTTGAAATCAATTTGCATGTTGAGATTTATGGCCCCTTCTTTAACCCATTGAGGTGGGCTGAGCTGTGTTGGCAAAGTCAAGCTATCATCAACATCTGTGGCTTCTTGTGTTTGGCTCACATGAGTTGTTGAACTAACGTGATCATCTTCTTCATTGATTGTATGTGGCTGATTTAAATCTTTAGGCATGCCAAAAAATTCTGCCTCAACATGCACTTCCTTTGTTTTTGTGCATCCTCATTATCTGACACATTATTCCTAATTTCTTCTAAACATCGTTCTACATCTCCATCTTCTATTCCTGCCATCCTCAATATGTTTTCAACAGCTGCCACCTCGTCTTCTTCAACATGAAAGGCTTCACTTGGCCTCATATCATTAGAAACAACATTACGATCAAGTGGCCATATACCTGTCCTATGAAAACCTGCTTTGATGTTTTTAGGAGTAAGTGCGAGTTGGAAAGCTTGACTGCTAAGTGTTGCCAATTCTGTCCTCCTGATTTCAAGACCTGAGTTCTTTGCCATCCATTTGGACCTCATTGATTTGAAGTAGTTCTTGAATGGAGAGAAAACACTAACATCTAATGGCTGAAGTTTGTGACTGGTATGAGCTGGCAAAGTCACAAGGTCAATTCCTAGATTTCTAGCTTCTTGGATTGTGCCAAAAGCTACATGGCTGCCATGACCATCAAATATTAGAAGATGCCTATTTGTTGGTGAAACTCCGCCAGGCACAGATCTTGCAAAATGATGCAGCCAATTCAAAAACAGCTCCTTTGTCATCCACGCATGTGGTTGCGCTGCCATGCATGCTCCAGGTTCACATCCAGCTATATAGTTTTTAAGTTGTCTCTTTGCCTTAAAAAGATAAAATCCAGGAATGCTTTGTCCTGCTGCATTAACACAACATAATACAGTAATCCATTCTCTACTTTTTGACATAATGTGTGGAACACTTCTACAACCTAATTTAGCAATCACACGCATGCCACAATTCCTTCCTGCTTGTACACCAGTTTCATCACAATTCCATATTTTATTGGGCCCATATTGATTTGTTGTATACATTTTTTGCAAGTTATCATAGAAAGCAGAACGATTCTTGGTCGTAACATGACTGCTCTATCTCTATCAAGGCCCTCCGCAGTTCTTATTGTCAAATCAGGATGGCGCCTACGGAACCCATACCACCATGATTTTCCTGGTAGACCATCATTGAATGGATTTGGTCTGCTTTGACATATATGAGCTACATAGGCCTTTAAGTGAATGACTTCAAGACCATGGCCAAGTTCAGCCATATCTTTGCACCATGTCACAATTTCCTGCTCTTCATTCTCTGTCAGAACTGTTGGAGGTCCCAGCCTCTTAGTGGTTCTTTTTCCATACAACCAATCAGTCACGTTTGTGGCAGGGATACCCCACTTAGATGTTGCTTTTCTTGTTGACATTCCATTCTCCTCCACGTCCCTCATGGCAGCCTTCATGTCTGCTTCTGTCCATTGTCCTCTTATGTATACTTTCTTTGTTATAGAAGACCCTCCAGTTACTTCAACATTTGGGTTCATACTAGTGTTGAATTCAGGTTCATCTGTAATTCGATATTCTCATCCACAAATTGTTCTTTTCCTTTTGATGAATTGCTCCTTCGAGTGGAAGACATATTTTTCTGAGGTTGTAATTGAGCAGCGTTATCCATGCCTGAATCTTGTGATTTGGCTCTTGAAGGATTATTCTTTCTGTTGGAAGTTTTGGTTTTTTGAGCTTGTGTCCCAGCAATTTTATCTTCATCAAAAGACAGATTTGTAAACTTTTCCCTTCTTTGCAAGTTGCTTCTCAACCTTCTCACTGGTCCTTTGGATGTCTGCTTTGCACGTGCCATTGTGAAATACAAGGAACTTTGACAAAAATAACCGCTGTAGAAAACTGGACCTGCCTGCATTGCAATGAAAACTACGAGTGAATGCACAGTTAATGGGGATTGAATGCACAGTTTATGGGGGTTGAATGCACCATTACAGGGACGGTGATGGAAAACTATGGTGAGTCGGTGGAGATATTAATCCACCTGTCACCGCTTTAATAGCAACCACTGTACATTTACTGTCACAACAAATGCGCGGCTTCCCACTAAAATACGTGTTGTCATACCATTTTAAAAACAACGGTGATGGGTCTGATATTTATATTGGGTCATTTCTAATAGTATGCATGTAATTCTATTTCCACGTGTCATACAAAATGTGAACAGGTTTGAATGATACATTTTAAGATTCATAAAACATTGACAAATCCAGCTTGCTGATTTGGAATCCTAGTTAGCAGTCTACGTGGCTGTGTAACATATGCAGGGGCCTTTGACCGAGACTATTTAGCAAATTTGGATGCACTATGTATATGGAGGTAAATTTAACACCGTATGAATGTTTACATCTAATACTATGCATGTAGAATTTTAGAGGCTGCGAAAGAAGATGTGGCTAGTTCAGAAAATAAATAAATTTTTATTTTGAATATTGGAAAAGCAATATGGCTATTTCAGAAAATCAAAGAAATCGCTATTTCTGGATTTTATCTGTTTACGGCAAAGAGAAACACAAGTGAACATTAAATTAATTATGCACACGAGTGAGTTTTAATTTGTAGATATAGTATAAACAACATGAATTTGCAATAATGAAGTTGTTCATTCTTGCAAATTTAATGATGTTTGTAAACTATCTACATATTCAAACTTCCTAATGTTCATAACAAATTTAATGGTTAAATGTGAGATCTAAAAATGTTTGGAGAAAAAAAGAGACAATTTTTAAAAATAGTGCTTAATACAAAAGGTGAACAACTATTGCACCTGGAAATTTGAAATATTTTACTATTTTGTATTTGTGGAGCAAGAAAATCAGTCCTGGAAGTTCTCTGTTCTTCTGTAGCTGTGCAGTTGTATCTGTGCAACAAGAAATTTGATGCTGGAAAAATGTTCTTCTCTATCTCTGCAGTTGTATTTGTGCAGCAAGAAAATTGATGATGGTAGAGATGTTGATCTGTATCTGTGCAGTTGTATTTGTGCAGCAAGAAAAATGATGGTGGAAAAGAGTGAGTCTGTATCTGTGTAGCAAGAAAATTGAACATGGAAAAGGGCAGCAAGAAAGTAACAAATGCATACGACTCATCTCAATTTATAGATTTCATTGCTTTGAATTTATCTTTTGGTAATCTGGCATTGTTTTCTATTGGCTGAGAGGGGTTGGCACGGATTGATTGAGAAATAATGAAATTTGAGCCATTGGATTTAAAACTCTTCTTGATCAATGGATAGGTATTAAAGTGGATGTGAGAGATTTTGGTGGGAATTGGGAATTTGGGAGGGAAATGTATCATTTTTATTTTAAAAATTCGAATTACAGTTGTTTTATTGAATGTTGTTTTTTGAAATCTGCTAAAAATCTATAATAATGGTGACTTTTTCTTGTAAATGGTGAGTCTTAATGATTTTTTTATGTTTGCAGGTACCCCTATTAATTGTAGAAAAGGCAGTGGAGGTTGGATAAATATAGATGAACAATGTTTGCTCAAGGATATGTGTATTGATAAGGAATGGATGTATAATTGTGCAAAAAATAATAATATTTGTACATGTTGAAGCCCATCAACAATGTAAATGGGGTCAGAATAGTAATGGAGATGATATTATTATATTCATGTGGGAGTTTCTAAACTTTAAATGTGACCCTCAAGTTGTAGGGAATGACATTTATTTATGTTTAAAAATTAGAACATTTGCACATCTTAAAATTGCCAAAGAAAAAGGAAATCATGTACAGTTTTATGTACTTTTTTGGTTGAGTATTTGGTGAACTGTGTATAGACAATAATATTTATTTGTGCCAAAATAGTCTCGGTCAAAGGGCCCTGCTCGGAGATGGGGTCCTTTCCCTATAACTTTAAGTACTACTTAAAGATAAATTCAATATAAATTTAATAAAAACAATTAATAAATTATATTTGTTGTGTCTAATTGTTTTTAATTAAATTAAATTATAAATTTTCATATGTAAACGAAACATCACTTTTTTGTGTTTTTATGTGGCAACATTAAAAATGTTGGAAAACGGTAATTTTTTCCAAGTACCGTATTTGGTAATTGTTCCTATAGAATATATCTACATGGACTACGACCACCATTCCAATTCTTGTTTTCATTACAAAGTAAAGATTTGTGGGTAGCAATGACGAACGTAATGGTTAGTTTTAAATGTCTCCTTTATCTTGCTATAAACTTTGTCGAGTGTTGTGCAATGTAGATACCCCAAAAATACCCATTACACTCTATAAAATCCAAAAAGAATACTTCAATCCTTTATTCACCCATATCCCACTTCTAGAATTAATTTAATCAATTCTATTACACTTACTATACATCATAGACCCTTTGGTTAATTTAATTAGTTATTTAAATAAATAAAGCTCAATTATCTACTCACCCTCCACTCATCTCCACTTCACTATCTAACTCACTCAAGATGAACTTGTCACTCCACTCAAGTTCTAAAATTCTACAAACATAGAAGAAAATATTCACATACAACCAACTTTGGAATAAAATCAAGAGCCAACCAATTTGAAATAAAGCTTCTTAATTTCTCATTCAAAGAGCCAAACAAAGACAAAACAAATCGACCATGCTAAATAATAAAATTGAAATCAATAGCTGCAACTCGTTAATTCAATCTTCCTCGATTCATGGCTTCTTCGCATCTATAAATAAGAAGCAATATTCCTCTCAATTCATTATTGGAATCTTGGAGAGTTTGTAGTGTTATTTTGCCAAAATCTTATTTGAAATCAGTTGAGCACACCCTTATAATGTCTAATTGATCACTCATCCAATCCAATCCATCATTTGCTCATAAATTGGTTTCTCCCTTCTATTTCGCAATGTTTTTGGAGCAACCACATATCAAAGTGATCAAGGAAACATTTTTAACTTTATCAAGGACCCAATAAGAGTTTTCTTTAGTTGGTCTAATCTCGAGGTGGCAAGGAGCTTGCTAAGAAAGGTTTGCTATTTTGTTTTATTGTTTGTACTTTCTCCATTTTGTAATTTCTCTCATTTACTGATCCGGCATGCTCGATGGGACCCACATTTTCTTATTTTTTCTTTTTCATTCGAATATCATTTTCACGCTTCTTGTAGTGTTTAAAGGCCACCGACCATTTTACAGATTCATTTAGTGAGCTAGTTTGAGAGCAATGTGAGAAAAACCATACATTTTGTTTGTATTCTAACATTTTTGTTGTAGGTACAAGTGATTTGTGTTTTCGCTGCGTCATCTCGCACTAGTGTGGCTTGTGATTTACATTAGCGTGTCTTTTTCTAATTTTTCGTAGATCTATGTTTCCGCTTTAGTCCCCGCATTAGTGTGTTATTTCCTACGCTAGCGCGTTGGTCTTACGCTAGTGCGTGTAGTCCCCGCACTAGCGTAGCTTACGTTAGCGTGTTATTCCTCGCGCTAGCGTTCTATTCTCTCTGCACTAGCATGCATTCAAGGTGTGTTAGTGTATGATTTAAAGTGTGTTTTCGTAGCCTGAATTTCCATTTCATTCTTTGCATTAGCGTGTTAGTCTCTTTGCTAGCGTTTTGTGTAAAAGTTCTTATTTTTTTGTAAATTTCTAGAATGTTTGTACTTGCTTCCCTACTTTTTTCTTTACATTTCTGACACTGTTTTGCAAATTAGTTCATAGAAAAACACAATCTAACACCTCTAGTGATCATTAAAAAAACCAAATTGCAATATTTCCTCATTTTATTTCATTTATAACCTTTCACGTTTACAATAAAAATCATGTATGCTCTTCTCTCGCGCCCTTTGGGTGATCTTGAGAATAAAAATTGATTGCAATTTACTTCATTAGTTAAATCATTTCGTTATCACCAAAAGTTAACACCCTCAACATGTGTTGTTTCTTTGACCGCAAAACTTTGGTGTAACATGGATTTGTCTCAAAGTGTGGGACTTGCGGTGAGATAAATCTCTAGAGAAGGTTGGTTCCTCTCGTGTTTTAGCCCTTTACCTCTAACATACAACCTAATAATGCAACTAATCTAATCCTAAACTATGAATTCATAGGATTTGGAGTTAGAAGGAAGGGAAATGAGAATGCAACTTAAAGGAAGGTGATGCACCAAACTAAAATAGGGTTCAAAATTAGCTCATGGACATAGTTGAAACTATCATGTAAGAAACAAAAAAACACGAGAACTCTCGTAAATAAAAATGCACATAATTTAAGAGAAACAAGAGGGTCAAGATTCACATTCAATACACGATGTATGAAGGAAAACCAAATCGCATCTCATAGAACGATATCATTTACATTTGTAGAGTAGAGGTTCAACAATTTCCCACAATTTAGCTATAGAGGCCCAAAGCATGGAATTAAAGAAAAGCTTACGAATCCATAGGAAGGAACACTTTTTTCATGCCAATGCCCTTAGATTTATACCATTTCCTTTAATAGATAAATAAGACAAGAGAGATGAAAGGACCATCGATCCAAAATCAATCTCCTATGAAATCTGCATTGAATGAGCATGGATGTTGTGATTGATTTTTTGAGTTTTTTGGTACAAGTATGGACGCCTCCAACTTTAACATGATCCTTGCAGCTTATCACATACCAATGGATTGTACAAAACGACGCCACTAAACCAATGTTGAGCTACCCGAATTGTACATGTATTTTGGCCTTCTCTCCCACCATACTCCATTAATTTATTATTTTTATGATTCGACGTGAAGCCTATTAAATTCGGAGCTCTTTAGAGGAAGTTATGGTTATTTCAAATTTGGAGTGCGGGAGAGGGATGGACAATATTTTTCCTACGACACGGGACAAGTGGCGGCTCTTGACCGGATCTCGTATGATGACATATGACATCCTCTCGATTGGTTTGTGAGTTTGGGCCTTTGCCTACGTTTTATTTCCTTCGCCCTTAACCACCGACGCGTCCACTTATTCCCGCACTAGAGGTCAAAATCTATTGATTTATGTTTATTATGTGGAATTGAGGTCCACGAAACCTAATCACGTTGAAATTCAACGAGAATGACAACACATGTCATTGTTCACCTTTAGATCCACGCCACATGTCGCCCCGATTAGTTCCGACTTGGCCGACATTGTCAGGCCTTGCTACGCCGCACGTCCCTTCAAACCATGCTAACTATTGCCCCAAACCCAATGCTCCAACTCATTCTCATTTATTCCGTGGGCTTAAGTGGGAGCCCTTAGGCCATGGGAAGTGTCGAATCCCAACATGTGGCCACTTGTTTGATGTTTGGAGGTTAAATTTGATGGGGATTTAACCTTCAAATGACTTATTTAAATGGCTAAGTCCATTTAAACCATGTTAATGCCAAAATAACCTTGGGGTATTTTGGGATAACAATTTGGCACATTTTTTATGATATTTTCCTATTATGAAGAACAATAGCTTCAAATATCCATTGGGCATAGAGTCGAGTTTGAGAGACTTCAAAATTGATTTTGCAACTTTGAAAAATTACCTTTGATAGTAAAAGCATTGTTTAGATTTGAAATTGATCGATTTTCTTGAAAGATAATTTTATTCATGAAAATCATTCTGAATTAGGTTTAATGAGAGTGGAAAAATAATTTAAAGTTGTTTTCCATTCTATTGTTACGAGAATCATGTATAGCTATAGTGGTGCTTCTCTGTTCACTCATGCATGCGAGATGTAAAAAAATTTCTCTCCCTAAAATGATATGTGCAACAATGAAAAAATCCCATAAAATTTTTTAAGATGTTTGGTTTTTGAATGATGACTTTTTCTTTGATGCTTTGATACTTGCAAATTGATTTACACTCTATCTTCCACGTCCTTGTGCAAACAACTTTGCTTTCTTCATCATGACCTCTCGAAAATTGAATGCCTCTCAAAGACAACAAAAGATTGTGCAAAACACTTAGGGAAATGAAACTAAATTACCGAAAAGTGTGTTGAAAGCAATTAGAGGAGTTAAAACTAAACTACTATATACAAGGGAGGGCATTTCTCAATAACAATGCTTGAGATAACTCCCATTGAATGGGATTTGTAGTTTCTCTCCATCCAATCTTGACAATTGGAAGACATTGTTAGACTTACTGACTTGAGAAAACATAGGGGTCACTCCAAATTGTATCAAACTTTGAATTCTTTCCTGATTTAGCTCGGTTTTCATCCCACTTCAAGACTAGATATCCTTCTTGGAAGTTTTTGGTTGTTGCTTTCTTGTCAAAACACTTCTTGATATGAGTTTGATCCCTTTCCATTATTTGCATTGCTTGGTTTCTTAACTCTTTCAACACCATGAGCTTTGCATCTCTAACTTCAATAGCCTCAAATTCAAACATACCCAATTGATTTATGAGCTCCAATGCTGAAACTCAAGAGATATTAACATCCTCACTTCTTTACCGTAAACCAATTTTTAGGGGAGCTACTGGGTTGATCTTTTGGGAGTGATTATATCAACCAATATGGTTGATTTCAACTTTGTATGCCAATTCCTTTGATTTTTTATCCAAGGTCCTCTTTATGATTCTTAACACCCAAGGCCTTGGGGATATTGCTGAACTTACCAAGATAATCAAAACTCACGATTATCCTAGGTGTTGAATTATCCCTTAAAGACTATGAAGCCAAGAAGAGAGACTATGCTAAACTTATAAACACTAAGTGGTTGTTAGCAGACAAGAAGGTGACTACCAAAATTCCCAAGAAATTGGTTAGGGCACAATTTTTGGAAGAAGCGGAAGATGTAGTTGTGTTGCTAAGTAGGATGGCTGGTTTGGAAACAACAAATGAATTCAAAGAATGGATGTGCCCATATATGTGGATTGTTTTAGAAAGGAAAGGGAGCATTTTTGGGAAACCCTTATTGCTGATTCAATTCATGAGCATCTTCTAGCATTGGCTGCAAAGATCAAGATGGGTGGTGTTGGGGAGCTCGAGTTTTACATGGCGATTGTTGATGGTGAATCACAACACCCCTGAATGTTTGCAACTCGATGGGTTGAGACTCTCAGTGTAATTACATAACATGGAGATTTTCCCAAGTGTGGGACCTTGTGAATCAGAAAGCTCTCGGATGAAGGCCGGTTCCTATTCCTCTGTTCAGATGCACACATAAAAATGTAGAGGGTTTACTCAAAAACCTAATCTAACTTTCCAAGGAGACAGGGTAAGAAGATGCATAAAAATAAACCTAAACTAACAAAGGTGATGCACCGAGGAATGAAGAAACACCTATCTTGCCAATAAACACAAACCATTAAAATGCAATGCAAGATCATGCACAAATAACCAGATTTGCAGTGAAAGATCAAGAGGATGAAAATGAACATAGAGAGGGTTGAGAATCATCCACAGACATGCATTATTTGCTCCAAATATTGACACAATACACTACAAAATGCCAAGAGGCAAAGTTGCATTACAGTTTTAAATGGGAGGTTTGAACTCCACAAATTCACCTACCAAAGAGAAGAAGGGAGGGGCAAAACAAGAATGTCAACATTTAGAAAGAAGCCCTCCTTACAATTTATAGGAAGAATGAGAGAGAAAAGAGAGAGGAATTCCAAATCTACCCCAACCACCTCTAGGTTGCATTTAATTCATCTCATTATGGCGGTAGGTGAGAACCCTTAGCAAACCTAAAGAATGGAGAATTGTATTTTTCATATTTGAAGAAATTTTTCTCACCCAATTAAAGATATCTAGTCATAGTTGGACAAAGGACCTCGTAAGCTTTCCGAAAAGTCTAACCTTGCGTGAATCCGAGCTCCCTGTGAAAAGTTATGGCCATTTGAATATCTACGCCAGGGTTTGCTTTCTGTCGGGGTGTCAACGCTCAAAATGTTGTGCCTCCTAAAGATGCGCCTCGAAGATGCACCTCGATGCATCCATCCTTATGTTGACATCCTTTTAAGTGCACCATAGGTGCTGAAAATTCCATGTCGACACTTTGTGCTTTGCGCCTCCAACCTGCGCCATGGGCACATCCATTTTCATGTCGACATCCTTTTACCTGCGCCCTTAACCTGCGCTAGGGCGCATCCATTTTCATGTTGACATCCTTTTACTTGCACCCTTAACTGCGCTGCAGTGCATCCATTTTCATGTCGACATCATTTTAAGTGCGCCATAGGCGCTGAAAATTTCATGTTGACACTTTTTGTTGTGCGCCTCCAACCTGCGCCTTGGGTGCGAATTTTGTCATGTCGACACTGTGTTGTGCACCTCCAACCTGCACCTTGGGCGTGAATTTTGTCATGTCGACACTCTATGTTGTGTGCCTCCAACTTGCACCTTGGGCTGTTGGTGACGCAATAAATATCGGGCTTTGAGTTTCTTTAATTTCCATATTCTCCTATTTGTCTATATTTCCCCGGGGGGAGATATATACAACAATGACATATCTAATTTACAATATTACAGGCCATAGACGTTTCCTTGGCCTTATACCACATGCCCCTTACAAAAACACAAAATTCATGAGGTTTATCCCAATTACAATTGAGTAATTGGAAGGGAAATGTAAGATTGGTGAATGATACATTTTTTACACTGTCATATGCTTGTTCAAACCTAAATGGGAGCAATATAGAATATCAGAAGAAGCTAGAAATACAATAATGGAATATGGTTGCTTCTTTATTTAGTATAGGAGATTCACTTACATAAGAGCTAGTGGATTTGAGGGACAACCATGCAAATTACCAAGGTATTTAGATGATAAGATGGCTTTATGTGAGTTGGCAAGACAATTAACACTTGTTCATAAGTTGATTGCTGGGAAACAAAAATGAATATCAAGTTCCCTATTAGAATTGGGAGATATTCCTGCCCTTCCATTATAAAAGCTAGGTTGATGGAGGAGGAAATGGAAAGGTTTGATATGGAGAAATTTGAGGTGAGGTCTAGCTATGACATTAGATGGGTGGTCAATACTTTGGAAAATTATTTTGAGCATGAACCTCACTTTGAGGACTATTGGATGAATTGTAGAGATGAAGAGGAAGTCAGACTCAGGGATTTCTCAAGGATGACCCTCACACTAGATCATTGATTTTAAAATTGTTATGGTTCCTGAGGGAATTGTGGATGACCAACAATTTGTGAGTCAATTTTATATTGACCAAAATATAGAAGGACAACCAATGACCCCCATAAAATGGGATGAGGAAGAATCAAATGATCAGTATGGTAGGATTGTTCATGTGATGAGGAGAACTTTGACTTGGTTAAAATAAAAGAACATAGATTTATCCATTTAGAATACAAGGGTGCTTAACAAGTTCAGGAATTAGAGATTTTGAAGGAAGATCTTCCCCCTTTGAAGGAAGGAGCTGATAAGATGGATCCATTAGGAGGAAAATCCCCTCAATTACCTTAAAAAAGACCTACTATAGGAATTGTTGATGAGTGGACCACTACTTTGCTAGTGGGACATGAACCTCCATGTTTGCTTTGAAGCAAAAAATAGAAGAAATGCTTCTAAAATCTATGGAAAATGCTCCTATCACTTTTGCAAGTACCAATCCAAACAAAAGGAAAGGGCTTAGATACAAAAATGTCCCTCCAGAGGTTTTACCAAAATCCCAGAGTATTGAAAAGTTGATGAGAGGAGCCATGACAAGTACCAATATCCAATCTAAGTCATAAAGTAATGAGGGAAGGGTGACACCTAGATATCAAGCAGTTTGAAAGGGAAAAGAAAAGATACAAAGTTGTATTTGAACAACCCTTGGTAAGAGAAGGTGATCATGCATCTAAGAAACACAAGCATAAGAAGCCTGAAGTAATTGATCCTCCCATGCTCACTAAAGAACAAGAAGGAATAGATGTTTCCATGGTTCATCAAGTAACTCCACCACTAGAAAAAAGGTTGTCCAAGTTAATCCAGTTATACAACCCAATTTCTCCAGCTTCAATTTTATTTCCGAGGAGGAATAACAACTGATATTACTCAAGAGACAATTATCCCGAGTTATTTCCCATCCAACTTACTAGACAATTATGTGTTAGAACAAGGTTTGAAGAAGTTTGATACAACACTAGTGGAAGGAATGAGTGTACCTCTATTTGATTAATTACATGAATCAACAACATGCCCAATTGAAATAATGGATATAGATACAAATGAATAAATTCCTACACTTGAGGAATTTGAAGTACTAGTTGAAAAATAAGTGGAAAAAAGTATAGATGTTCCCTAGTCAGGTGAAGGAGTAAGAGAATCCATCCATGTGTCAATTGTTGAGTCAAAAATTTCAATGTTAGAAGTATCTTCTAAAGTCCAAACTACCTCAGAAATGAGCAAGTTAGAAGTTCAAGGAGTTTTTGATGGGGAAAGTATGGACACTGGGGCACTAAATGAAAAGGATCCCCAAAAGGAAACCAAGGTTACCAAAAGTAGTGAATCACCTAAAAAAGAAAAGTCTACCGAAGAAAAGGTGATTGAAATTGCAAAAGAAACCATTACAAAGGAAAATATTGATGACAATCAGAGTATACAGGGTATTGATAAAGGTAAAGGATCAGCTACTGGGAGCCAACACACATGTGCCAAAAGGAGGTATCAAAATAACAAAAGGAAATTGGTATACCAGTTCATGAGGATATCTCCACCAAACAACAACCTCTAAAGGAAGTAGAAACTGTAGAAGAAAAATAATTATCTAAAGGAACAACACCAACCCAAGAGGTTCCCAAGGAAAATGTAGAGGTTATGACTACATCAGTTGAGGAGAAAATAGAGAACATGTTCCAAATGTTGATATGACTCAAAAGGAAGTTGGTCAACCCCAAGTTTAGGATCAAGGAAAGAAGCAAGTGGGGGAAGTGCCAACACAAGATGAACCCAAGAAATCAACATTGGAAGTGGACAAAGTGTAGCATAAGGATCCATTAGTGTAATATGTTCAAGAAATGTCTAAGCAATTGGTGGTTGTCCTGAAAAACCTCAACATGCATTACAAGAGACAAAGGTGGGAACTACTCTTACAAAAGGTTGGATAGGAGAGTTGATTTCAAAAGAAGAAGAAGAAGAAGAGGTTGTACCTGTGAAATCCATATATATTACAACTTTGGCTTTCCCAAAACCCACAAAGGCTCTAAAAAGGCTAGGGTCATTACTAAAACTCATACTGACCCATATGGATCTAGAAATTTAGAGGTGGCAATCCCACATGAGGGAAAATCAAGAAGTGATATAACTACAAGTGACTATAATGTTCAACTTATTCCTTTGGGAAAACCCTCAAGAGATGCACTAAAGCAAGGAGTTTCAGAAGCAGTCCATGATTTTTTGCACAAAGTGGATGAAGATAGGATATCAAAAAGGAAGTTAAAAGAATGGGTCAAATCATTGAGTTCATGTCTACAATAGTTAGTTGGCCAATCTAGTGAATGCCAAGAAGATATTTCTCTACTGATACTCCTAAAGTTGTGGGACATATTGAAAAAGCTATTGAAAAGGTTAAAGTTGTTGATACTTGGGTGGAGAAGCTAATGGAAAAGGGGAAGAAATCCATTGAGAAAGATAGGATGAAATATGAAGAGCTTAAGAATAAGCTCAATGAAATTGATGAGTTAATTGAACAATGTGATAATGAGCTTTTCTATTTTGAGGGAATTCTCCCAAACTAAATCGTATTACTCAATTAGATGAATACTTAGTTGAGAAGGAAGGAATTGTGCCAATTGAACACATGGGAACTCAATATGTAATTGAAGACTTGGCCAAACTCAGAGTTGAGGTTTTGAATGGAATAAGAGAAAAATGGAGACAAAGAAGAAATGGGTTGAGAAGAATATGGACACTATTGATCTAAAGTTAGAAAACATGGTATTTGATAAATTCAAAAAGAGTTATGGTGATCTGAAAATTGACTTCTTAATTAGTTCTTTTGAGAAAAATATCCAAAGAGAAAAATTTTCTTATGAAGTCATTAAGACACTAATGACTGTAGAAACCAAAATTGTAGAGTTAAAATCAAAACCATGGGAATATAAACAAAATATGGATCAATGCGTGGATGCACTAAGTAGGAAAGCCTTGATATTTCAGCACCATACATGCCCAAATGAGGATGATATAAAAGAGCTATTCTAGAAGTATGATGCATATGTGGATAGGCAACCCAAGGAAGAAAGATGAAGAAGATAAAGATACAGATGTGAAGACTAATGAACAAGCCTAGGCTTGTTTTCCTTGAACTTTCTTTTCATCCTATTTCAAATGTTATTCTTGTTTCATAAAAAAATGAAATATCACTTTGAAGTTGTTATTTTTAGACATATATGTAATTTGATACAATACATTAAACTTTTATATTGCTTTGATAATATTTCAAATCCATCATGAAGCATGTAAACTAATGAAATTGTTTGTTATCTTTTGTATTGTGGAAAATCAAAATGGGGTTCTATAGGGGCCCCAACCCATGAAGAAAAAATTTACATATACATTTTCGAGGATTGTATCAAAAAAGGAAACAAGAGAAAGAAACCTAACCATCCACCACCACAAAATCCTCTCTGCAAAGAGGAAGTTTCTTCACTAGTCTATTCTTCCTATGAACAAATTCATCTGTCCCCAATGCCATTTGAACAAACACAATGTCTCCTTCCAAAGTGTGCGAGACATACCCAAAGACCTGAGTTCATCAATAGTTGTCATAGGACCATCCAAAAAACTAAGCAATTGTGATCTCCTCTCATAAGAGGCAACCCATTCAGTCATGTCCATACCTCCTTTAGGGAAGGCCTTTTTCCCTATTGCTTTGAAAGTGGAGGATGGCTTGGAACCCTGAGCTAGAAGTGAAATTACAAATGATCCTAGAGTAGATGGAACAAAAGGTCTGGAACTAGACTCACCCTTATATTTATTCACAAAAATGGTGATGCTTCAAGAGGTTGAGAAGGTATGGTCCCTATGATGGTTTTTTCAAGCTTAAGACACGTTGCTCTAGCTCATTCATCCTTCAGAAAAGGGAAGGCACAATACCTAGTGAAATATCCCCATCAAGTACATAAGACCTTAAGGGATTTCCTTCACAATAAATGCTTCATTACAAATAAAGGAAAATTTATAATCGGTCAAATCTTGCACACTAATCCTTCTTACAAGCCAAAATTTCTTCAATGCATCGAGAGTCTTTTGATTTTCTGTTTGAAGAGATGAAAATACATCATCTAGAAGGAAGAAAAAAATGAGAATTATCTGATAAGCCTTCTAATAACACAACCCAAACAACTTGAGTTGTCAAAGGCCTAGTACAATCTTCAGGATCAACAATCTCAAATAACATTCTTACGAATGCCTCATCAGGACCTAACAGATAAAAAATTGAGTGTAAATACTCAATGGATATGTCTTTCAAGTTGGATGATACTAGTGTTTCTTCCATTGTAGATAAATTTCCCCAAATTCCTTACACTTAGAAAAGAAAATGTGAGTTTATGAAGGAAATAGTGTGAATTTATAAGAAATTCAAGACAAGCAAGTCGAGCTGAGTATAATCATGGTAAGATAGTTTCTAAAGATCTAGAATGTGATATTCACATGGGAGAAATAAGTATGAAGTAAGTTGGTATTATGTAGAAGATAATGGTTGGCTTGATATGACATGATCCATGCGGGAAAAATATACCCAGAAAGACATGAAAATGAATGTGTGTTTCCCAAGATGATTCTCAAAAAGTAAAAAGGGATTACATGTCAAATCAAATCACTTGGAGATGCTCAAAATCATCAAAAAGGGGTTCCTGATCATTTGAAGAAAATGATTAAAATAAACATCAAAGAAGTGACATGGCATCCTAGTCATTCTGGGAGAGGGAAAAAACGTGAATGAATCATAATTCTTCCACTTGGCAACATAAAACAAAATATTTCCAAGAGAATAAAGATGGATTAGATTATGTGCTATAAAGAAGTAATATTCTTCAAAGATTCATGTTTTGGGGGAAAATTAAAGAGTGAGTGAGTGATTGATATTGTATAAATGTGATGAGAATACTCTCGCATAGGGGGTTAAAATTTTCTGAAATTTTAGAAAAGAAAGGCGTAAATTGAGAGAAACCATTTTCCAAGAACTTGTTTGAGAAACCTATTAATTTCTTTAGCTTTCAAATCAAATCATGTCAAGATGGTTACAAGTGTATAACCATTGACAAGCATTGAGACTGTAAATGAAACTTTCCCTTGCTGATGAATTTGATGAGTTTTGAGTTAATTGTGTTTGATCATGAGCATTGTTGTGTCTCTTTTAAGTTGAGATATTTCAAATAGATATTCATGTTCCTATTGCAATCTTATGTTAGGAATCCCTTTGAATCACACAATATATTTTCCTTGTGGTAGCATCATGGTAATTGCAATTGCATGTTGTGAGGAGATATTTCATTTCATTTATACAATAAATAGTTTTAAATTCACTTTTCTTCCATTTATTGATAAAGGTTGTTTGTAATTCTATGAGTGTATCTTAGGAGTGATAGATTAGGGATCCTTGATGTTTTATTGAGTTTTTGGCATGATATTTTATGTTTAAATTCTCAAATTTATGTGAAACCATGTATTCTTGGGCTTCCATGGATGCACATATTTTGGTTGAAGGTTTAGTGTTAGTTGTTTGAAGTGTTCTTATCTTCTCATTTGGCAAATCTTCCAATATTTGTTAAAAGTTCTCAAAGATTTGGTATAATAAAATTTATCCTTCTTAATTCCCCAAAAAAATACATCCATAACTGATAAATCCTACAAGAACCACCCTTGCTTTCACTTGCTTATCCATAAATGCTAAGGAGATTTGTTGAATTTACCCATCCTTTACCCAAAATATGCAAGAGAGCGAGTGGTTCTATTGTTGTATTTAGTAACTGAACCTTGCCTAGAGACATCTACATTTTCTAGGGTGATAACTCGTGAGAGTTAGATTATGTTGCATTGACCATGTATTATCAAGGTTATTTCTCAATGTCCTAAAAAGGAGAGTCAAATATTGTTGTTCATTATTTTCCCTTACAAATACAGGTTATAAAATGGGTCCTCTCACCCTGGTTGAAGGAAGAACCTAAAGTAGTAGGGTAGGTCAAACCCTTAACACGATGTTATCCAACTTTTCCCAAGCTCGAGTAATAAAGAGATAGTTAGATCCCTCCCAACTACAAAATGATTCAAATTTTGATCTATCTTTCTCTAAGCATCCCATTCAACTTGTTGATGCTTCTTGAATTCAAAGGGAGAACCAATTTGGGTACCAACACCACTATGTTGCCATTTTTGGGGAATATTTATGTAAATACAGATAAATATCAACCTTTGGTAACATATTAAACATGTTTAGATGCAAATACATGGTCTATACATCATCCTTTGTTGATATTTATGAAAAATGAGCTTGATCGAAGTTATTTGCTTGATATTTTCCTAGTTTAAGCAAGATTTCCATTAAATTTACTTGGCTAGGGGTAAATACTAATAAAGGATGCTGAGATTTGTCAATTTTTTGAAATTAATCATTAAGTTTCAATTGACAAGTCATTTGCAGTGATTTACACATCTAAGGTGCAAGACCTTAGTGGTGACTCCACATTGTTCAGAATTTTTAGTAAATACCAGTGCCTCAAGATTTAATAATTGAAATATGTCATTAAGATCTATAAAGATGGAAGGAAGAAGGTCCTTCTTTAAGACAGATCCTGCTAGAAAATTATTTCCAGAGCTAGGAAGGACAAATCCAAATAAGAAACAAGTCTAGAGAGCTTTGGGAGATCAAAGGTCGGAAGAGAAAGTAGTGCATGTGGTTGAGAGTGATCAACCTTTGATAGAGGATTATTCTAGTCCTCCATAGATCATTTGGATCAATTAGTCCTTGCACAAATTTGTACACTCCAACTAGTGAGGGGCCATCATTTGCAACTGATATAGGTATTCCTCATCTTCCTCCTTTATCACTTAGAACTAATAGAGTTTTTATGTGAAATTAAGTCTTTAAAGGATCATTACTTTGAATACCATACACCATTACTCAAAGACCTCCTGTCCCACACCATTTTAATCCTCCTATAGAACACCTCCTCACAATAACATGGCTCAGCCTCCACCTAGACCTCCATTTGTTGTAAATGTTTTTGGGCCCATAGAATTTCACGGTATGGTGGGTTATCCTAATGTAGTTCCACAAGAAGTAAGGAATATGTTGCCCAAGTTTCAAGGAAATAATGCTATTACTGGTGATCAACACCTAAGAATTTTTGTGAATATTATGGAGGATTTTGAGATTGAACATGAGGATGTCTATGTAAAACTATTTATTCACACCTTAGAAGAGGATGCTTAGGATTGGTATAAATCCTTACCAGAAATTCAATTGACTCATGGATTGAGATGAAGAATGCATTTAGATCACAATATGGGGATAAGACTAACCCCATATTTCTTCTATCTAAATTTGAGAACATAAAGAAGAATCCCAATGAGCCTGTTCAAGACTTTAACACCAGATTTAACAAAACTTTAACTAGACTACCTATAATTTTGAGGCCAAGTGATGAATCATGCCTAATAAAGTATTATTTTGATAAGAAAGATGCATATTATTTGAGGGATAAAAACCCTAGGACCTTAAGGAAATATTTCTCTATGGAAGTGCAAATTGAGAATAACATCAAGGTAATAGGAAAACCTCCTAAAAGGGAGGGTGTCAAATTAATCAATCTGAGAAGCCTCAAACAAGAAAGGAGTTGATCTAGAAGAAGTAGTTAAGACTCTGGTAGGAGAAGTCAAGGAAATTTCCTATAAAATTGCTAGAGAAGAGAAAGGAATAAGACAGAGCTCTCAGGGCCAGCACCAACCTCAGGGCCAAAATAAATTTGGGAATCATCCTAGAGGTGATCATATCATATGAGAGAGGAAAGGGACCCATGGGATAGGAAATAAACAACAACCAAGAGAAAACAAATTTTTCCTGACCCTTTAACTGCTAGAGTTTCTATGATAGAAGAAAATCATGTTATTGAGTGGTGTGATAAGTGTTTCTTACCACATTCCCATGTGATCTTAATGAAGAAAGTGAAGAGGTTGATGATAATTCTACTTTTGGTGATGTGTGCATGATGGAGTGCCCTGATAGTCCACAACAAGGAGCCACTTCTACTAAATTATTGAGTGCCAGGATTGTGGAAAGTTTTTGGAACTACATAGATCGAGTATCTCCTCTTCCTTCTACTAGTGATCTTGATGTTGATATGGTCTAGGATTTTGACTTACCCAATCATGATTTTGAGTACTTAAGGGAATTGATGATTAAGAAATATGATGGTGGAATCCCTTCTGAGGAGGATAAACAATTATTAATGAATGCGTAGTGGTGGCCCAAGAGAAAGAATATAATCTAAGAAACAGACTGTTAAAATGGGAGGGCCACAACCCAAACCAAAGACTCCTCTCCTCACTAATATCCCAAAGGATCCCCCTAAGAAAGATATGTCAACCAAAAATCCAGCTAATGCCAATAAACCCAGTAACCCTGCCCAAGCCATAAAGAGCCTCATACCACAAGAAAAGGAAATTACCCTACCTACCTTACCCAAGTATACCCCCTACATGTGATATGGCCCAAATTTTGAGTCAAATCAAGGTCACTGTACCCATTGTTGAGTTTCTTAGGATCCCTGAGCACAGAAGAAGAGCATTTGAGTACTTGGGATTTAAGGAGAGGTAGAAGAAGGAAAAGATGTTAAAAATGTAGATATCCCTCATGTCATTGAAGAATTGGAAGTGCCACAGAATTGGAGAATTTTGGGGAATCCCTTGAAGTATATCTAGGAACTTCCTTGTTGAATCTCAACTTGATGTTGATCCATTTTACACTACTTTGATTATTAAAGATAGACTTGTTCACAATTGTATGTTTGATTCAGGGCTTCATGTAATGTGATGCCTCTTAAAGTAATGAATGAATTGAACATCAAGGTAAAAACAACCTTTGGAAAGTGCACTGCTATGGATTCAAGGGAAGTACCAGTGATTGGGTATGTGAAAGGTTTAGTGGTGTAATTGGCAGCTTATCTGGTAAGTTTTTAACCATGAATGTAGTCATTGTGGATTGCCCTACTAAATGGGGTATGTTATTGTCAAGAAAGTGGGCTGCTAGTGTGGGTGGAAGTGTGCAGATGGATATGTCATATGCCACCATACTAGTAGAAGGGAACCTTTTCAAGTTGTATGGTGAGAAAAATATGTTGCATCTGATTGAAGACCCTAACAATGCTTCTTATGAAGTATTATATGCAGATGTAGATGTTAACAACTTTGTTGGCTATGTAGATTTTGAGGAACATGGTATTAATAAGAGTAAGTGTCTTGAACAAGTTGGTATCCCTGGAATTTGATGTTTGATGGAGCTTTCTCCAATTTGGGAAATGGTGTTGGAGTTGTCCTTGTGTCTCAAACCAAGAGATTTTTAACTTCTCCTTTAAACTTAAATTTGAGTGCACAAACAATATTATAGAGTATGAGGCATTACTTTTGGGTTTAAGGATTGCATGGAGGTATGGTATCAAGGATATAGTTGTTAAAGGAGACTTAGAGTTAGTGGTCAAACAAGTTAGAAAATTGTATGCTACAAAGAATCAAAGGATGAAACAATATAAGCATGCAGTATGGGATTTTATTGAAATGTTTGACTCCTTCAACATATTGTATCATGATAGAACCCAGAATGCTACAAGATAGGTTGGTAGTGCTTGGATCCTAGGTTTGAAAACTATAATGTTCTCCTTATTGTGATTATGATATTGAAGTATTGTCAAGACCATCTGTCCCTGATAATGTGAAACATTGGAAAGTATTTGATGATGATGCCTAGGTTCAAAGGTTTTTTAGAATGAAGGAGAATTCACTAATCAATGTATGGATTGGGAACCAATGGTTGTAGTGTGTGATGGTAAAGAAACCTGTTTGGCAAGGATATAATTCAATTGAAAACTAATACAATTCCTATAGGATTGGTGGCTTTAGAGTCTAATTTTTATAATGATGACATGGTAGTTCATAGACATATATTTACTTCAAGAGATGTTGAATAATTTAATTTGGGAACTAGAGAAAAACCTAGAAAATTATGGCTAGGAAGTAATTTGAGTAAGGAGGAAAAGCAGTCCTATTTTGAGTTGTTGAAAAAGTACCAAGATTGCTTAGCATGGTCTTACTCAGAGTTGAAAGCATATAGGGAAGATCTTTTTCAACATGAAATACCTTTGGAACCTAATGCTAAACCATTTAGGCAAAAGTAGAGGCTAATAAATCCTCTCCCCTTTATTTAAAAAATGGATGGAGGGATAATACAACCAAAAGATATTCTTCATGGGTGGAAAATTTAGTGCTAGTAAGAAAGAAAAATGGAGACATAAGGCTATGTGTGGATTTTAGGAATTTGAATAAGGCCTCAATTAAAGATAACTATCCATTGCCTAATATGGATAACATGCTACAATTGGTCACTTGAGTCAAGTTTTTGTCACATTAGATGGATTCTCAGGGTATAACCAAGTGGTTGTAAAGAAATAAAAAAGAATCAAAACTACTTTCACCACTCCATGGGGTACTTATGTATATGTGAGAATGCCATTTGGTTTGATGAATGTTGGGGCTACTTTTCAAAGAGATATGGATGTTGCATTCTTAGGTTATATCAATGATTTTATTGTTGTTTATCAGGATGATGTGATAGTGTTTTCTAGGAAGAGGAGTGATCACTTGGAACATGTGGAGAAGATGTTGATGAGGTGTAGAGAATATGACATCTCATTAAATCCTAAAAAGTGCCATTTTGGGGTTCAAAATAAAAGTTATTGGGGCACATTGTGTCAAAAGAAGGGTTCATGATTGATAAAGTTCTTGTCCTAAAGTTCTTGTCATGATTGAAAGGGTGGAAGCAATTGGTAAAGTTCTTGTCCTAAAAAATAAGAAAGAGATCCACTCCTTCTTTGGTCAAATAAATTTAATTAGGAGATTCATTTCTAATTTTTTGAAATGACTATCCCCATTAAAATCATGTTAAAGAAGGACCAGATTATAAAATGGGAGGAAGGAGCTCTCCAAGATTTCACTAGAATTAAAGAAGCATTGAAAAAATGCTCCAGTATTGGTAGCCCCTGATTATAAGAAGGATTTTTTAGATTTTTCCTTTGCATCTAAAAACACTATTGCATCTATACTATTGCAAAAGGATGAAGAAGGAAATGAAAGGCCCATTGCCTTTTTAGTAAAGCATTGCAGGGAGCAAAATTGAATTATACCATCATAGAGAAATATGCTTTTCTTTGGTAAGAGAAACTAAATTTTTAGGCCTATATCTTGAGTTCTAAGATTGTAGCCTATGTTCCCCACACTATGGTCAAAGATATTTTATTAGAGATGGAAATTTCCAGCAAGATATGTCATTGGGTGAACAAGCTACAAGAGTATGACATGGATATACAAACCACCAAGTTGGTTAGAGGTTTAGGTCTTGCAAAGTGATGGCAAAAAGCAAACCTGTAGGTGATGGAAGTCAATGAAATTGAAGAAGGAAATATGGATTTCCATGAAAAATTAATCAATTCCACATGGTATAAGGACATAATATTTTACCTCAAGAATTTGGAGTGTCTCACCATTTGGACAAAAATCAAAGAAGAACACTCAAATTAGCCTCCCAAAAATATATCATAATTGATTATGGGTTGGCTTGGAAGAATCCGAAGGGATTATTTTGAGATGCATCACAGAGGAAGAAGATCCCAAAATGATTTTAGAATTCCATGGGGAGTATGTGGAGGTCACTTTTCTGGAAGATTAACTACCCACAAGATCTTAAGGGTAGGTTATTGGTGGCCCAAACTTTTCAAAGATGCATCCTTGTTGGTTAGAAAATGTGAAAGCTATAAGAGGTGTTAATGCAAATTCACAAGCACCCCAAAAATGACCTATGGATCTAATTTTATAAGGCAATCTCACTTGGTGTGAATGCACAACATTGAGCTTTCCCAAAGTGTGGGACCTTTGCAAATGGGGAAATCTCTCCAGAGAAGGTGGTTCCTCTTCCTAAACTACTTGCCACAAGCTATTCTAGTGTAGGAAAGCTGATCTAATCCTAATTTAACTATGCCAAGGAGACAGAGAGACAGAAAAGAGGGAAAAATAGAGCCTATACTAAAACATGTTGATACACGAGAGAAGGAAAATGTTGAACATCTATAAAAGCGCCATGGAATAAGAAGAGGTGAGTAATGGAAAGGATGGACAAGTGCATCACAAAACCAAGGATGGATTTCACACAAAAAAATGTCCCAAAACTCCATGAACATAGCTCCAAAACCTGAAATGAACATCCAAACATGCACAAATACCTACAATGAAGAGAGGCAAGAAGAAAACAAAGAAAAACGAGCAAGGATGGACAAATGCATCACAAAACACATTTTTTTGCTCAGAAGTTTGCACAGAACATCATTTTACTAGTAAGAGGAAAAAAATTCCATTATAGAGTAGGGGAGGAGGTTCTAACTCCATTTTCAACCCTGGGGAAGAAAATAAGGGAGGGCGAGTAGAAAGAATGAACAACTTGTTACAAATGAGCCAAAACTAGCTTTTAACCATGAAGCAGAATGGAAGAAAGGAGAAAACGTGGGAAAATCTGATTTTGGACTTCAACCACTGACAAGATTCATTAAAATAGTAAGGGAACCTCTACAAATCCACTTCCCAATGCATTCGAGCCCTTGAGAAGAGAAATTGCCCATACCTCATTAAATCTGGTAGATGAAAATATGATTTTTGTCTTTTCTAGTGCCAGAGACGTTTTTCCAAATTTCTCCCATGATTATTCACAAAATACAAAATTGATGCATCTAACATGTAGATGATTTCACCATCTTTCCAATGACATAAAGAATGTAAAAATCGAGCTCTGGATCAAAAGATATGGCCCTCTGAAGATTTAGGGAAAAAATGGCGAAAATAGAGTCAAAATTCGGTTGGTGGGGTCAAACTTTAAAATTTTCCTTTTGAAATTTTTTTCCCAAAACCTCCACACCTCCACCCACTGGGACATGTGTCACTTCCTAGTTCACCGATGGGATCACGGGCCCAAACATCACTTTTCCCCTTTGATTTTTGCATTAGGAAAATTTCCCAAAATTAGTCCGCACCCGCTCTCCCAGTGACACATGGCGCTTTCCCATTCGCTAATGGAAACGTGGGCCCAAACGTCACCTTTTTCCTTTGATTTCACACATGGGAAAAATTCCCACATTTTCCCATGCTCTGCTCTCTTGGTGACACGTGTCACCTCCTGGTTCGCTCGGCGGGGGTGCGCTTCAAATTTTTCCTTTGTGCCTTTTTTAGATTTTGAAATTTTTTCCAAATAGCTCCACACCTCCACCCTTCCGCCATGACACGTGTCAGCTCCTCATCACTTGGTGGGCCTTCGGGCCAAAATTTGACTTGGGCATTTTAACCCCCAAAGGGCTAAATGCCAAGTTTTCCTCAAGTGAGGCGCGCCAACCCATTTCTTTCCTTCGTCGGGCTGCAGGCCAAAATTTTCCTTTGCACCCTTTGACCAAAGCACCAAAAACTTAAACTTTTCCCCGACATCTACCACTCCACCTTGCCACGTGGCACCTTCTCATTGGCCATGGGCCTGTCAAGGGAAAATTTCCCCAAAAACTCTGGGGCCATAACTTTGAAATATTTGGAGTTAGGAGGAAAATTTTACCTTTTTGGAAAGGGGAAGAAAAATCCTATCTGATGAAGCCATTTCTAGAATCCTTTGAGTGCTTGAATTATGTAAAAATTGAATTTGAATCACAAGGAAGGAAATAATGAAGATAATTTAGCCAAAATAAGCAAGGGCTCATTTTGTATAACAATTTGGTGACTCTCAGGGATCAACTGCCTTGAAGCATCCATTGGGCATGGAGTCATGAGTAGTAGCTTGCAAATTGATCTGAGGTTTGAAAGCTTCCCTTTGAGCCACTTGAAGCCCACTAAACTTGGGGTTGTTTCCACCAAAATGCCTTTGTAATGGGTATGCAAGAGAAACACAACAACACCAAAAAACTATGTACAAAATTGAAAATCATACATGCTCCAAATGGAACATGTAGAGTGTGCACAAGCACTTATTTTGCTGAAAGCAAACCTACCTACTCTACTCTAACTGGAAGAAAAGGTGAGCTAAACAAACCATGCAACTGGTTGTGCAAAATAACTTCCTTTCTTCAAAATTGGCAGCCATGCAAATGATTTGGAGCTGATCATGGCTATTAGGATGACTGGAAAATCAACAAGAAGATGGTCTTCTACCCATATCGAAAGGTTTCAGTTGAAAGCAAATTGAATACCTCTTTTATTTGCTCTACATTTAGATTGAAGAGGTATGATAGCTGATCCTTGGTACTTTGTAGCTCATCCTCATGCTTAGAAGCAAGCATGACTGGTTGTGACTTCTCCTTTGGCTCCAATGAATCCAAATACCTTATTGGGCAAGGTCTGATCCATTTGATATGCCCATAGCTCTAATTTTCAACTCCAAAAATGGAGTCTTCTTGTAGACCTTCTTGAATGGATGGTGTGGAAGAAATGATGGAACTCTTCGATGTTTTCCTTCCTCTAATGAAGAACATGGAAGATTTAAATCTTCTAATCTTGATTCCAAAGAGCTGCTATAAGATGCAAGGTTGCTGCAAATGAAATTTCTCCTCCATGACAATAGGCTCAAGTGTTTGGAATGTGGATGATGAAGGAGAAAATGGTGTGATTTCAACTGGTTCCTCTTCATCAAAACAATCCTCCAAATCTGATAGATAAACTGCCTCATTTCTGTCCTGCTGCAAATGTTCAACCTCTCCCATGGTGTTCTCTTGATCTGCAACTTGATCACCATGGTTTCTTTCATCCTCCAACATTGAGTTTGAGAGATCAAACTCTTCTTCAACACTAGAACTCAAGAGAGATGAAGTAGAAAGAAGAACTAAAGGTTCTTCTATAGCCTGCTTTGTGCTCAAAGCTTTTGGATCTACACTTTTCTCCCCCACAGCTGGAATGTGCTCCTCTTATTTTGGATTTGGAGCAGCTTCTCCTTCCTTTCTTTGCTTGAAGGCAATCTTTCTCTTGATTGAACTCTTCCTCTAGCATGAAGTTTTTCAAGTCAAACTCTTCAATCTGCTGCTCTAGAGGACAAGTTGGGGCTGCAAGATCTCTTTTAGAGCTTTCCTCTTCCATGGCTGATTGTGCAACTTGAATTGGATCAAAATCTTCTTCAAGTAGAGTGCCAACATGGACACTACATTTTGAGCAAACTGATTGCTGATTTGCTTCTTCTTTTTCCTCTTTTTCTCCTACAACAAAATCAGCCTTGGCCACAACTCGTTCTTCAAATATAACCTCCTCTATTGGTTTCACCATCAAGGGATTTTTGTAATCCCGAATTTAAGATCCAAATTCAACAAACTTTTAATCTTTTCATCCTTATTTGGCTCTTCTTCTTGTTGCTATTTTCCTTCGATCGGCATTATGATTTTTATCTTCCCAACATGGATTTGGGAATGCAAGAGGAGGGGTGGGTTGTAACTCAATTGATTTTACAATTTTTGTGGTGTTGGAGGAGATAGAAAATTTTGTTTCTTTATAGGGAGTGGCTGTTTGGAAGGGAAAATGACGAGAAGAATTGAGATGGGGTGGAAGACTAGGGGATAGAGAAATGAAATCAACACTTGGGGCAGCATGGGATGGATTTGGAATTTTGCATTCGGCATTCAAAATGAGATGGTGCTGCTTGAGGAATGGAAAGAGAAAAACCAGATGATGGTGTAGAACTTACCCATTGACAATGTTGCTCAACACCAAGTTTATAGGTCTCTATCTCCAGTGTCCATTGTGCAAGTTGGGGTAGCATCTCAATCATGAAGTCCAACTTCTCTTGAGCACTGTAATGTCTTGGAAAAGGACCTCCCCATGGACAGGGTGCTCTAGAACCAATTTGAAATGCCTTCATTTGTGCTTGAGCCCTTGATTGCACCATGCGAATCTCCATTTTTTGGATTTTCTCCAACAAATCTACACTTTCTTCTTGACTGCCCTCATCATATGCGTATCCTTGTGCTTGATGTGCTTCATAGCCAAACTGATTTTGGCATTGCTCATATGGATATGCATACTGATTTTGAATTTGATCAAAATGCTGATCTGGAGGATTTGAAAAACATGTTGGAGGTGGAATATATTTCTTTGTTGTAAATGTGAATTCCATGATGGAAATGAAGTCATGATTACACAACTTCATGGAATGAAAGAAGATGGAAGAGATGGAAAGAATAATGAATGAAAAATGAATGAAAATGAATGGAAAGAGGGTCTGCAACTTAGAGAATGAGTTATTTACTAGATGGAGTCACCAGATGTGCTTTTGAATATGCCTCCAAAGGTTGAATCCTTAACAGGAACACACTAATCTGTCAAAAATAAAGTGGAAGACCTCTAAGGTCCTACTTTGGGTGTGCCAAAATTGTTAGTGCAAATTCACAAGCACCCCAAAATGACCAATGGATATACTTTTCTAAGGCAATGTCATATGGTGTGAATGCACAACATTGAGCTTTCCCAAAGTGTGGGACCTTTGCAAATGGGGAAAACTCTCCAGAGAAGGCTGGTTCCTCTTCCTAAACTAATTGCCACAAGCTATTCCAGTGAAGGCAAGCTGATCTAATCCTAATCTAACTATGCCAAGGAGATAGAGAGAAAAAGAGGAAAAATAGAGCCTACACTAAAACGGTGATACACCAGAGAAGGAAAATGTTGAACATCTATCAAAACTACCATGGAACAAGAAGAGGTGAGCAAAGGAAAGGATGGAAAAGTGCATCACAAAACCAAGGATGAATTTCACACAAAAAAATGTCCCAAAACTCCATGAACACAGCTCCAAAACCTGAAATGAACATCCAAACATGCACAAATACCTACAATGAAGAGAGACAAGAAGAAAACAAAGAAAAATGAGCAATGATGGACAAATGCATCATAAAACACATTTTTTTACTCAGAAGTTTACACAGAACATCATTTTACTAGTAAGAGGAAAAAATGCCATTACAGAGTAAGGGAGGAGGTTCTCACTCCATTTTCGACCATGGGGAAGAAAATAAGGGAGGGCAGAGTAGAAAGAATGAACAACTTGTTACAAATGAGCCAAAACTGGCTTTTAACCATGAAGCAGAATGGAAGAAAGGAGAAAATGTGGAAAATATGATTTTGGACTTTAACCACCAATAAGATTAATTAAAACAGCAAGGGAACCTTTGTAAATCCACTTCCCAATGCATTTGAGCCCGTAGGAAAAGAAATTGCCCATACCTCATTAAATTTGGTAGATGAAAATATGATTTTTGTCTTTTCCAAAATGATTCTTAACAAAAATTCAAAATTCATGCCATGAACGTTTTTCCAAATTTCTCCCATGATTCTTCACCAAAATCCAAAATTGAGGGGTCCAACATGTAGATAATTTCACCATATTTCCAATGACATAAATAATGTGAAAATATGAGCTCTGGATCAAAAGATATGGCCCTCTGAAGATTTAGGGCAAAAATGGCAAAAAACAAAGTCAAAATTTGGTCGATGGGGTCAAACTTTAAAATTTTCCCTTTCAAAATTTTTTTCCCAAAACCTATGCCTCCTTTGAGTGCTTGAAATGCTCTAGGACATGTGTCACTTCCTAGTTCACCGATGGGATCACGGGCCCAAACATCACTTTTCCCCTTTGATTTTTGCATTGGGAAAATTTCCCAAAATTAGTCCGCGCCCGCTCTCCCGGTGACATGTGGCACTTTCCCATTCGCTGATGTAAATGTGGGCCCAAACCTTGCCTTTTTCCTTTGATTTTACATAGGAAAATTTCACATTTTCCCCACTTCACTCTCTGGTGACACATGTCACCTCCTCGTTCACTAGGCGTGGGCGCACTTCAAATTTTTCCTTTGTGCCTTTTTTTTTTTGAAAAAAAATTCCAAACAGCTCCATACCTCCACCCTTCCACCATGACACATGTCAGCTCCTCATCACTTGGCGGGCCTTCATAGGAAGGAAACCAATTTATTAGATTTGACTTGGCATTTTAACCCCCAAAGGGCTAAATGCCAAGTTTTCCTCCACGGGCCAACGTCACAACCCATTTCTTTCCTTGGCCAAAATTTTCCTTTGCCCTTTGACCAAAGTGCCGTAAAAACTTAAAATTTTACTCAACATCCACATGCTCTACCCTACCATGTGGCACCTTCTCATTGGCCATGGGCCTATCAAGGAAAATTTCCACAAAAATTCTACAAAAACTTCGAGCGGGGCCATAACTTTCGAAATATTTGGAGTTAGGAGGAAAATTTTACCTTTCTGGAAAGGGGAAGAAAAATCCTATCTGATGAAGCCATTTCCAAAATCCTTTGAGTGCTTGAAATGTGTAAAAATTGAAGTTGAAGCACAAGGAAGGAAAGAATGAAGGAAAGTTAGCCAAAATAAGCAGGGGCTCATTTTGGATAACAAGAGGTTCTCAAGAAGAATGAAAGAAATTTCACATTGAGGGTGCTCTACCCCTACAACTAGTGTCAATAAAATCTCCTTTTAAACAATGGGGCATGGATTTTATTGGAGAGATATCAGATCCCTTCAAGCTGTAGGGCATAAATGGATATTGGTGGCCATTGATTATTTTACCAAATGGGTTGAAGCTATCCCCACTAAAAAATCAACTCATCAAATTGTCATGGATTTCATCTCTGAATCATATAATCTGTAGGTTTGGATTACCTGCAAAAATAGTTAGTGCTCCATTAATATTTATAATTGAATATTTACTTAGAGTAGATATGGGTGATAATGCTATGAGATTTCAAGCTAAGCCATTTAGTTTGGGTGAGTAAACTATGTGCCAAGAATATGGAATTATTTTGACATATGCATCCAATTATAATCCACAAGGAATGGTATACAATTATAATCCTGAGGGGCTGAATCAAGCAATAAGAATTTGCTTAAGATAATTAGAAGAAAATTGGAGGTTAACAAAAGGAAATGGGGTGAGCAGTTGAAATTTTCTTTATGGGAAGATAGAATTACTGCCAAAAGAGCCACTAGAAAGAGTTCATTTGAATTAGTTTATGGAGTCTAGGCTCTTCTACCCCCCGCATATGCAGTTATCTTCTTACCAGTTCCTACATCATCTTGAGGATGAAGAGGTGAACCCCTATTAAGCTCAAAGTTAATAAAATACTTGAGTTGGATGAAGAGAGAAGGGAGTATCACCAAAGACACCTTAGATTCAGAGAGAAACTCAAGAAATTGTTTGATAAAATCATGACTTCTAGGAATTTCAAAGTGTTGGAGATCTTGTTTTTCTTTGTGGGATAGAAGGTATGAGGATAATGGGAAACATGGAAAATTTGAAAATTTATGGATGGGTCCTTATTCTATTAACCTAATAATTGGTGAGAAAACCTTTTTCTGAAGGACCTAGATGGAAAGTTTCTTAAATTACCTATTAATGGAAGGCATTTGAAATATTTCTTGGATTGATTCAAACAAGGTACAAATCATTGTTTAGTGTATAGTACTTTGATTTGTTTTTGCCTTTTTTTGTCTTTGTTTCCTTTTTTTTTCCTTGTCTACAATGACTAGTTTCCTCTGTAACATTCACTTTTTAAGAATTTAGAAACAAGGGAATTTTTTTAACATAATGTTCTCTGTTCTAAATTAATACAATTTAGAGCACACATTCCATTTCCAATCCATCTCATAACAAAAAACCATATGTAGCTGTAATGACTTAGTGAACATCAATCTCTCATTCCATGACTCGGTATTAAACCGATCTCTCATGTTAATTTGTTAAAGTGTATACTATGTATACTTGGTTCCTTTACCCTTTTAGGGGCACCCAAGTGTTATGTCTAAGAAGCCTATCTGAATATCTATTACCAATATTCATCTGAAATCCTGCATCTTAGACTAGGTGACATAAGACAACGTAACCATCACTTGTGATAATTTGGCCAAAGTTTTTAAACATGTCTACCATGTTTACATTCCAAGACGACATACTCATCAAAAGGAATATGTCCTTCACCACACTTGTACTTGATATCTAGAATAGTCATTCTTGATTCACAACCCAACTAACTGAGTCAAAGTTTCACACTAAACAGGGAAGCTTACATGCACTAGTGTGGAAGACTACTCATGGTGACTAAGGATACATATACATACTCAATCAAATTACATTGATTGGGTGTGTTTAGTTACCCTAAGTCAACATGAGTTGACCACTACACTAGTTCATGTTTCTATCATTGTTTAGGGTAGAACCATGAACCGAAATTCCACTTATATTAATCAAGTTAATTGAACTAAGTGGGGTGTTGAAGCATAACTAGCTACATCATAGTATCCTCGTAATGACTCATGTCATTATGAAGGTACTCTGCTGCAGTCGCTATGTTACAACATCCAACTGAGTTTCCTCAACTAGACTAACATACTTAAGAATATTAGTTTATTAACCCAACAATTATTATCTTAAAGATTTAACGATAACAACACACTTAAGGGTCTACTAAGCACAATTTACCCCAAAGAAGGGTACGAGGTGTATTTTACACGAGAGAAAGGTATGCAGATAAAATCTACTTTCTGCTTATTCTGAATTCATGCTTATGTTTATCTTAATCTTAAATGTTTATTTTCATATATCGATATGTCTAAATTCGATATTAGGAAGGTAAGATCATTAAGTCTTCTTACTACAATTTATATTTGTAACAAGCTTTCTTGAAACTTGTACTTTAGACTTTATATTATCGTAAGTCTAAATCTTTCTATTAACTTTTTAAACATCCATACTTCAAATTATTGAAATCAGATAAGGAACACACAACCAATCATCCTCATGATTTAACCATAAACACTTAACAAGATATCATACATAGCTCTTTGTTTAATTACAAGGAAAGTATCCTTTTATTTCCTTATTAAGGACTAATGTCCTATTAGTGAAAATAGAAAACATATGCTTTAGTTTAACAATAAGAAGCCACACACATTTATATAAACTAACCATATTCCCTTTACTATTTAAGGATCTACCAATGATTATCAACTTAGTTGTGCTCTTATCACGTAAAATGAATAAACTATAAGTATAGATCCTTAATCCTAGAAGCTTTATATATCATAGAATCTATTAAGTTGCATAATCCCATATTACATATATCTATATTAGCCCCATCATGCATGATATTACCTAGTAATATTACACAAAATTATGTCATGAAGGTCTCATAAGTAAATCAACAATCAACATCTTTACCAAAGAAATTCATTTATCAAAAAGAGAGTTCTCCACTCTCTAAACTTAGGAAGTATTTCAAAGGTTTACACAAATGTCTTTCCATCAATATAAAACTAGTTTTAATACATCTTCTAGATTTTTTTTTCCCAACAAAAGTACATTTCAAGTAAATGTCGATACATAGACATCACAATGAAGAGATAATTTCTTTAGTAAAACAAATGTAACTTTCTATAAGTCTTTCTCCTTTCATCTTTTACGAAATCCATATGCAAAATTGTTAGCACGAGTCAGTTCATATGAATTGAGCATGATAAATGCTATAACGTTAAAAAATATGATTTTAACTAACTGTTTCACAAAAGGAACCCTGTTGTTAATGAAACAGTTCCAAATATAAAAATAATATCAATCTAGAAAGACTTCCCTAAAGATTACATAACAAAAAGAGAGGAGTCATAGAATCTACGAGATAGAATGTTCAAGAAAGAACTAATTAAACCAACATAATTAATTCTATCTCAAACATGGTTATGAAACTCATTACAATATGCTAATCATCTAAACAACAACTAATTAAGAAATAAGTAATTAACATTCTTATCCTAATCTTAAACTTATCAATTTAGTTTCCAACCTAAGTTCCACAAACTCAACCAGTTATTATTATTCAAGAAATGAATTGATCTAATCATATTGTTTTTATAAAACAATATGTTATTTTTAATATTCAAAATATTAAAAATTGCTAAAAATCCTGAATGATCAAACAAGAATATACAACTTGAATAAAAAAATTTCCAACAACCTTGCCTAACCAAATCTCTGCTCATAATCAAGGATTATGTTGATCAAGACTAACCAAACATTATAGGTAAGAATAGTTATAACCAATCAAGGGATTTGGTACTAGTCTCAAACCAAACAACCTAACCAATGGTAATAGTTCCTTGAGAACCCAATCCTTCACACTAAGTTCAAAATCAATCGAACAAAGAAAATTTATCACAATCCTTGTATCTTAAAACAACCACATCAGAATATTCATTGTTTTAATAAGTTAGAATGGTGAAAGGAACATATTGGTTCTACAAGAAAAAATAGAAGATTTTTGTCATAAAAAAAATACCATTCCCAAGATCAAGAAGAGTAACCTACTTACATTGATTAGTGAAGACATAACATTAACATTCCACAAAAAGTAACTTGTATATGAAAATAACATCGTTTAGCTCTTAAATACAACTAAGGATGCCAAAAACAACCTCAAGGGGATAGTTAAAAGACTCCATCAAATCTGCAACCATCGTCAAAGAAAAACATGACGTTCGTTGTCCACTCAAAATTCCCCTGCTCTTAAGAAAATGGAAATTTAAAATTTTGAGTTTAAGTATCTTTTCACTTTGTCTTTGATAATGTGAAAAGCCAAAGAAATTGAGAAATCTGCGTTTTTGGGTCATTTTGTGTGTTTTCGGGCCTATCGGACATTTTTGTCCCACGTGTCCCAAGTTTTATTGGGCCCTCTGTTCCCGATCGATCGGTTCACCCAAAGTCTGTTCTTTTAGGGCCCATCGAACTTTTTGTCCCAAATGTCCCAAGTTCGCTCGGACCAATTATTCCATTTTCGTCCGATTAAATGCCGAGTCAGCGTGCAGATTTCAGCTGATTTTTGTCCCGCATGTTCCAAGAGCATTTGTGCATCTTTTCCTCGCTTCGCCCGAATCGTCCGAGCCGTGTACTTCACGATTTCGCGTCCCACATGTCCCAAATGTCCCAAGTTCACCCGAACCAATTGTTCCATTTTCGCTTGATTGGCCGAGCCGCAGACTTCGCGTATTTTTTGTCCCACGTGTTCCAAGAGCATTTGTGCGTCTTTTCCCGCTTCACCCAAATTGGTGAGTGCGTACTTCAAGCGCTTTCGCGTCCCACATGTCCCAAATGAACCAAGTGCCATTCGTGCTAATTTTTCCCGCTCTACCCGAATATCTTGCTTATTCAATTTGGTAGGTATGTATTAAATACGCATTCATTTCCTTTCTCTCTCCTAAATGGCTATATAACGAGTGAACCCCTATACGCTTTTTGCACACCGCATTCCTACTATCTTTTGCTCGAACCTTGTAATCTAAATTCCTCGCGCATATCCATTTTCTCTCTGCAATTCCTTCCTAAGTCAGCTTGCAGCCTTCGCCTCCGAATTACTACCAACATGAAGATCAAATTTTAGGGGCAAGAACAAATCTCACCACTAGAGTCTATCGTTCCCGATATCGGGGACAATGAAGTTCGCCATCTTGACTTTAGTGATTTTTGGTCGAGGATGATAGACGCAAACCCTACGCTAATGGCACAGATGATTCATGACAGCGGTTTGGCTTTCATTGGTGGTTTCCCAATCTCTGTGCAATGTGCAGATACAGTGCTTTCATGCGGAGCTCATTTCAACCCTGATTTGAGCGAATTGACCAATATACATGTGGCGTAGAGACATAGCCGAGGCATCAAGAGATTCAGCAAATGGATTTTGAAGTTAGTGGGTCCCTCCTACCATAAGCACTGCCTTCTTCTCCTTATTCCTCTCTTCTCTTCCAATTATTTTTCTCGGATTTATTGTAATAAGTTGAGGTATTGCGATTGGCAATCCTTAACTAATCTTTAGTTAAAAGAAGTAGTTACCGAGAGTAACTGAATTGTAAACTATATAATGGCCTCTCTCGCCATTTTAAAGGAGGAAGAACTTGGCTTATTTTTCTGAAAGTGTAAATAAATCATAAAGAAATCAATATAGAAGGGCTTTTCATTCTTCGTCTATCTGATCTCTTTTATCCCTAAGCTTTTCATTTAATCTTGTTAAGATCATTTGTCTATATTATATTAAGAAGCTTTGTATTCTTGCAGATGTTATTGATAGAACTTTGTGTCTTTCAAATTTCATCTTATTAGTATGATACAAATGATCTTGTTTCAATTCACTGTACCTTCGCATGCATAAATAATTACTCTGTCATCTATAATTCTAAATGGTGCCTTTCTGCTCGTTCTCATTTTCTCATTCCTCAGTCCTTTTGTAATTGATGATCCTTATAGAAAACACTTTCGTAAATATCCAAGTTCCAAAAGAAAATCATGTTTTGTATATGTGTAAATAGGTTTGTTTCTGAATAAGGGAACCTCTCCCATTAAAGAGGAGGGACTTCTTGTCCCCTGACTGTTTCTCTTCGTGAAGTCCTATTTGACGACCAACAGTTTTTGGCGACTCCACTGGGGAAATCATATTCCAGTTCTATAATTATTGATCATCCTTTGATCCGGGGTGACTCCACGCTTTACTCGAGGGAGAAGGGCCCTTGGTATTGAAGATTCTCAATTCCAAGCATTTAGAAGCAGGTTTTCCTTTCCCTTCAACAAGAAATAGAAAGACTCGTTCGATAAGCACTCCACCTGTTCAAGATAGAATCCCTATGGGTGGTATTCCTTCAGAGTCAATCAGTCCTAATCTTTGAGCTTTGATTCTTGCTAGTGTTGCAGTTCCTCTTCAAGCCATTTTTCCAAGAATGGCGGTACCATTGCCCTGGGGTCATCATGTCGGGCCCCTTGCCCTTCCTCAACCTTTGCATGAGTTACCCAGAGGTAACCGTAAGAACTTCCCTAAATTCAAAGGCGATGGTAAAGTGCATCCTGATGAACACATCGCAGCCTTCATAGTTGCATGCGGAGTTCTGGGAGTTGAACATGAAGATGTCTCCGTAAGACTTTTCGTTGAGACTTTACAAGATAATGCTGCTGATTGGTTCTATCACCTTCCGGCCGGTGCTATCACCAGCTGGGATACAATGAGAACTAGGTTTGAAAACCGGTTCAAACCAGTAGAAGATGTGCATGCCTTGCTAGCCCAAATCTCTCAAATAAAGAAAGATTCACAAGAACCCATGAGAGAATTTGTGGCCCGATTCAACAGGTTGATTAACAAAATTCCGCCAAATACTCGACCTGTAGATCAAATTCAAAAATGTTTTTTCCTAAATGCTCAATCACCTGAAGTTAGCTATGCACTAAGAAGGGCTAATCTCGCAACATTGGCTGAAGATCAAACTCTTGTTGTTAGTGTCGAAGATGATTTAATCATGTCAGGGAAGTTGAGGAGAGACCCTTCTAAATCTAAATCTGCTTCTTCCTCCTCTTCCACCCCTGGACCTAATACTGATCCATTGGTACAAAAACTTACAAATGATCTCATTGCCATTAAGAAACAATTGGCTCAGCATGCTCCCTATGCAGACGTTCCAAGGAGGAATTTTCAGCCTAGAAATCATTTTCCTACTGCTCAAACAAGGCTAGCACTTGAAGGACCTCCTATTAAAGTTCCCGTCAATGCAACTTGTGAAGTTGAGGAACCTGAAGATGAAGAGGTTAATGAAGATTGCGAGGAATTTGTTGAAGAGGTTGATGATGAAGCAGATGAACTTGAGGGATCTCGAGTTAATTTCTTCACCACTGAGGGCATTGATGATGAGGATGATTATGATGAAATAGTAGCAGACATGAATAGCGAATCATACACTGTCATGACTCGAGAGCAGACAAATCAGAGGGAGAAAGTGATGCAGCCCACCAAGAAATCTAAAGAACAGCCGACAACTATCCCCGTAATTGCAAAAAGAGGATCTCCTATCCCCGTTTCATCTACACCAAAGGTGAGTCCTGTCAATTCTGCTACTAAAGTTATTTCCGTTTCTCCTAAAGTTGATAAACCTAAGATTTCAAATGATGATAGCCCGTCCACTTCTGGGTCTTTCGATATTATTGATCACCTAAAAAAGACTAAGGTTCAAATCTCAGAAGCTAAATATTATCAAACCCATCCTAAGGCATTTGCTAAAATGATTCACTTTATCAATTCCTATTCTAAAACTACCTCTAAAATCCTTTTACCCACTCCTTCTTCTACACCACAACCTAATCGGTAGGCAGCCGTGTCGGCTCACCCAATGACAAAATCAAACCATTCTATGTGACACTTCTTATAGCTAGCCATAGGCTCGATGGTGTGTCATAGACTCAGAGCCTCGACAATGTGATTCCGCTAAAGTAGCTCATGCCGTAGGCTTAACCCTCACACGCACTTATGGATCTTGTTACTCTATGGAGAGTAAGGAAGTGCCCCTAGTTGGAAGAATTAAAGATGCACAAGTGGCTTTTTTGCTTTTACCGAGAAGAAAGTTTGGCTACCATCTTAAGTAGCGAGATATTCCTCCTTCATACGGGATGTTGCTAAGCAGAAAATTTTGTAAGGATGTGGGTGGAGAAATTCAAATGGATTGGTCACATGCCCTCATACCAGTAATCTGGACAAATGAAGAAGTTCTTTGCCCGAGAAGCAATCTGAGTAGATTGTACAAAAACGGATGATCCCAAAGCACAAATACTCTATGAGGATATGGGGCATGGCAACTACATGATTATGTCTCGAAGAAATCCAACTCCCAAAGTATCACCTAAAGATTCTAATGGTGTTTGGATTTTAGAGTTTGATGGAAGTTGTTCCTCGGTGGTTCACGGAGCTAGTGTCATACATTGGTGTCACTGAAGGAAGCCTTCATCCTTTCTCATTCAAGTTACAATTTGAAAATACCAATAAATACAGCAAAGTATGAGGCTCTCATTCTTGGACTACAGGTGGCAAAAGAACAAGGTGTGAAGAATCTTCTAGCTCGTGGAGATGCGGAATTGATTGTAAAGCAAGTTAGAAACCTTTTCCAGTGAAAATGGAAGGTTGAAACATTACAGAATCGGGTGTGGGATTCCATTGAATTTCTTGATGCTTTCTCCATCAAGCAATACCTAGGGAGAAGAATACTGTGGCTGATTCATTAATACCGGGTCACTACTTATACCTCATCCTGACTTTTCCCAAGATAATTTCACCATTGAGATGATCCATCGACCTAGTGTACCTGATAATACAAATAACTGGAAAGTTTTCAATAATGACCAACATTTGCTTTCTTTCTTAGAACTCAAAGATAATTTTGAATAGCTATACTTTGAAGGAAGTGATAACTTTCCTCATGAAAGTGTACCCTTTGACAAAGCAACCACTCAAGGAGAAGAAATGGATCGGGATGGATGTATTAAACTCAAGGGAAACAAGATCCCTAAAGGATTGGTAAGTTTAGAGATACTGTTTGATAAACACGATGGTATGTAAAGTCTAGAGCTTCTACTGGACCTCAACAATCAGCTGAATATGACAAAATTAATATTGGGAGTTCTACTGACCCTAAGCTTGTGAACATTGGAAAATGTTGCATAGCAGATGAGAGGAAGAAAGTAATTGATCTGTTAAAGAGGTATAAGGATGTTCTTGCCTACTCTTATGAAGATTTAAAAGCTTTCCAACCAAAAGAGATGCAACATTTTATTCCTCTCAAACCTGGAATTAAGCCTTTTAAATAAAAGCAGAGGTAATACAATCCCAAAATAGCTGACACCATTTTTCAAGAAATACAGAAGTTGTTGAAATCCAAAATCATTTTTCCTATCCATCATTCAACATGGATTGCCAATATTGTACCTGTTAGAAAGAAAAATGGTGAGATTCGTATCTGTGTTGACTTCAGGAATCTGAATCAAGCTTCCTTGAAAGATAATTATCCTTTACCTATGATGGATCAGGTCTTACAAGCAGTAACAGGATCTGAAATGTTGTCTATGCTTGATGGATTCTCAGGATATAATCAGGTAGAAGTTAATACTGCAGATCAACACAAAACAACTTTCACTACCCCTTGGGGTACCTTTGCTTACAAAAGAATGCCTTTTGGGCTCATTAATGCTGGTGCTACTTTTCAGAGAGCTATGGACTTGGCCTTTGGAAGTTTGAAAGGAAAGTGTATTGTTGTATACCTTGATGACTTGACTGTGTATTCTAAAACAAGGGCGGATCATTTTCAGCAGACTGGAGATGGAGCTTCTACTAAGATGTAGAGAACATAGGATCTCTTTGAATCCTAAAAAATTTGTCTTTTGTGTCACAGAGGGGAAATTATTAGGGCACATCATCTCCAAAGATGGTATTAAAATTGATCCTGAGCGAGTTCAAGCTATTCAGCAAATTCCTCTCCCAACCAGCAAAAAGGGTGTGCACTCTTTCTTTGGTAAGATCAATTTTTTGAGAAGATTCATCCCTGATTTTGTAGAACTAACTCTGAATATCTCCCAAATGATGAAAGGCAAACAAATGTTTGGTTGGTCTTCTGAAGGGAAAGAAGCCTTTGAAGATATTAAAAGAGCCATTGCTAAAAATCCTGTTTTAGCATGTCCAGATTTTAGTAAAGATTTTATTATCTATTGCTACGCCACAGATAACACCTTGGCTGCTGTTTTGACTCAGGAAGATTCTAATGAGCACGAACTCCCAATTGCATTTATGAGCTATATTCTGAAAGATCATGAGTTAAAATATACCATGATGGAAAAACATGCTTTTGCAGTGGTTAAAGTTGTTAAGCAGTTTCGTTTTTACATTCTTAACTCTCACTCCATGGTGTTGGTACCAGATACAACTGTTAAGTCAATTCTTACACAGCAGGAATTTGGATCCAAGAGAGGGAACTGGGTGGCTAAGGTTCAAGAATATGATATTGACATCAAACCGACCAAGCTCGTCCATGGAAAAGGCCTTTGTGAACTCATCTGCTGAAGGAGCTAGACATGAGTTACTGGAAGATAAAGTTGGTCTTCCTATCGTTATCTTAGCTCAGTTGACGAATGGTATGCTGATATTGCCCATTTTCTCACCTATGGAGAATGCCCTCTCATTTGATTTGCCAAAGAAAATATGATTTGTTAAACTAAGGTCGGCAATATGTGTTGTGGGAAAACACCTTGTTTAAACGTGGGTTAGATAGAAGGTTTTTGAAATGTGTGGACAAGGAACAACAGAAAAAGCTACTCAGCTTTTCATGATCAAGCATGCGGAGGGCACTACTCATCAACCGTCACTACTCATAAGATACTTCATGGAGGATATTACTGGCCTACCTTGTTCAGAGATGCATCAAAGTGGGTTGATAAATGTGAGGCTTGTCAGACCTTCGTGGGAAGACCCAAATTAGCCTCTTTGCCTCTTAAGCCAGTTGTGATTGAAGAACCTTTTCAACAGTGGGGTTTGGACTTCATTGGAACACTTAATCCCTCTTCTAGTGCTGGTCATACTCATGTATTAACCGCTCATGATTATTTCACCAAATGGGTAGAAGCCATTCCAAAGAAAAGTACTACTCTCAAGTGGTGTGCGTTTCATCAAAGAAAACATCTTGGTAAGGTATGGTGTGCCAAACAAGATTGTGATAGATAATGCTTCAAATTTTTCTTCAACTGAGATGATGGATTTTTGTTATGGATATGGCATCTCTCTAGCTCACTCTTCAGATTACTATCCTTAGGGAAATGGACAAGCAGAATCCACTAATAAAAATCTGGTGACCATAATAAGGAAATTAGTCAATGAGTCTCAACGAAACTGGCACAAGAAACTCTATGATGCTCTTTGGGTAGACAGGATCACACCTAAGAGAGCCATTGGAATGTCTCCTTTTCAAGTGGTATATGGAGTAGAAGCTCAATTGCCAGTAACAGTGGAGCTGCCAGCCTTGCATCTAATGAAGGCCATTGAAGATACCAGTTTCAATGATGCTTTGGATAAGAGAATAATGTACCTTCACAAATTGAATGAGGATAGATTGGAAGTTGCTGATAAGATATCTGCTCATCAACAAAAAGTTAAGGTCCTGTTTGATAAGAAAGCCAGGTTCAGAGATTTCCAAGTTGGAGACACTATTTTGTTGTGGGATAAAAGGCATGAACCTCGTGGCAGCCATGGCAAGTTTGATTCCCTTTGGCTCGGACCTTTCAAGATCAGGCACTTTGCTGGTAAGAATTCTTTTTACCTTGATTATATGGATGGTTCTTCTCTCCCACTTCCTTATAGTGGGCAGTACCTGAAATTGTTCAAGTCATAGGTGATTAGGGAGTCCTTTGTATATTCTGTACAACATTTTGTTTTTCTTTCCCTTTGTTTTGGTGTGTTGTCCTCTGTATTGGTTTGATTCGATGACTCCGTTGCCCAATGGATAAGGTACTGGTCTACTTCCCGAGTTTTTCTAAGTTCTTACCTTGTCTCATTCCTTGAATTTATGCCAAGTCATCCCAGAAGGAGCCAGCTGTTGTCCACTCAAAATTCCCCTGCTCTTAAGAAAATGAAAATTTAAAATTTTGAGTTTAAGTGTCTTTTCTTCATTGTGTTGATAATGTGAAAAGCCAAAGAAATTGAGAAATATGCGTTTTTGGGTCATTTTGTGTGTTTTTCGGGCCTGTCGGACATTTTGTCCCACGTGTCCCAAGTTCAATTAGGCCCTCTGCCCCCGATCGGCCGGTTCACTCAAGTCTGTTCTTTTCGAGCCCATTGGAACTTTTTGTCCCAAATGTCCCAAGTTCACCTGGACCAATTGTTCCATTTTCGTCTGATTCGGCCGAGCCACGTACTTCACGTACTTTTGTCCCACGTGTTCCAAGAGCATTTGTGCGTCTTTTCCCGCTTCACCCGAATCGGCCAAGTCGTGTACTTTGCGCTTTCGCATCCCACATGTCCCAAATGTCCCAAGTTCACCCAGGACCAATTGTTCCATTTTCGTCCGATTCTAGGTGAGCCGCATACTTCATGTACTTTTGTCCGTGTGTTCTAAGAGCATTTTTGTGTCTTTTCCCCTTCGCCCAAATCGGCCGAGCTACGTACTTCACACTTTCACGTCCCACATGTCCCAAATGAACCAAGTGCCATTCGTGCTAATTTTTCCCGCTCTACCCGAATATCTTGCTTATTCAATTTGGTAGGTATGTATTAAATATGCATTCATTTCCTTTCTCTCTCCTAAACAGGCTATATAACGAGTGAACCCCCATGCATTTTGCACACCTTTGCTTTCCTACTATATTTTCTCGAACCTTTGCAATCTAAATTCTGCGTGCGTATCCATTTTCCTCTGCAATTCCTTCCTAAGTTCAGCTTGCAGCTTCGCCTCCGAATTACTACCAACATGAAGATCAAATTTTAGTGGCAAGAACAAATCTCACCACTAGAGTCCGCCATTCCCGATATCGGGGACGGTGAAGTTCACCATCTTGACTTTAGTATGATACAAATGATCTTGTTTCAATTCACTGTACCTTCGCATGCATAAAGAATTACTCTGTCATCTATAATTCTAAATGGTGCCTTTCTGCTCGTTCTCATTTTCTCATTCCTTAGTCCTTTTGTAATTGATGATCCTTATAGAAAACACTTTCGTAAATATCCAAGTTCCACAAGAAAATCATGTTTTGTATATGTGTAAATAGGTTCGTTTCTGAATAAGGGAACCTCTCCCATTAAAGAGGAGGGACTTCTTGTCCCCTGACTATTGCTCTTTGTGAAGTCCTATTTGACGACCAACACGTTCCAATACAAATCTTGTTAAGGATAACATGATCTGTAACTTAACACAATATCCAAATGCACTTATACAACCTAAAGTTCCACACAGGAGCATAATAATGAAAAACAAACCTAGGTTAAAAGTATAACAACCAGACTTCCCAAAAGATCCACAAGCTCAAAATCTAGAACTGACTAGAAGAGAGTATCCAAATAATGAAGAGTATATCCTCACAAGAAGAATTTTTTTATCTAGACCACATTCTCATACTAAACCATTTTAAGGTTATGCCTTACTTTGAATGATCCAAAATAAACGTTGCCCATTTCACGGTGCCAACCCCAGAAAGTTATTCGTTCCAAGTTAACTCAACAAACAAAAGGAGAGATTATACTAGTCTCTGCAACAAAATAGGTCCACCCGAGAAGGGTTACAACTAAAACTAAACAAAGAAAGGTAGATAGAAAACAAAAATAACATCCCTCATAAAACATATTTCCAGTCATAAAACAATCTTCGTGTATGTCTAATAAAGATCAATAAGATCTTACTTAAAATAGACTACAAAGCCCAAAATGGGTGATCACTAAACTCATCAACAAAAAAGAACTGAAACTAGAACGCCCGACAAGCATACTTTTGTAGTTCAACCTTCAATGAAAGATACTACCTCCCAAATCGAGAAATGCCATTGAAGAAGGAAGAAGAAAAACAGAACAAAAACAACAATACCAGGAATGATTTCATAAAAGAGTAGAGTGATTTTAATGAAAAAACTTAAGTAAAAGTAGAAGATTTAATGAGATAGGGCCTATTGTGTCCGGTAGTGCTCCTTTCTTATTTTCCTTTTTTCAATCCTTCATGCAAAACTTTCTACAGTAAGATTTCCACGAAAGCCAAAACCCACCTTTGAAACTTTCCTTATCTTCTTCTTATAGCTTCCTTGCTTATATTTCATTACCATTACCACCATACAAGGTGAAATTAAGCATGCATAGATTCAAACTGGAGGTTCGAAAGGATGAAAAACCACATACAAAGCTAAAAATCTCCCAAAACCAAGTGAAACAATAAAAACCAAAAACCATCTATTCCTCCAACCTTCTCCTATTTCCTAGGTGGTTTTTCACACTGGTCAAGAACATTAAATGCCAACAAGACTGACATAGTCCTCTCCTACTTTCCCACCATCACCAAATCCTTGTTGGTTAAGACTAAAAGTTAAAACTCCATGCAAATGAAATTAGCAGAGTTGACAACTTAGCTTCCCCTATATTTCCATGCATTTGCCAAAATTGGCGGTAATAAAGTATTAAATGCCTCATTCAAATATTTTAAATGCCTTAGGAATTGGTGCCACCGACACCCATCCACTTTCCATCCACACCATCCCCTTTAGGCTAACCCAATGCCCTTAGGTTAGGTTCAAATAATATTATCTTATAAACCAAACTTAGGTCCTTAGGTATAATTTATTATTTTAGTCTTAGAATAACTAGTATCATGACTTAGGATTACCTCCTTCCATATAATCAACCACAATAATAAAATCACCTTAGCTTAAACTTAGGATAAGATAATAATCATAGGAACTTAGATTAAATTAGGTCCCCAAACTAATCATCAACATTACCTTATGATGAATAAAAATGACGTTCTTGGATCACTATAAAGGACATATGCAAAAGATGCCACTGTGATCCCCGTGATAGCCTAGTTTTAGATTTTTTTTTCCCGGCTTGGTCAAATGACCTAAATGTCATAAAATCAAAAGCATGCCTTGGATCACTAAAATTGATCCAAGGTATGGCTATCCTACATCAGAAATCAAATAGACTAAAGCACAAGTTCAAATGCAAAATAGGCTATGAACGAGTTTAGACTGAATTTATTTCTTCTATCCACATGCAGTGAACATTCAACATAAGAAAGAATGAAATAATTCATTTTAAATTCATAATTGATATGGCATGATTGTATTCATTTTTAGAAGATAAACATATCATCTACAACAAACATGATTACTTAGTTCATAAGAGTACACCGTCTTCAAACAAGAATCACATATCAATGTTTACAACTTCGATTACAAAAGTCATCAAGGATATCAACCATGGTAGAGGCATTACATACATCCCCCTAAAAATAATCATCGTCCCAATGATTAACTTATTCCATATTCTTAATAAGCAAAATAATGATAATTATAATTCATTTACCCCCAAAAAAATTTCAAACAAAAACTAGATTTGCAGAATTCAAGTTTTTTCATAATTTATTACAAAATTAAATAACTGTCCCAACACTAATAAAATATAGTACCTGCCCAAAACTGGTAGAAATTAAATATAACTTACATACAATTTTTTTAATTATCTCCAAAAATCAGAACTAATTCTGTTCACATAAATGAGGAAAAGTAATTTTCATGTCCTCAAGGTTTTCCTATGTTGCACTTTCTTCATTAAACTGGTCCCACTAGACCTTACATTGACTAATTTCATGATTTCACAAGTGCAACTAGTGAGTTTCCAACACTCTTATGGGTTCAACCATGATTATTCCTGGGTCTTGGACTTGCAAGGAATCCCAATTTAATACATGTGATAAATCTGAAACATATTTCTTAAGCAAAGAAATATGGAAAACATCATGCATTTATGAAAAAGTGGGAGGTAATGCTAAGCGATAAGCTACAAGGATAATCACTTCAACAATCTTGAAAGGTCCCACAAAATGAGGTGATAATTTGGCTACCTTGCCAAAGGTTATAGAGCTCTTTTTAGGCTTGACACGTAAAAATACTTTTCACCAAGTTCAAATTTCTTATTGATCCTTTTCAAATCTGCATATTTTTTTCCTATCTGCAACTTCTTTTAATCGTTCACGAATCATTTTCACTTGCTGTTCCATTTTAGTAAGAATTTCAGGTCCAATTACCTCTCTATCTTTAATGCTATCCCAACTAACTAGATTTCTACATTTCCTTCCATACAATGCTTGAAAGGTGCCATTTTTAAAGAGGAATGATATGTATTATTGTAAGAAAATTCAACTAAAGGAAGATATTCTTCCCATTTGTACTGCTGATCCATACAATACATTCGTAACATATCTTCCAAAACCTGATTTACTCTCTCAGTTTGACCATCTATTTCCAGATGGTATGTAGAACTAAAATTTAGTTTTGTTCCTAAGGCTGCATTTAGCATTTTCTAAAAATGAGATGTCATTCTAGGGTCTCTATCAGATATAATCAATTCAAGTACTCCATGTAATCTGAAAATTTCATGCACAAATCTTTTCGCTAAAATAGGTGAATCATCTTTAAGATTACCAACAATAAAATGTGCTACTTTTGTCAATTTATCAACCACAACTAAAATAACATCATGTTTATTTCTAGACATAGGAAACCCCTGAACAAAATCCATGCTAATTACTTGCCACTTATATTGCGGTATGCTATGAGGATATAATAAACCATCAAAGTTGCATATGCTCAAATTTAAACATTGACATTTCAAGTAGTGTGAAACAAAATCCATTATGTCTCTCTTTATCCCTTTCCAAAAATATTGCTATTTTAGATCAACAAGAATTTTTGTAACACCGGGATGTCCTGAGTAAGGTGAATTATGAAATTCCATCATTAAATTTTTCCTTAACTCATTTCTCGAAGGTACATACACTTACTTTTCATATCTTAGAATTCCTTCATTATCGAAGTTAAAACCTTTGTATCTTGCATCATTAGGATCTACAACAAGTGCTATTTTTACCTACTAAAAGTAAAAATTAGATTCCATGATACTTTTACCTCATCCTTAAACTAAGTTCTTAAAGTTATAAGTGTAAAAATATGTTTCCTATGACTTAGTGCATCTATCACTCTATTTTATTTACCTTTAATGTAACTTATGTCAAAATCATATTGTGACAAAAATCTAAGCATATTTGATGTCTTGCATTAAGATTTGGCTGAGTGAAAATATACTTCAGCCCAAGGTGGTCAGTATTTAATTCAAAAGGTATTCTAAGAGATAATGTCTCCATACTTGAAGTGCATGAACTATGACAACAATATCTAGGTCATGGGGAGCATAATTCAACTCATGTAACTTGATTTTTCTTCTCTCATATGCTATAACATGATCATTTTGCAATAGAATACCTCCTAGTCCTTCACCAGGAAGCATCTGTAACTACCATAAATTTTTCATTTGGATATGGTACAGAAAAATAGGTGTAAAAGTTATCTGATATTTAAGATTTTTAAATCTGTCGCTTAACATTTATCACTCCACACATACTTTGTCTTTCTTTTGTAATGATGTAATCGGGGCAATGACTTTTGAAAATTCCTTAACAAACTTTCTGTAGTAACTAATAAGCCCCATGAAGCTTCTAACTTCATGTACATTTTTAGGTGCAAGCCATTCAGTTATGGAAAAATATTTGATGGATCAACTACTATTCCATCTTTGCTTATGACATGTCCTAAATAGTGCACTTCTATTTCATAAAAAGAACATTTGGACAAATTACCATACAATATTCTCTTTCTCAAAATTTCAAGTACTATTTTCAAATGCTCATGATGCTCATCAATGATTTTAGAATAGATAAGAATATCATCCAAGAATACAAGTACAAACTTGTCTAGGTATTCTTGAAATATATTATTCATTAAATTCATAAAAGTTCGGGTGCATTTGTCAAACCAAAAGGTAAAACCGTGAATTCATAATGTCCATACCTCATTCTAAAGGCTATTTTATGAATATCTTCATCTTTGATTCTTAATTGGTGATACCAGAATGAAGATATATCTTAGAGTATACTGATGCACCATGCATCTGGTAAAAAAAAATCAATTATAGGAAGTGGATATCTGTTTTTGATTGTTGCTATGTTTAACATCTTGTAATCAATACAAAGTCTAAGTGTACCATTTTTTTTTCAAAGAAATTACCGGTGCTCCCCAAGGTGAGACACTCGGTCTTATCAAACCTTTGGAAAACAACTCTTGTAACTGTGCCTTAAGTTCTACCAGTTCAATGGTATTCATTTGATAAGGTGCCTTGGAAATAGGCTTAGTTCAGGTTTGATTTCTATTATGAAGTCAAATTCTTGTTTGGGTGGAAGACCGAGTAGTTCTTTCGGAAACACATCACTGAAATTTCTTAAATTTTTTTCCCAAGAAATCACTATCTTTTTTAAAGTTTCAGAAATTTTTACTGCATACAGAGTGCAACCTTTATTTTTGACATTTTTAAGTTGCATAGTTGACAATTTTCTAACTAAAATTTCTCATTTTACCCCTTGAATGTCTACTATTTTCTGTAGACCATCAAGGCAACTAATGTATTTTTCAAAACAATCAAATTTTTCTTTATGATCAACAAGCCAATTAACACCAATTATGACATCATATGACCCCAAAGGAGCAACATAAATATCTACTTTAGTGGAAAAACTTGGTAACTCTAAGACTACTCCAAAAAGACATTTACTAATAAGTATGGACAACATTATTACCATAATGTACACCCAAGATTTTTCCATTATTCCTACTTTTCTTTTAATTTAACAACTAATTTACTAGAAATAAAATATTATGTAGCTCTAGTATCAAAAAGTATAGTAATAGGTGTACCAAATAATTTACTTGGCACTTCTATGGGCGTAACTTACTTTTCAACTTGTTTATTAGCTACTGTAACATGTATCTTATGCTACGATTGCAGGTCACCTTTCTTTTGAGGAACGATTTTCATAGTGATCCTTACCACAGTTGAAACAACCCCCTATATGTCCTCTTTTTGGTTCAAATTTATTTCTAGCCCTGAAATTATTGTTTTGTCCTCCATAGGACTTCTGCCCATTGTTGTTATTCTTCACAAAATTATTTTGAATGTTCATGTAGGTTTATTTGCTATTTTTTTCTTATTATTATCAGCCAAAACTTATTTTTGGCTCCAAAATTTTTCCATGCCACCTTTTTGGGTGCAAGTGACAAAGAAGAATTAGAAATTTTCTTACGATTCTCTTCTTTATGAGTAGAAATTGCCTTTAATTTCTATTCTTTCAAGTATGGCTTTTCTACAACCCCTTCCATGGTGGTCAATGTGAACATCTACTTCACCCCCTATGATAGGATTAAATCCCATGATAAACTTGCGTATCCCATGAACTTATCGTTAGTTTGATACATCGAGGAATGTACTTAATAAGTTTAGTAAACCTCTCTCAAGTACTAAGTTATTAATTTTATCGAATTAAATTATGAAATTTGTCATTTTCTCGATCATAATAGAGCTATGGCAGCCAATTATGCCTAAAGTAGCTATTAAACCGATCCAAGTAATGCTTGATTTATTAATTTTTAATATAGCTTTACGGATGTCCCACCAGGAGGATGCCTCATGGGAAAGATGATAAGCTCCCCATACGATTTTGTTTCTTCCAAGAAGTTCCTTATTGTAAAGTACTTATCCATTTCACTGAGCCAATTCTTAGCCCCATCCCCTAGTGTAGTGCCATCAAAATTTTGTGGACTTATCCTCTTTATGTCATTAGTAAGTTCAGTTGCTAATCTTGCCTTTTTATTTTTAGGTTGATTGGGTACATTTGCATTTGTATTCGTAACATTATTATTGACATTCACAACATTATTATTTGCTGCATTATTATTATCAATGCCCAAATTTCCAGCATTGGTGTTGTCCCTTGGAGGTGGTTGATTTTTATTATTAGCATCATCTTCCTCCTCTTCATTACCCATTACTTTTTGTTCAAGTAACAACGAGATGATCTCTTGTGTCCAAGAGGGAAACAAGAATATCGTCAAGTTTTTGTGTGGTAGTTGCCTCTCCACCTAGAGGTGGATTATTTACAACACCTCCTTGTTCTAACCATTTTTTGCTAACAATAAAATTTAGTTTTTTTTTATCAGATATGGACTCAATAGGTCCAAGAGTTGTAACCTTCAGCTCTGATACCAAGATGTAACATCCACTTTTAAGACTTTAGAAACAAGGGAAATTTTTTATTTAATTTTTTAACATAATGTTCTCTGTTCTAAATTAATACAATTCAAAACACATATTCCATTGCCAATCCATCTCATAACAGAAAACCATATGTAGTTGTAATGACTTGGTGAAAACATGATCTCTCATTCCATGACTCAGTATTAAACCGATCTCTCATGTTAACTTGTTAAAGTGTATACTATGTATACTTGGTTCCTTTACCCTTTTAGGGGCACCCAAGTATTCTATCTAAGAAGCCTATCTAAATATTTGTTACCGATTTTCATCTAAAATCCTACATCTTAGGCTAGGTGACATAAGACAATGCAAACAGCAGCTTGTGATACTTTGGCAAAAGTTTTAAAACATGCCTACCATGTTTACATTCCAAGATGACATAATCGTTGAAAGGAATATGTCCTTCACCACATGTGTACTATTATCTATAATGGTCATTCTTGACTACTATCAACCCAACCCGAATCAAAGTTTCACACTAAAAAGGGCAGGCTTACATGCACTAGTGTGGAAGACTACTCATGGTGACTAAGGATACATAGACATACTCAATTGACTTATGTCGATTGGGTGTGTCTAGTTACCCTAAGTCAAAATTAGTTGACCAATACACTAGTTCATGTTTCTATCATTGTTTAGGGTAGAACCATGAACTGAACTTCCACTTATATCAATCGAGTTAATTAAAAAAGTGGGGTGTTGAAGCATAATCAAGCTATAACATGTCATAGTATCCTCATAATGATCCATGTCATTATGAAGGTACTCTACTACTGATCTCTCTTGATAATGAATACTTGAAAAGAATATTCGACATAGAAACAAGGCAGTACTTGTGTATTTTATTAATATAAAAATCAAGCATTACAAACACATGAGAGAGTTTCAATATTTATAGATATTGAATAACTTCTATCTCATCCACAATATATGGAAAAAATCACATAATCTGAGAAAATATGTAGAAATAACATATTGCCCCTAACTACCCCTATTTCCCCTCATGGAAATCATCTAGGAACAAAATATATGCAAGATAAAACATGATCCCACAAACATAGGGATGAGAACACTATCACTTAGTTAACTAACAACTAAGGATAACTAATACATATTGACATAAGTTTAAAGTATTTAAATTAAATACTTTAACTTATTACATTTATTTAAATATCAACTAATGATGAATTAAGCTAAGTTTTATTCCTAACATTCCCCCTTAATTCAACATGGTTTCAAGTGAACAAGAGAGAAATTCTCTAAAACCTCAAATTTACCTTGAGCAAGTGACTTTGTGAAGACATCTGCACGTTGCATATCTATTGGGAAATATTGGAGCTGGATGTTGTTGTTCTAAACATGTTCATAAATGAAATGTACCTACACCTCAATGTGTTTGGTGTGCTCATGAAAAATTAGATTCCAAATTTTTTTACTACTCCTTCGTTATCAACATGTAGGATAGTTGGATCTTTCTGTGGTATTCCCAATCCTTCAAGTATATGTCGGAGCCATATCACTTCACAGACAACTCCACCTGCTACATGATATTATGATTATGTGGAGGATCTTGAAACACAAGTCTGCTTCTTACTCCCCCATGATATTAGTCCAGATCCCAAAAAGAATACAAATCCTGAAGTGGATTTCCTATCATCTATGTTTCTTGCATGATCTGAATCTGAATATCATGTCAAGAAGAAGTTATTATTCTTCTTGTATTCTAGGCCATAGTCCATAGTTCCTTTGATGTACCTTAGTATCCACTTTGCTTCTTTCCAGTGAGAAACCCTTGGTTCTTGCATGAACCATGAAAGATAGTTGACTGCATAGTTGATATCCGGCCTAGTGTAAGTCAAGTAGATGAGACTCCCGATCAAATGCCAATAGAGAGTTGCATTTACTTATGGTGATGGATCTGTTTGAGACAGTTGAAGTCTTGTCTCCATAGGTGTGGAAAATGGCTTACAATCCATCATATTGAATTTCTCAAGCATTGTCTTGGCATATTTCAATTGTGACACAAAGATATGATTTTCTCTTTGCCAAAATTCAAGTCCAAGACAATAATACAGAAGCCCAAGATCGGTCATGTTGAATGATCATGTTAGATATTTCTTTGTTGACTCAATCATCCTCACTAATCCTCCAGTGATGACTAGATCATCGACATATACTACAACGATCACTATCTCCCCCTTGATTTTTGAGATAGAGATTAGGATCGTATGGACTCCTATTGAATCCATGTTGAATGAGATGCTCATCGATTTTTATGTACCATGCCCTGGGAGATTGATTTAGACCATATAGTGATTTTATGAGTTTACATACCTTTTCCTCTTTACCTGGTATGACAAAACCTTTTGGTTGAGTCATGTAAACTTCTTCCTGTAAATCACCATTAAGAAAGAAACTTTTCACATCCATTTGGTGTATTTTCCAACCAAATTGTGTAGCTAGAGAAAATATTAACCTAAATTTTTATCTTAGCTATGGGAGCAAAAGTCTCCTCATAATCAATGCCTTCTTTTTGAGCATATCCCTTAACAACTAGTCTAGCCTTATGTTTATCAATTTTTTCATCTTCTTTGTACTTTGTTTTGAAGATCCATCTGCATCTAATCAAATTTTTCCCTGGTGGAAGATCTGTAAGTTGCCATGTATTATTTTTCATAAGTGACTTATATTCTACATCCATAACATCTTTCCAAGGTTTAAATTGTAGGGATTCTGAAATTGTGGATGGATCAGTAGTTTCAACAAATTTACCCATTAATGCCAAATTGACCTCATTTTGAGCCATACTATGAGTCCTCATTCCAGTGGTAGATGTGTCAAGGAAACTATCTAATTTTGCATCTCTAATCATACTTGTATACCATTTAGGCATACTTTTTGTGGTTCCTGTGGGAGGTTGAATTTCATTATCTTCCCCATCATCATTGTCATCATCAAAGTGATTACCATCCTTTTTTTTCACTATAGGGATGAATTTTTCATCATGTGAGTGTATGGAAGGAGAATTTTCTTATTTCTTCTCAAAGAACTCAACATCCCAACTAGTGTATACCCTTCTTGTTCTTGGATCCATAAGTCTATAGCCAAGTGCTTCATCATTGTATCCCAAGAAGATAAGTTTTTCGATTTCATATCAAGCTTAGTTCTTTGTTTCTTAGGAATGTGCATACTTTATTTACATCCAAAAAATATAAGGTGTGAAATATATGGCTTATGCCCTGACCATGCTTCCTAAGGTGTTACTCCATCAAGAGTTGCAGTGGGAACTCTGTTTAGTAAATAGACTTTTGTTTTAGCTGCTTTGGCCCAAAATGTTTTTGATAAACCTACATCATCAATCATACATCACACCATATCCATGATAGTATGATTTCACCTTTCAAAAACACCATTTTGTTGTGGTGTGTGAGGAGGAGCCATTTGACAACGAATGCCACGTGTTTCCAAAAATCATTGAACTCATTCGTTGGTGTATTCTCCCCCTCGATTTGAGTGGAGTTTTTTTATTTTCCTACTAGACTCTGTTTCAACAAGGGCTTTGAACTTCTTGAAAGTTTCAAAATATTTGTATTTTGTAGTAAGATAATATATCCACAGTTTTTCTTGAAAAATCATCAACAAAGAGCATGAAATATTCAAACCCAGAGTGGCTAGGTCTCATTAGTCTACACAAATTGGTATGCATCAATTCAAGTTTTTCTTTAGCCCAAAATGTACTATATTTGAATGGTGCTCTATGTTGTTTTCCTTCCAAACAATGTTGACATTTATTTGTATCCTTTTTTATAAGTGGAAAACCCCTAACCATATTGTATCAACGAAGTGTGTCAAGATAGCCAAAACTCACATGTCTAAGTCTTTGATGCCATAGTTGAGCCGATGATGTATCCTTGGCTATAAGTGCTTGATCATTTCATTGAATAAAATCCAATTGAAACATTCTTCCCACATTCAAAGCTTTTGCAACAATTTTTGAGCTTCGTGACTTATCTCGAATTAGGCACATATTTTTACTGCCTTTATAATCAAAGTCAATTTTGAGATTGTGATCTAATAATTGACTCACGGATAATAATTTTTTTATTAAACCAGGGACATAAAGAACATATTTAATTTTACAATTATGTTGCCCAAGTGGTAGTGAAATGGATCTAATGATTTCAACATTGTAAGATGTATCATCTCCCAAAGAGACATGATTTTTGGTGGGTGTTTTACTCATTGTGAAGAACCAATATTTCTTTCCTGTCATGTGTTGAGTTACACCCTAGTTGACATACCAAATTTTATTTGTAGAATTAAATACTTCATTTGAATGTGTAGAATATAGTAAGTCATCATCATGAAATTTATCTTCCTGTTCAACTACATTTCCTTGTTGAGTTGGTTTCTTCTTCCACTTTTGATTATTTTGTCCTGTTTACTTTATTTTTGGCCATATTTTATTTGTTGGTAATTAACCTTTTTACCACTTGATGATCCTTGTTGGAATGTGTTGTGCTAACAATTATTTAACTCACATCCTTTTCAACCACAAATAAGACATTTTTTTGGTCCTTTTGGACTTGTTGAATATTACCTTGATTATGAAGTTTTTTACTAGACTTAGCCTATTTTTTTCCTTTTTAATTATAAGCAAGTGCCTACTCTTAAATTTAAGTAGTTGAATGAATAGCTTCCTCTTGTTGTAGAATATTCACTAACTCTTCAAAAGTTGTTATTTGACCAGTTATCTTTAACATGGTCACAAAAATCCTGTTAGTGCAAATCAAGAGCACCCTCTGGATGTTTTCTCAGATTTCTAGTTTGATAATGGGCATCCAGTGTGATTGCACAACATTGAATATTTTCCCCAAGTGTGGGACTTTGCAAAAAAAAAAAAAATGGGAAAAGACTCTCAGATTAAAGGTTGGTTACTTCACTCCTCGATCAGTGTATACATGAAATTTGCAGAGGTTTAATACTAGATCCTACTCTAAATTCCAAGGAGATAGAGATAAAGGATGCAAAAGAAATAAAACTAAGTAAAAGTGGTGATACACCAAGGGAGTGGTGAACATCTACTTTGCAAAATTGACATAGGTCATAAGAAATACAACACAAAATATGCATAAATTGCTATAATGTAATGAGAGATCAAAAGACAATGATAAACACATGAGAGGATTGGGAAAAATCAATCACATAACATACATTATCATTCCCAAGTTCAATACAATGCATTACAATGGCCAGGAGGAAAAATACGTGTTGTAGTCTATATGAGAGGTATGAAACTCTACAAATCTACCTATTGAGGAAGAAAAGAGAGCTTGCAAGAGAAAAAAATGTCCAACCCTTTACAAATGAGCCAAATCTGGCTTTTAATGATCAAGCAGAAGGAGAGAAAACAAAAACATGGGAAAAATGGATTTATGAACTCAACCACCAACTAGATTCCTCAAATTTCACCTACAGAGTGATGGGCTTCATGGATAAACCCATACTTAGAAGTACATTGTTCTACAGATCCAAAAAAATGACCATACTTCATTAAATTTGGTGGTTGAAAGTCAATTCTATGTTTTTTTCATGCCAGGGACGTTTCTCCATTTTTTCTCACAATTCTCCATCAAAATACAAAATTGACCCTCCATCATGTAGATAATTTCACTAGCTTTCTAATGACACTAAGAACGTGAAAATCCAAGCTCTGGATCAAAAGTTATGCCCTCTTGAAGATCTAGGGCAAAAATAGGGCAAAAAATGGATTGGCGGGACGAAAGTTTAAAATTTTCCCCTTTTTGAATTTTGGGAAAATTTTCCCAAAAGTTCCACCCCCCACTGCTCCACTACCACGTGTCACCTTTCTATTCACTCATGGGGCATGCTTCTAATTTTTCATTGATGCCAACCATTGCCCTGAACAGACACATGGCACCTTTCTATTGGCGCGGGCCTGAACTCCAAACATTTCCTTTGACGCCGTGCCCCTTTTGACTATTGTCACCACATGGACACGTGGCATGTTTTGATTGGCACAGCCATCAGGGTGGAGTTTTATTGTGCCATTTTCCACACTTTGAAAAAATGGAAAATTCCCCTGATGCCTCCCGCATTTGGTCTATGGACACATGGCACCTTTTCATTCTGTGGGCCTTCGGGCCAAAATTCTTCCTTTGCGCCAATTTTGGAAATTTTTCTAACTTCTCCCCACCGATCTGACCTCTGATGGCCTCTTGGACACACGTGGCCACTTCCTATTCACTGGTGGGCCTTCGGGCCAAAATTTTCTTTTTGTGCCCCCGACCAATCTTGGCAAAAATTTCTAACTTACCTCCACTCCCCGCCATTCCACGCTACCACATGGTGCCTTCCTATTCACCGCGGACCTCCCTAGGGAAAATTTCCCTCCAAAACTCCGTCGAGCCATAACTTGCAAAATACAAGGAGTTAGAGGGAAAATTTACCTTTCTGGAAAGCTGAGAAGATCCTCTACCTGATGAAACCATTTCTAGAAAATTTTGAGTGCCTAAAAAGTGAAAAAAATTCAACTGAGGCACAAGGAAGGAAGGAATGAAAGGAAGTTAGCCAAAAATAAGCAAGGGGCTTATTTTAGATAACAATTTTGGTGACTCAGAGGGGGCATCTACCTGCTAGATGAATGATCAGCTGCTGAAGCAATCCATTGGGCATGGAGTCACCAAATTAACTACTTGGTGCTCTCAACTCATTAGAAAATTTCTAGAAAGGAGATTGTGAGAGTAGAAAATCACCTGATTTGGAACATGGCCTACAAAGATGCATTCTTGGGACAAAAAGCTTGTGCCAAAGCACTTAGGGAAATGGAAAACTAAGCTACAACAAAACAATGTGCACAAGCACTTGGAGGAATGAAAATCTAAGCTAATATGTACAAGGTGTGAGGAGATTTCCTTCCCCGGTAACAATGTTTTAGATGGATTCCATTAACTAGAATCTGCAGTTCTTCACCATCCAATGTAGATAATTGGAAAGCATTGTTGTTCTTACATTTTGTGACCATATAAGGGCCACTCCAAATGGCATCAAACTTTGAATGCCTTCCTGGCTTTTCTCTCGGTCTACATCCCATTTCAACACTAAATCTCCAACTTGGAAGGTTCTAGCCTTAGCCTTCCTATCAAAGGTTCTCTTGATCAAGGCTTGGTCCTTCCCCATTGTTTGGGCTGCATGCTCTCTACATTTCTTGGAGCTCCATCAATGGATTTACATATCTAACCTCTATGGGTCCACATGGAAATTGCATGCTTCATGGGTTCAACACAAAAATGTTGGTAATTGGGAAAGTGCAAATAGAAATGGATTGCCTCTCTTCCATAAAGGAGTGCCCTGCACATGGAAGTTGCATGTGGATTTAGATGGGAAAAATTATGCCTATCACCATAAGGATGATTTCAATCTAGTATGCCAACTCTAATTGGCATCAAATTCCTCTTGATGATCTTTAATACATTTTGTTAGACTAAAGACTGACCACAGCCATTACCATGAGTGGGAGTAATAGTTTTCATGAAGTTGCTTAGATGAAATCCATTCTTAATAGCCCCAACTGTTACGTGGATATTTTAATTGGGTATCTTAAAAATGAATGAAATGCATTTTGATATTATAGTTGGTAGGAATACCTACCACCATAATGAGTTAAAACGATCCCTGATAGAAGTTAGAATGTTTGATTTTGCTTCTCTTTAAGTGCCTCTCTCATTCTTCCTCCATTTTAAGTGAAGTAATCTTCATTCGTGTGGTGGTTCCACTTTTCCTTGGCTTGCCTCCCTTCTTTTTTAATGAATCTAATGGAGTCCAAATCCCATTACATGAATGGTGTTTTTGTTAATTGAAATGATGTTCAATAAAGGGCTTATAATCTTTCCCTGTGTTTTGTGAAGAATGCACTTTTTTACATCTCTTGATCATGCATCTCAATCACTAAACACATTGTGCCAATGAATGTTCAGTAGGAAGCCTTCATGGAATCTTGAGGACATTTCACTCTTAGAGAAAAATATATAGCTAATCCACCATGGAACACCTTCTAACATTCATTAATTTGACCTCTCTTTGTTCCATGGTAGTTTTGATGGATGTTCAACATTCTCCTTCTTTGGTGTATCTCGTTTTAGTGTAGGCTTTTGCTTATTTATATCCCTTTTCTCAAGACACCTTGGCATGGTTAGATTAGGATTGATATGCTTGAATGCACTAGAATAGCTTTTGGCGAGTGTCTTTAGGAGTAGGAACCATTTTCATCTCTGGATGGCATAGGCCTCGCAAGTCCCACACTTGGAGAAAGTGCATTATTTCAATGCAAGGAGTGGCATATCATCATTCTCTTCTTGAAATGATCAATTTGTCTCTGTAATGCCAAAACGTGGGGCATGTGATTCGCATTAACAATTCTCTTGATCAAGGTTCAAGTACTTCCCCATTGTTTGGGCATAATGCTTTCTAATTTCTTGGAGCTCCATCAATTATGCATATCTAACCTCCATGGGTCCAAACTCCAATAATTCATAATTGCTTTTGAGTTCCAATGTTGGAAATTCAAGTGACATAGGCAAGATTGCCTCTCTTCCATAAACAAGTCCTGAATGGAGAGTTAATGGATCTCTTGGGAGTTTTCCTATCAACCCATAAAGATGATGCTTTCAGTTTAGTATGCCAAGTCCTCACGATTTTCATTAAGAGTCCTCCGATGATCATAGATTCTTGTTGGTAGACAGCTTGGCCATTACCTTGAGGGTAATAATTTGATGAAGTGCTTAGATAGATCCCATTCTTAACAACCCAGTTACATTTGATCCTATGAATGCCAATGCATTAAGGATATTATAGTGGTAGGTATACCAAATCTAGTTACTATCCCTTCATAGAAGTCTAGAATGCATGGATAGCTTCATTTTTCTTTAAGTGCCACCACCTTAGTCCATTTGGTGAAGTAATATGTGAAATCCATGTTAGGATCCACTTGTGTCCTTGGCTTGAGTTTGGGTTAATGACTCCAATGAAGTCCAAACCCCATTGCATGAATAGCTGGTCAACTAAAACTTGGGTTTAATGGAAGGGCCAATCTTTATGACTCGTGAAGAATGCACATTTTTTGCATCTCTTGATCCATGCACTGGAATCACTAAACCTCTTTGGCCAATAATAGCCAGCCTTCATAATCTTGAGGGCTGTCACTCTTGGAGAAAAATGGCCCCCATCCTGGGATCACCATGGAACTCTTCTAACATTCTATTAATTTGATTTGTTCCAATGCATCTCAGCAGCACTCCATTTATATCCTTTTTGAACAAGACACCATCAACAAGTGCATATGGAATAGCCTACAATCTAAAGTGTCTTCTCTTGGTTTTTTCCATCTCTGGAGGGCATAGGCCTATTTTTAAGAAGTGCATTATGTCTTGGGTCTAGCAAGGAGTGAGCATATCATCATTCTCTTCTTGAATACCTCTTTGTTCTTGGTTGTCTTGCAATGCCAAAACAACATCCTTCTCATTGCTTGCTTCCATTGATTTGCTCAAGACCAGCTATTCACATAATCCCTTTCCTCGAACTATCTTGGTGAATTTGATCTCAATGTCATACTCCATGACATGAGTAATCCACCCTGCACATTTTTCATTTAGGTCCTTGTTGAGGAGGAAGTCCTTAACTCCCACATGAGAAACCAACAGTTGAACCTTGTTATTTGAAACTAGATGCTTAAATTTCTTCAAGCTCCTAATCATTGCAAGAACATGCTTCTCAATGAAAGAATACCTCACCTCATAGTCCTCCAAGCTTTGGCTAAAGAAGGCAATTGGTTGCTTTGCATTTTCTTTGTTTTGTTGTACTAAAATTGTAGAAATAGTATCATCACCTCCAAATGCATAAAGGATAAAATCCTTGGAGAAATCTGGGTTAATGAGAGTTGGAGCTTGTGAGATAGCCTCCTTGATTGCCTCAAAACTTGCCTTACCTTCAGCTGTCCATTTGAAATCCATGCTTTTCTTCAACATCATAGTTATTGGCTTGACAAGGGCTGCAAATCTGGAACAAACCTTCAAACAAAATTGATCCTACCCAAGAAACTTTGAAGGGCCTTCTTATGACTTGGTAATGGCAGTGTTTTTATTGCTTCAACCCTCTCTAGATCAATTGTTAATCCCTCTTTGGAAACAATGTGGCCAAGGAGATTTCCTTCATGAGCTAGGAAAATACATTTTTTGGGATTCAAGGACACCCCAAATCTTCTACATCTTTGGAACACTTGCCTCAAATGAAAGAGATGATCTGCTACACTTTTAGAAAATATAGTAATATCATCTAGGTATATCAACACTATCTTGTTGATCAATCCCTTGAATGCCATATCCATTTCCCTTTGGAAGGTAGCTCAGTGTTAGATAGCCCAAATGGCATTTTCCTATATGCATAGGTTCCCCATTTGGTGGTGAAGGTAGTCTTGAACTGATCATCTTCCTTTACCATGATCTGATTATACCCTGAATAACCATCTAGCAATGAAAACCTCTCAGAGCCAGCAACAACTTGCAAAATCTGCTCCATAGAAGGAAGTGGGTAATGATCCTTGAGGGATGCTCTATTCAAATCTCTAAAGTCTACACAAAATCTAATTTCTCCACTCTTCTTTCTAACTAGAACCAAGTTTTCTACCCAACTTGAATGCTTGATGGGAAATATGATACTTGCCTCTATTAACTTATTCAATTCCTTCTTCATGAGAGGCTCCATGTGTGGATTGACTGGCCTTTTTTTTCCTGATGGGTTTAGCACTTGGATCTAATTCAATTGTGTGTTGGGATAGCTTGGGATTGAAACCTCTCAAGTCTTCATAGCTCCAAGAAAATACATCAAGAACTCTTGGAAAAGTTGCATGAACTCATACCTTTCTTGCTCGGTTGCCACTTTACCAATTTGAAGTGATTTTCCTTCTCCCACCGAGATGGGCACTGAATCTTCTCCCTTGACTTGGATGTTTTCTTTCTCTTTCCTAAATTGATCATTAGGATTAAAAATGGACTCCAAAGTGACAAGTCCTTTTGGTAGTTTGTTGGTTCTCAGCTGTACCACTTGATCACCATATTGTTGTTCTAACTTTTCCTGATTTTTGGCTGAGAACTCAACTTCTTCTTGCAAGAAATTGATGATTTGTTGGTCACTTTCAAACACTTGCCAACTTACATTATTGTCTGGCACTGATGGCCTTACAATCACATGAATGTTTGGCTGCACTTTATCTTCCTTGATACTTTCCACAACATCAAAGGCTGCCCCAACTGTTGCAAGCCTATCAGCAGCTTGGTTTTCTTTCCTAGGGATGGAGTTGATGCCAAAGCCTTCAAAGTCCTCAATGAGGTCCCACACCCTATTCTTATAACACTTGAGTAGGTCATTCTTGGCAGCATGCTGCCCTTTAACTTGATTAACAATTAGCTCACTATCACCAAAGACTTGTAAGTTTTTGATACCTCTTTTCTTGACCAATGCAATCCTTGTATCAAAGCTTCATATTCAGCAGTGTTATTAGAACATGTAAACTGAAATCTAAAAGTTGAATAATACTTAATGCCTTGAGGTGAAACAAGCATAGCTCCTCCTCCTGCACCTTGTCTACTTCTTGACCCATCAAAGAACAACTGCCATACCTCATTATCATCTTTATGGTCTGGCTTGGTGATGCTAGGAATAGACTGATTTTCTTCATGTATGCAATAAACCCCTAGTTCAGATTCCTCTATTTCCTTGTAGGGATCAAAAGCATGCACCTTGCTTGCCCATTCATCAAGAGTCAAATCTGGGATGCTTCCAACTTTGGTGTTAGCTTCATCGGTGCTTGGGTAATCCTCTTGATCAAATGCTGAATAGTTGGCATTGATTGGGCTTGGAGTATGAGGCTCAATGTGGAAGTTTGCAATAGGTTCAGACCTGATTGTGGCTTTAGTCCCATATCTTTTTCTAAACAACATGTGTGACCAATCAGTAGATAAATACCCTCCAATTCTAGCTGTGAAATCCCTTGACAAACATAGGGCAAAAAGTGGTGGTAAATCTATCACTGAGACATCTTACAAAACAATGACATTGGGGCATGCATGCAAGGTGAGGCTCAAATATTTAATTACCCCAACTGTTGTTACTATTGTCCCATCTAGTTGCACTACCCTTTGGATATGAATTCATATTGGAGGCCCAATTGATCAGCTATTTGCTTGGGCATCACAAAACTACTTGCCCCAGAATCAATCATACAATTGTGTACTAATTTATCCCCAATGATCAATGAAACATAGAATGGAGGGGATTCAAAACTTTACCTTGCTGTCCTCCAAGCTTCCCCTCAAGCTGAGAAGCATTTGTGAGTACCTTCTCTTACATATGAGCTTGCTGATTTGAAGTTGACCAATTCTTCATGGTAGCTTGTAGTAGATCCCTTTGGCCTGGGATGGATAGTGATTCCCACATAGATATATTTACATTTGTCTTCTTCATCTATTCAATGATGCTAAATGGGGATGAAACATCTCTTTGCTTCCCCTTAGCTTGCACACTCTTTTCTTGTACATGGGCTGCAACAACTAGCATTTGAGCTGGTCTAGAAGGTGGCTTGGGTTGTCCTTGCATATTTGGAACTACATTTTTCTTACCAACACCTTGTGGAGTGATGGAAGGTTGTGGATCACCTGGAGCCAATGACTTCCCTTCACCAATATTCCTCTTCTTTGACCATGTGTTAGTTGCTACATTCTGAGAAATTGTTTGATTCATGCCACAAAAATCTTCAGCCTGCTAGTTCACAAGTGTAGTCTCATTTGGAGTTGTATTTTGTTGAGATGTTCCTTGTTGTTGGTTTGTTTCTTGACTCACCTCACTCTCCATGCCAGTTGTTGTCACCATCAAAGCTTGGTTCAAGGCACCATTGAAGCACATAGACTAGTTGTGAGGTTCATTACATGGGAAACACCAATCATACTCTTGAGCTATATTATTTTGCACTGGCACTAAGGCTTTAGAGGTAGATGCAACATTGGGATTATAGGGCTGAAATAGTCTATTGGCAGGAGGCCTTACTTGATTTTGATTTGCAGTTGGATTAGGTGGCCTATTAGGCTGATATGGTTGCCTATTAGGCTGAGCTTGAGACTAGTAAGAAGGTCTAAAACCTTGGGATTGCTGCCTCTTGAGTGTAACCAGCTCATTGCCTAAATTTTGTAGTTGTTTCATGACTTCTTGAAGTTCATTTGAGGCACTAGAGGATGAAGTAGAAGTTTCATTTGAACTCTAATTTCTAGGAGTGGGAATAGGGGCTAAAGTAGGTGCTTGACTAGTGCTTGAGCTTTCCAAGTTTGGATACAAGGGCATGGGAAGCCTAGGAGCCAGTTTACTAGCTTGGATCAAACAATTCTCAGCCCTAATGGCAATGCTATAAGCTGTAGGTATATTTACACCTCCCATGGATTGAATTAACATAGAAATATCAAGAATTTAAAGCTCTGAGATAGTATAGAAAAGCACCTTCCTGTTGGCCTTACTACCATTGGGATTCTATCCGGTCCTTTGAAATCTAAAATTGAAGTCTGTTAGCTGCTCATTGGGAGCTCTCTTGATAGTTGTCAGTTATTCCAATAGAGACAAATTATCTCCCTTTTCTCCAAACTGCTCATGGAGAGCTATGCATAACTAGATTCCAATTTTGGATAGAGCTCACCCAAGGCTCTTGAACCATTGCAAGGCTTTCCCTTTGAATGAAGATGCCAAAAATTTGATAGTAATTTGCATCTCAACAATCTCATGGATTGCACAAACATTAGAAATGTCTTTGACATGGTCACCAGGAGTGGTATGATTTTCTCCAAGTAAAGTATGGGATGTTCTTCAATGCTACAACTGGAACTAGATTTTGTGCATTGAGGGCAAGTGGACTGCTACTAGTGAAGTTGACATAAGGGTTGTGTTGTGCCATTCTGATTGGCCTGAGAACCCTTGTTGATTGGATGAAAGGTCTACAGGTGGAGGAGTTGATAGAGTTTTGTTTGGTGGAGATGGAGACCTTTGAATTCTTCTTCCCCTCTATCTTCTTCCTGGGGATAACTATAGATACTCAGAAAATCCTTCTTCTCTGGCCCTTGACCTTGTTTGGATCCTTCTCATGAATCTTCAAACTTGGACTGCTGAAACCAGTTGATTTTATCTCTTTGGAGTCGCCAGATGTGTAAATCAGGGCTCTTTTTAAGCAAGAAACTTACAACAAATGCACATCAACTTTGTTGTAATGAAGATGAAGACCTCTAAGGTCCCACTAGGTGTGCCAAAACTATTAGTGCAAATCAGCAGCACCCTTTGGATGTTTTCTCAGATTTCTAGTTTGATAATGGGCATCCAGTGTGATTGCACAACATTGAATCTTTTCCCCAAGTGTGGGACTTTGCAAAAAAAAAAATGGGAAAAGACTCTCCAGATTAAAGGTTGGTTCCTTCACTCCTCTGATCAGGTGTATACATGAACTTTGTAGAGGTTTAATACTAGATCCTACTCTAAATTCCAAGGAGATAGAGATAAAGGATGCAGAAGAAATAAAACTAAGTAAAAGTGGTGATACACCAAGGGAGTGGTGAACATCTACTTTGAAAAATTGACATAGGTCATAAGAAATACAACACAAAATATGTGCAGATTGCTATAATGTAATGAGAGATCAAAAGACAATGATAAACACATGAGAGGATTGGGAAAAATCAATCACATAACATACATTATCATTCCCAAGTTCAATACAATGCATTATGATGGCAGGAGGCAAAATACATGTTGTAGTCTGTATGAGAGGTATGAAACTCTACAAATCTTCCTATTGAGGAAGAAAAGAGAGCTTGCAAGAGAAAAAATGTCCAACCCTTTACAAATGAGCCAAATCTAGCTTTTAATGATCAAGCAAAAGGAGAGAAAACAAAAAATGTGGGCAAAATGGATTTATGAACTCAACCACCAACCAGATTCCTCAAATTTCTCCTGTAGAGTGATGGGCTTCATGGAAAACCCATACTTAGAAGTACATTGTTCTGCAGATCCAAAAAAATGACCATACTTCATTAAATTTGGTGGTTGAAAGTCAATTCTGTGTTTTTTTCGTGCCAAGGATGTTTCTCCATTTTTTCCCACAATTCTCCATAAAAATACAAAATTGGACCCTCCATCATGTAGATAATTTCACCAGATTTCCAATGACACCAAGAACATGAAAATCCAAGCTCTAGATCAAAAGCTATGCCCCTATGAAGATCTAGGGGCAAAAAAATGGATTGGCAGGATGAAAGTTTAAAATTTTCCCCTTTTTGAATTTTGGGAAAATTTCCCAAAAAGTTCCGCCCCCACCACTCCACTGCCACGTGTCACCTTTCTATTCGCTCACGGGGTGTGCTTCCAATTTTTTCATTGACACCGACCATTTCCCTGAATAGGACACATGGCACCTTTCTATTCATGTGGGCTTGAACTCCAAACATTTCCTTTGATGCCGCACCCCTTTTGACTATTGTCACCACATGGACACGTGGCATGTTTTGATTGGTGTGGGCCATCAAGGTGGAGTTTTATTATGCCATTTTCACACTTTGACAAAAATGGAAAAATTCCCCCACGCCTCTCTGCTTTGCCCACCGGTTTATGGACATGTGGCACCTTTTCATTCATTGTGGGCCTTCGGGCCAAAATTCTTCCTTTGCACCAATTTTGGAAATTTTTCTAACTTTTCTCCCGCTAATTCGACCTCCGATGGCCTCTGGACACGTGGCCACTTCTTATTCACTGGGCCTTCGGGCCAAAATTTTCTTTTTGTGCCCCCAACCAATCTTGGCAAAAATTTCTAACTTACCTCCACTCCCCGCCATTCGCTACCATGTGGCACCTTCCTATTCACCGTGGACCTCCCTAGGAAAATTTCCCTCCAAAACTCCACCGAGCCATAACTTGAAAAATACAAGGAGTTAGAGGAAAAATTTACCTTTTTGGAAAGATGAGAAGATCCTCTACCTAATGAAACCATTTCAGAAAATTTTGAGTGCCTAAAAAGTGAAAAATTCAACTGAGGCACAAGGAAGGAAGGAATGAAAGGAAGTTAGCCAAAAATGAGCAAGGGGCTTATTTTAGATAACAAATCCTATAAGAAGGAGGAATATCTCTCAATACTATACACACGAGTGATGTGTTAGTTACTTCTTCTTCCAAAGCTTAAAGTGATGCACACAAAGTTTCTACTCTTCTCAAAAACATTTCAACTTTCTCAGTTGGTTGCATTTCAAGTTCAATAGTTGACTCTAGAGATGAAGTATTGTGTTCTCATTTTTGGACTGATATACTATTTTCAACTTGTCCCAAGATTCTTTTTCTATTGTGGCCTCATGAATATGAGGTTATACAACATCTGAAACACTAAAAAAGATTATTAACTTTGCTTTTTGATTTACACGATCAAATTGTAGCTTGTTATGTAACATATGTTACTGATCTTGTTAATGTACCAAAAACAATGGACCATATATTTTCAAAATCAAGTTGTGCGAGAATTTTTGTTTCATGCTAGATAATTATAAGAATGCAAAAGTTAAGAACTGGAAAAAGAATTTTGGTGCCATAATCATGGCCATTGTGAAGATCGATAAATAATAGAAGAAAAAAATTGAACACTTTTCCCCCTTAAAGCATGCACACCCCCAAAAAATATTATTTTATTTATTTTGGGCTCCTTTTGGCCATGTACAATGAATTTTTGGCACTATTGGCCTGTTACAAATTTGGCTTTGTGGCTGATTTACAAAAATAAAATGACTCTCTTGGCTGATTTGAATTTTTTTGGACTCTTTGGCCTCTTTTCAAATACAAAAATCTAATTTTTGTAATTTTTACAAAAAATATTATTAAAAAGTTGACCAAGACATAGATCTCACAAAAACATACACTTTAAAAAATATCACCTCAATCCGAGGTACCAGTTGAAAGTTATGACTTGTTTAAATTCTGATTTCAATATCTTTCTGGGCCCCTTTCGGTTGCCTCAGTAAAATCCAATTTTTAAGACTTTAGAAAAAGGGATTTTTTTAACATAATGTTCTCTATTCTAAATTAATATAATTCAGAACACACATTCCATTGCCAATCCATCTCATAACAGAAAACCATATGCAATTGTAATGACTTGGTGAAACACCAATCTCTCATTCCATGACTCGGTATTAAAACGATCTCTCATGTTAACTTGTTAAAGTGTATACTATGTATAATTGGTTCCTTTACCCTTTTAGGGGCACCCAAGTGTTCTTTCTAAGAATCCTATCTGAATATCTATTACTGATATTCATCTAAAATCTTACATCTTATACTAGGTGACATAAGACAATGTAACCAACAACTTGCGATACTTTGGCCAAAGGTTTTAAACATGTCTACCATGTTTACATTCCAAGATGACATACTCATCGAAAGGAATATGTCCTTCACCACACTTATACTATTATCTAGAATGGTCATTCTTGACTACTATCAACCCAACCTAAGTCAAAGTTTCACACTAAACAAGGGCAAATTACATGCACTAGTGTGGAAGACTACTTGTGGTGACTAAGGATACATAGACATACTCAATCGACTTACGTCGATTGGGTGTGTCTAGTTACCCTAAGTCAACATGAGTTGACCACTACACTAGTTCATGTTTCTATCATTGTTTAGGTATAACCATGAACCAAACTTCCACTTATATCAATTGAGTTAATCAAACTAAGTGGGGTGTTGAAGCATAATCTTGGCTGCATCATAGTATCCTCATAATGACTCATGTCATTATGAAGGTACTCTAATGCAGTTACTATGTTACAACATCCAACCGAAGTTTCCTCAACTAGACTAATATAATTAAGAATATTAGTTTATTAACCCAACAATTATTATCTTAAATATTTAATGATAACAACACACTTAAGGGTCTACTAAGCACAATTTACCCCAAAGAAGGGTACAAGGTGAATTTTACACTAGAGAAAGGTATGCAGATAAAATATTCTTTCCTGCATAGTTTGAATTCATGCTTATGTTTATCTTAATCTTAACTATTTATTTTCATATATTGATATGTCTCAGTATTCGATATTAGGAAGGTAGGATAATCAAGTCTTCTTACTATAGTTTAGCTTTGTAATAAGCCCGCTTAAAACTTTTACTTTATACTTTATATTATCATAATTCTAAATATTTCTATTAACTTTTAAAACATCCATGCTTCAAATTATTGAAATCAGATAAGGAACACATAGCCAATCATCCTCATGATTTAACCATAAACACTTAAAAAGATATCATACATAGCTCTTTGTTTAATTACAAGGAAAGTATCCTTTTCTTTCCTTATTAAGGACTAATGTCCTATTAGTGAAAACATAAAACACATGATTTAGTTTAACAAAAAATCCACACACATTTATATAAACTAACCATATTCCCTTTACTATTTAAGGATCTACTAATGATTATCAACTTAGTTGTGCTCTTATCACGTAAAATGAATCAACTATAAGTATAGATCCTTAATCCTAGAAGCTTTATATATCATATAATCTATTAAGTTGTGTAATCCCATATTACATATATCTATATTTCCCCCATCATGCATGATATTACCTAGTAATATTACATAAAATTATTTCATTAAGGTCTCATAAGTAAATCAGCAATCAACATCTTTACCAAAACAATTCATTTATCAAAAAAGAGTTCTCCACTCTCTAAACTTAGGAATCATTTCAAAGGTTTACACAAACGGATTTCCATCAATTTAAAACTAGTTTTAATACATCTTCCATTTTTTTTTCAACAAAAGAACATTTCAAGTAAATGTCGATACATAGAAATCACAACCAAGAGATAATTTCTTTATTAAAAAAATATAACTTTCTATAAGTATTTCTCCTTTCATCTTTTACGAAGTCCATATACAATTTTTTAGCATGAGTCGGTTCATATGAAATGAGCATGATAAATGCTATAACATTAAAACGAGAATGGAATTTATATGGATATAAGAAAACTAGTTGGGTAAAATATTATATCCTCGACATGCAATAATGGAATCTGAATCTAAGGAAAAGAAGGCCCTCCTAACCTGAATTGGTGTAATGGATCATTCAGATATAATAGCTGTTTGAGGCTCCAATCAATGTCAAGCTCTGAGATCCTATTTATTGGCTATTGGATACGTGGAAAGTGACCTGTAGGTGCTTCGTGTATATTTCCAGACAAGGTCATGAAAGATGGTGATGAGAGGTGTAGTGGATCCTCTAGAGTTTTATGGATGATTCTCTAGTCTAGTCCAGAAATCCCTAGCCTGATTGGCTGCTACGTTTAATATGGAGAATTGTGTAATGATGTCTAGTGGAAGTGGTGAGGATCTGAATATTAGTGTGTGCGTAAACCAGCATCAATGTCTGATTGATCAGTAGGCCCATTAGGTTGTGGGACCTGTGGATCACAACCGTAAGTTTGTGGTTGTGGCGGACCTCCTATGGTCATATGGGAGTCAATCTCTTCTCCCGACTATCCAATAGTCGTAAGCTTTTTTCAGCCTCTATGTTTAGAACTAGAAGTTGTGTAATTTTCTCATAATACCTTATAGGTGTTCTGGAAACTTGAATACGTAAGCTAGTATCTATGTCGATGAGGAGGTCTCCTGCGTTGGGCTATGGAACTAAAGGATCGCAACCAAATATTTGTTCTCTTTCGAGTCCTTGTATAGTCATGTGGATATCCTATCAAGGCAATCTATAGTTAGGGTGATTTGACCAAAATGTGTATGCCTTGTTGTCTTCAATATTTAACTCTCTCAATTGTTCACTAACTACTCGTAGGTTTATTGTTGTTCGAAAAACCTGAATCCTAAGGTCTTGATCTATATCAGCTAGTGTTGTGGGGAGATTTGGTTGAGGCACTATCGGTTCAAATATGTATTCTCTGGGCTCTCTAGGTCCCGTGATTGTCATGCAAAGATGATTCAATTTTAACTGAAATGAATAAACTAATTATGAAAGATGTATCTACACTATGCATATATTATTTTTTATTTTTGTATTTTCGATGAAGTATTTTAACAAAATTAAAAGAGCAACTATTCTAATATATTCAGAAAATGGACAATTAATCTAATAACATAATCAAAACAAGCAAAGTAGCCTCGATGTAGCTATTTTCTTGTGCAGTTGTGAGTTTATCCTAAATATCTAAATAACTAACTAATTTTAATCAAAAGACTCTCAATCCTACCTCAGAAGTGAGGAATGAATCATAGTTTCTAGAAACTATCATCCCCCATAGCTTCCCTAGCAATATCGAAAGTGAAGCTTTAACTGAAATGAAATAATTTACTACTCTATTTGATATATTGTAACTAGAACTTTGATAGCTCAAACCTGGAGTTTACAAAATAGTGGTAAATCTAGTTGTGTGTGACTTTGTCCCCTCAGTGTGATCTCCTCATTCCTTTGTGTTCTCGTGAATCCAAAAAAGTGTGTATATGATAGTGTCAAGTAGAAGAAGATACTCAAACAATGGCAGCTTTGGATATAGACCGAATACAATGCAAGTAAGAGAGGGATAGTGCAAGTGAACAGAGCTTGACTATGTAATTCCTAGCAGGATTTATTGCGGGAATACAACACAAATACACCGAGAATTCTGGAAACTATCTTTTGTGACAAAACAAAACCTGCAACTCTAAATGGATTCTATTCTAAAATGAAACTACCTTATTCTAAATTGATTATATGGAACAACAATGAAGTAAGATGAAACAAGAAGATCAAATGATCTCTAAACAACAAAGGAAGGATTGATAATTGATGCAAAACATGAAACTATTGGAACTCTAAGCAAGAACTTCAAACAAACTGAATATTTAAATAGAGAAGGAGAGGGGCCATTTGTTTGAAAACAAGTTGGCTATTTATAGCAATTGCATTTACCAGAGGGTAACTCCCAATTGATCTCTTTTACTATAAACAAAGGGAAAACACTATTTATTGGGTGGCCAAAACATAAATGCAAGCCAAAGTGGTTGAAGAATGTGGGTGAAAGTTGAATTTTTATGTTTGACATTCATTCGTGAGTGTTTTGGAAAAATGCACAGGACCGCCCTTTACTGCGGGGGTGGGTTACAGACCGACCGCCCTATCTGGGTGGCGGTCACGGGACCACCGCCTAGGTAGGGTGGTGGTCCTATCACTTAAGACCAAAATGCAAAGAAAAAAGGGGCAGAGGACAAAACAAAGCACATGGAGCTTGGATAAAGCATTTGGGATGCAAACATACACTTGGTGAGCCTTTTCTGGATTCCGAACACCTTGCAAAGAGACCTAAATCATCATTGGGGTTTCCGTAACCTCTTTCTGGTAGTACAATACCTACATTTTTGGGTATGTACATATTGCCCCCTCGAGAAGCATTTTAGCCATGGAGAGGCATAAAATGGTGGGTCCGAGTATGGCGGTCCCAAAATGGGGAGTTAGAAGTTATACCTGACACGCCCGTGTGTCGAAACGTCACCATCCAAATTCCCGCTACCTGCAAAATGAAAAGAGGACTCAAGTGCAGATAGATAAAATAAATTGAGAAATAAAACTAAATTAAATTAATATGAAATGAGGACTTACCATTGCGTGGGGATTAGAACTTACCTCCATCGACGCTCCATTTCTACGAAGAAAAACATTCAAAACCAAATTAGAATACTATATATATTTAAAACTAGCTCATTTTACTATTCATTTGCGTGTGTCGATTTGGTGATTTTTGAGCTCTGGGACCCACATGGTGACCATTTTTGATGAGAGTATAGTCAAAACATCCATTACGAGATCGTGATCATGCCTCCGAGAGTAGGACATCGCCCGTGAAGTCTCAAGTTAGTTCTTCTCAATTTATCATTTTTAAACCTAAAAGATAGAAATGTAGAAATCTTTGTCTTGGGGGTTATTTTTGAAAATGCTAGTTTTAAATGAGTCTCTAGGGGGGGCCCATAGGGTAGGTTTTTATTTCATCTAAAATGATGCATTTTTGCATTTTAAAAGTGTTTTAGGGTTTTGAGCCGTTTGGTGATTCGGGATAGGACCCCCCTGCATGGTGGCGGTCATGGGACCCCGCCCCTGAAGGGTGGTTACAAGACCACCACCCTATAAGGTGGTGGTTACAAGACCACCACCACATAAGGTGGTGGTTATGAAACCGCCGCTCTGCACAGGTGGTGGTTTCAAACAGAATGCAAAAGGAGATGTTTTACTTGATTGTTTTTGCATTTTTAGCATTTTTATATGTTCCTGATGATTTTCCTAGTTGGATTATGTTACTAACTTACTCCTTTTCTATGTTTTGGGTGGATGCGAAGAGGAGGAGTATATCAGATGGAGTAGAGAGAGGGAGTGTGATTGGCTCGACAAAGTGTTGGATGCATTGACCCAGGCTGAGAGAGACACTTTGCAGTGGGCTGGCATCTTACGGATCTCTCGGGTTCCTCACGTTGCTCCTTCCAGTCACATACTATGTGACTTATTCTCATATTGGGATGCCGACCGGAATACCTTCCAGTTACCAGGTGCTAGGGGTGAGTGGACTATCACCCTTGAGGATGTCTACCATATATTGGGGGTCCCGATTCTTGGGAGGTGTTGTCTCTTAAGACAACAGTATCCAGATCTCAGATGATGGTCAGTGGGCCACATATATGGGAGATGTCATTGTTTCCATGGGGTCGAAGAAGGGGGTGAAGGTTCGCTCCATTGTTGAGTCAGATATTCTTGTGCTCCGCAAGGCCATTATGGGCATCCTTGCCTCATGGTTGATTGGGGACAAGGGAGGGGATACTCTTTTATACTACGTTGGGCTCCTATTATCACAGATTGAGGCGCATGGCCATTTATGCTTGGGGAGCAGACATTCTTGGGACCACCTATCATGATTTGTATAGGGTGGTTAGATTACAGGGGCAGTCATTGAGCCACCCTACTCTAGTCATGAGTTGGGTGTATGAGCACATCATTCCTTATGGGAGAGGTGTACAGAGAGGATCCGGGGTGTAGGGGAAGTGAGATGGAGAGGATGACCATTCTTAGGCACCACACCAGCTAGTGGCTTTTGACTACTGCAGACATGGAGGCCACTCCTTATTAGGAGGCATGGCAGGGTTATGGGGAGAGGAGACACTTACATTGATTGCTTGCCACACTACCAGCTAGTTGATAGACAGGATGGGGAAGTTGGAGATCCACCCCTTTGATAGAGTACCACAACAGTTTGGCCTCCCTTATATTGATATGTTTCCTCCAGTGGGGCCAATATATAGATCTATTCATGAGGCTAGGGGAGGTCCTAGAGGCCGAGGTTGGACTATGATCACTCTGGCATTCCCATTGTAGCTAGGAGGGTGGTTCGTGCCCGAGGGGTAGCTAGTGCTCCTCGAGCACCTTTACTTCAGATTGGTGCCGGTCCTGCTCATAGTGGAGATGAGCCCATTGATGTGGACTCTGAGTCTGAGGAGTTCACTTGGGGGGGAGACAGAGGAGGAGAGGAGGAGGATGGAGGAGGGTGAGACCGGAGCTAGTGGGGAGGGAGGAGGAGGATGACACGATTTGAGTGAGTGGCATGACACTCAGGATATCTTGCGGGCCGAGAGGGTGGAGGAGAGCGTAGAGAAGGTGACCCGATTTTAGAGGAGTTACCTTCTCAGGATTTAGGGGGAGATGATGAGTCCGTGGCAGGCCGTCACTTTGTTCTAGATGTGGGAGAGGCACGACAGTCGGTGGCAACATCAGTAGCAGGCGCAGATCCTAGAGATCCCACCTGGAGGCCTAGAGATCCGAGTGAGTTACTACTCTTTTCTCTGATTTTTTTTAGTTAGAATTGTTTAGTTGATGTTTCCCTTTTGTTGTTTTGTTTATTTTTGGTCTTATTTTGGACAACTTTCTAACTTGTTTTGTTTCTCCTTTTTTTTTTATTTGCAATGATACTTTGAGGGATGGTGAGATTTGATTCTGTGTGTGTGTGGACACTCTACTACTCCCTTCAGAGGGTACTACTGGGCCGAGCCGATGAGATGGACCGAGGATGTTGGAGAGCCCTCAGTAGCTGGCCGACATACTGATGTCTTTTCCCCTATCTGGAAGGTGGAAAAGATCATGACCTCCCTTCACACCGAGCTGGCTGGATATAGGACTGTTGAGTGCTTGATGAGGAGGAGTCACTCTCATAGTGAGACCACAGCTATTGGCCGTGATCGTGAGCCCTTAGTTCATTCAGAGTCATCGCAACAGGAGTCCTAGATGAGGTCGTGCACCTTCTGAGGGATCTCACAGGGATTGAGAGATCATGGTCCTTTTTGTAGTGATTTGGTCGGATATTTATATGAGTATTTTTGTATTTTCTGGGCTCATTGAGCATTTTGACCATGCCTTAGTGCATGATGGCATTGTACATAAAAAACATATATATATATATATATATATATATATATATATATCTTTTGGATCTAGATCTTCTTGTGTCTAGAATTTTGTGATTCGTTTCCCATGTGTACACTAGATGTTTTTAGAGTATTTGTTTTTATATGCTTTTCAGAATGTATGCAATGGATGACAAATGATAACAAATACTAAACAAAATGTTTTACTTTATTTGCTTTTGTAATGTTGATATGTGATGATGTAGAACATTTGTAGTACTGAACTTTTGGCCTCTTTGGGAAATGTCTGTTGTTTCTTCTTATGTTGGCAAAATGTGATGAATGTATAGAGATAAAGAGATGAACTTGCCCCATTCCCAAACTCCACGCAACTAGTAAGATGCGAGGGCTCAACACCAAGAGTTGGGAAGGGCACAAATTGTATGAGTTTGACTGAATGGAATGATGAGAGATAGACAAACCAGTGATAGAAACCAAACTTAGACCTACACACTTACCCTACTCAAAACTACCACCAAGCTTAGAAAGGCAACTTACTTTCTAGTTTATCTAGACTTAGATTTATAAATGGCAACTGGTTGACAAAATATGGTTTTGAGGATTTGATCTCTTTAGAATTTGGACACTTATTTTCACTTAATATAATTTGATTTGTATTTGTAAAATACCAAGATTTGTTAATTTGTGTGAATGGACCCCCACACCCTGCCCCATGCCACTAGTAAGAAGCATGGGTTTGTCACCAAAGGCAGGATATAGGTGAGTAAGGGCACTTCTTTCCTTTCCCAACCTCACACCACCAAGTAAGAGATGGGCTTATCACCGAAGGTTGGTGGGGCAAAGAAGTGTGTAAAATAAAATATTTTGTTTGCTTGGTATTTTTGATTCTATTTGATTTTGACACTTTTGATATGTGATTTTGGGATATCCTTGTTTCAAAGAGACATAAGAGGGATAGATGTGACACCAAGAAGCTTCTAGAATAGACCGTAGGTAAGAACAACTTCACCTAGTAGAAAGAAAGAGCAAAACCAAGTATGCAGGCCTTGGTATGGTTTTCATCAACATTTGTCTGTCAAACTTGATGAAAAGATTTTGAAACTACTTGATGATGTTTGAAGAGATGTGATTTGAATGCTTTTTGCCAATATTTTCAGAAATTTATAATAGATTGCTTAAGAGTAAGTTCCTTGACTACAATTTTTATGAAACGAGTGGACAAAATGAAACAACTAAGTGACTAATGCAATGTAGGTAGATATAATATACAAATGGTGACACTGATGTCTCATGCGTAAAACCATTTAAGATGCAAGGAATTGACTATTTCATTGAACTCCTCACCTTCTAATGTACACAAGAGATACACACCATTTCCATAGTCTTTCATGACTTGGTATGGGCCCAACCACTTGGGCCGGAATTTCCTTCCTTCCGGTTTTCTTATCAATCTGGTTGTCTAGTCTTAAAACTAGATCTCCCTCATATATTTCTCACTCATAGAATTTTTTGTTATATTTCCGGCACATCCGGTCAAGCATAGGCTCTGTGCCATTGTTTGGCATTTAGCTGGCCTCATCAAGGCTTTCTAGTTGAGAGAGGTGTGCCTCTCTATAGGTGTCTTCTCCCAGAATCCCTTGTAATGAGATGCGGAGACTAGGTATTTCGACCTCAAGTGGGAGAACTGCTTCTACCCCAAATACTAATGAGAAGGGGGTTGCTCTGTTGGTGTTCTTATTGAGGTTTGATGGGCCCACAAGGCCGGATATAATTTTAAATGCCAATCTCATTTGTTCTCCTTAACTATTTTGAGGAGAATAGCTTTTAATGTTTTGTTTGTTGCTTCGGCTTGTCCATTGGCTTGAGGGTAGTAAAGAGAGGCCGTATGATGGTTTATTTTGAATTTTCTGCATAACTCATGGACCTCATCATTCTTAAAGGATGTACCATTATCTGAGATAATGACTTGTGGGACACCGTACCTATAAATGATTTGGTTCAGAATGAACTTGGTGATTACCAAACCTGGTACGGTGGTGAGAGGCATGGCCTCTACCCATTTGGTAAAATATTTTGTGGCCGTAATTATAAAGTTATGGCCATCTATCGATGAGGGAGAGAATTTCCCTATCAAATCTAGACCCCACATGGAGAAAGGCCACGGGGTTGCTATTGGTTGTAGAGATTGTGCTGGCATGTGAATCTCGTGGGAGAATTCTTGGCATTTGTGGCACTTACGTACAAACTCTACTGTGTCATGTTCAAGAGTGGGCCAAAAATAGCCCATCCGATGTATTTTGTGAGCAGTGGTGTGACCACCAAAGTGACCTCCACATATCCCACTGTGGGATTCATAAAGAATCTTCTTGGATTCTTTTGTGTCGATGCATCTTAGAAGCATGCCATCAAAGGCTTTACGATAGAGTACTTGTTCTAAAATAACGTATTTAGCAGTGATAATGTGTAACCACCTTCTTTGTTGTGATGTGGCACCTTCTGGGTATGTATGGTCCATGATAAAATTGATGATGTCAGTGTACCAAGGACATGTAGAGATGGGGGCCTAGTTTCGATAAAGTATATACACTCATCAGAAAGTCCAGATTTACCAGATCACCTCCATCTAATGGATTGTCAGCTAACTAGTCTACAATGATTTGTCCCTTAATGGATTTCTGGTTTACAAATGTTAATTCAAATTCACCCATTAAGGTTATGAAATGTCCAACCTTTTTAGATAAAGACCCTTGCATGAGGAATGTTCGTAAATGATCTGTCTTTACAATGACCCTTGTTTCTTGATTTAACATGTAATGTCTTAAACATTTTTTGTTGCAAAGACTATGGCAAGGCATTCTCTCTCTGCCTGTGTATAACATGTTTCATAATCGAGCAACGTTCGGCTAATGAAATAGACTACACGTTCTCATTTATCATTGTCTTCTTGAGCCAACATGCAGGCTAGTGAGACATCAGTAGCTCGTGAGTATAGGATCAAAGGATGATCTGGTCTAGGAGGCATTAGTGTGGGGAGACAACAAGAAGTGTTTAACTACTTTGAAGGCCTCATTGCATTCTTCTGTCCAATCAATGCTATAATATTTCTTTAATAGATTGTTGATTGGATGAATAAAAAACTTAAATCTAGGATGAACCTTTGGATTGCACTGAGTTTCCCAAGAAATGATCTGATACTAGACTCATTTGATGGTGGAATCATTTCAAGAACAACCCAGATTTTGGCTGGATCAACATCAATCCCTCGTGAGGATATAATGTAACCCAGAAGCTTGCCTCTGTCACACCAAATACACATTTCTCTGGGTTCAATGTGATGCCATATTCAATCAATCGTGAGAGGATGATACAGAGTACTTCTGGGTGATCACAATGCTTCTTGGCCTTGGCCAACAAGTCATCCACATAGGATTCCACAATTTTATGGATAAGATCATGGAATATGTATGTCATTTCCCGCTGGTATGTAGTAGCTAGTGTTCTTAAGACCGAATGACATGACAACGTAACAATAAGTTCCCCAAGGAGTTATAAACATGGTTTTGGCTTGATCCTGTTTAGATATTTTAATCTGATTATACCCTGAGAACCCATCCATGAGGGACAATAGTTCAAATCCAGTTGTTGCATCAACAATGATGTCAATGGATGGTAATGGGAAGTCATCCTTGGGACAAGCTTTGTTAATATCCTAAAAGTCTATGCAAATGTGTATCTTCCCATTCTTTTTGAGAACAGGACATGATATTAGATACCCATTGTGAATAGTCAATGGGTTTGATGAATCCCACTTGGAGAAGTTTCATTACTTCTTCTTTTACCATGAGAGCCACTTTTGGCTTCATTGGTCTTGACTTTTGTTTAATTGGTTTTGCATCTGGTTTAGTGACAAGATTATGTACCATGATATGTGGTGTAATTCCTGTCATTTCTTTATAGTTAAATGTGAAAATCCTTTTGATGTTCTTTGAGGATTTGGGTGTGTATTTCTATCTCCTCTGGAGTTAACGAGGATCCCAACTTCAAAATTTTTGGTTCTTCCTCCATTCCGATGTTTATGTCAATTGTTTCTTCGATTAAAGAAGTGTTGCCTTCTTCAAATTTAGGTAGCGGGGCTAGAGGTAGTTCCAAACTTTCTCCATTCTCTACCTCGTAGATATCGAGATCCTTTTGTGGAGGAGACTCTATCATGGGATTTCCAAAATAGGAAGAGGAATGTGGTATTAGGGAAAGATCTACTATGTGGTGAGCAAGATGTAGCTCTGCATAGGCATTTAGATATTCGAGAGTGACTCTATCACCATCAAAGTGATCCAGGATAGCAAAATCATTCTCAGCTTCTCTATGAGTCAGGAGTGGGTTTGTTGGTATTTTACGCACTAATGGTTCAGTACAAAGTGATACCATGAAACTTGTATCTTCCAACTCACTGTTTGGAGTGAAATGGGAAGCTGAGGTTGCTATTGAATCTGTGAGAAGGTTTTATCTCTCTCGTGGGATTGCTTCAATTGATATGAAGTTGAATCCCTTTGCTTAGATCTAGTACCGTTGTTTTGTAGAGTTGTAAATGTTCAGCTCTAGTCTCATATACCTCAGAGACTTGGTTTTGTAAACTAGTTGTGAGTCTCCTAGTACTCTAATGTTATCGACACCCATTCTTTTGGCTAGGATGAGGCCAAGGAGGAGGGCTTCATACTCCGCCCATTGTTTGTACACTCAAAGTTTAATTTAAAGGAAAAAGGTAGGATCTTTCCCTCAGGAGAAGTAAAGATCACTCCTGCCCCAACTCCAAAGTGACATCTAGCTCCATCGAAGTGGAGAGTCCAATATTTTCTTGGGAAAATGGATGTTGGGATATTCATCATGTCTGTTTTTCTTCGCCTCGGTTACATTTCTACCATACAAACTTCATCGATGGAAGGAACCAATTCCTAGGTGTATCCCATACCCATAGAATCAAATGGTAGGAGAATGGGTAGATCTTTCTCTAGCAACTCGACAATTTTTGTGGTAGTCCCTAATGACACCATTTCTATGACGTTAGCCTCATTTTTGAGTGTTGGAATGCCCTCGACTAGATTTGTAATTTCAATTTTGTGGTAGGTATCAACTTCTCTTCTGGTTTTGAATTAATTGGTTTGCTAAGTTGATTGTTGGGAGTTCAAACTCAGAGTGAATGCCTGGTCTTTTCTTCAAGTCAGCTAGGTGTATATCGAAGGGTTTTGGGTCACCTTGTGCCACAAATATTTTCCCTAAGTGTAAAAATCTTATTTCTTGGAATAACGTGGAAGGGATTGCCTTCATGGTGTATCCATGGTCGATCGAGGATCATATTATAGTTGGTTTCTCGATCTATAATATAAAATTGGTGAGGACCGTCTTGGGTCCTAAGGTGACTGGTAAAACTATGGTTCCAATTGAAGTGGCTTTGAGGCTATCATAACCTCTTAGCATATTTCGTGTTGTGGAACAATTTGTTTCTCCATATCCTAGCTTTTGAAGAAAAGTGAAGGGGACTATGTTAACTGCTGCCCCATCATCAATCATTGCATTTAACATAATTATTGTAAACCCATACTTGTAAATGTAAAGTTGGGTCACCTCTGTGTAATTTCAGCATCCATTGGCATTTTTCTTATATCAAATATAAACTCAGTATCCCTATCTGGCTGCCCTGGAGGGTAGACATCAAAGTCTACATGGTTTACTTTGTGTTTCGGAGGAGGAGTGATGTTAATTAAATGACCAAGGCCTAATGCTTCTAAGAGCAGCCCTATGGGTGGGAGAGTTCTTTAACAAATCCAAAAAGGAGATGTGAGAGAAGGTCTTTGTTAAGTCATTAATTAAATCATAAGTGCCTATGGGTTTTACCAATGTTTGTTGAATGTTGTCTAGTTCTAATGGATAACTTGGAATTGGTTGAGAAGAATAATCTGTGTTCTTGTTATGGTTTCTATGGGTAGCTCGGTGTCTAACTCTACAGACCAACTATCTTGGTTTGTGGTCGAGTTCCTAATTGGGGTGCGACCGGTGGATTTAATGAAGTTGAAGCTTCATGATCGTTATTTTTCTATCCATAACACCCTTGTTTCATTCCACTTGGATCTAACCTGTTATTGTTAGTATGATTTGGGAGTGGATCGTTAAAGATCTTGAGGGGTGCATTTTGAGGGGAAACTACCCCTGTGTAAGTGTTTGGTGGGTACTATAGAATTTGCTAAGAACATATCTATAAAGAGTTGTCTTTGGTCTTCTGGAAAATGTTGCATGAATTTATTGTAGTCACGACAAGTCCTAGTATCATGGCCTTGAATCTTGTGGAAACCACAATATAAATTGGGATTATAATTTTGAGGTTGTTGATTTGAAACCTGTTGTGGCCCAAAATTCTGATAAGGGTTGGTTGTTAGAGTTAAAATTTTGAGGTTGTTGCCTTTGGTTTTGACTCTGATATCCAGTTGGGTTTTGATTTTGACCTTGTGTTTGGATTTTTTTCATTTTTTTGTTGTTGTTGTTGTTGTTGTGGTCGTGGTGGATGATTAAAATCCACCGCATTGATTGTTGGAGTAAAATTGTTATTTCACTGATTGTTAATGGGTGGTGAAATGTTTACAACGTTTTCTCTTTTAACTTGGTCTGTTACTCCATCTGTTGTAACCCCGTGGTTTTTGTTAAGGATTTTGGGTCCTTGATTGGTATTCCTGTGTTAGGATAGGCCGTAGTGTTTTGATTGGGAGTGATTAATTTCCTGTTTGTTCCATATGTCTTATGACCACTATCTATTTCGCTTGATCTATTCGGAGAGCACTCTCAAGTACTTCATCATAAGTTCTTAGTGGGAACTTCTGGACTTCTTCCTTTATCTCTCTATTGAGGGAATGAAGGAATAAATCACATAGTTCCATCTGATCCATGTTTGGAGCACTTGTTGATGAGTAGAGAACCATATGCCATCTTTGAATAAAATGAGCAGTGGATTCATTATGCTCTTGTTTAATATGCAAGAATTCCCTGATTCCTGTTCTTAACAATTTGTTCATGTCAAAAGCTTTGATGAACTCTGACACGAGTTGTTTAAATGAGTGTATCGAGGCTTTAGGTATTCTGTAGTACCAATCAAGGGAAATACCCTCTAAGGTTTTAGGGAATATCTTAGCAACAACCCCATCCCAAGGGAGTAATTCCCGTATGGCCGTGGCATAGGCCTTGATGTGTGCATTTGGATCTCCCTCCCCTTTGTATTTGGGTAAATCGGGAAGAGGTCTTGGAAGCATGACACTTCGTATGGTGAAGTCTAGGGGCTCTTTTAAATATTTTGAGTAAGTCCCTACCACATAGGCTTCGACCATCGATGGTGTTTGTTGAGGGGGTGGGGGTGGAATGGGTTGTTGATATGGCATAGCATATGTATTTGTAGGGGCATAAGGGAATCCTGTGGTTGAGTGAACATCCTGGGAGAGGAGAACATGTCTCCTTGTGGTGATTTTGAATAAATGTTTAAGTAGGGAGGAGCATTGCTCTGGTATGGGTTGTTTGGTGCTAAGGGAGGTATCATATTTTCAACTAGAGTGGCATTTGAAAATGTGGTTCTAGTTGGTGTTTGTTGTGGATAGTTATACGAATGTTGAGGAGGCATGCCTAACGTGCCTATTCCTGTAAGGAGGTCAACTGGCTGGGATGATGCGGAGGGTTGGGGATTCCTGCTTGCCCAAAATATGAATTTTGATTTGCTTGAGCAAGTTCCAATCCTCTAACTTTCTCAACTAAGGCTGAAATGACCTCGATTGGTGAAGAAGACATGGTGTTTTTGCCTTAATGGCGTTTGTTGTACACCTTGAGGTTGTAAAGGGGTATGATACCCTACTATGAATTGATCATTACCCTACCAAGCTTCACCGAGAGTATTTCCCATAGGTGGAGGAATGGGGGTGTTTTCTTGGAGTAGGGTATCGGGTTGTGTTTGCAAACTCCCTATAGGTGGGTACATGTTTTGGAAGTGTTGTTCACTTCTAGCGTAGCATGCTAAATACTCCTCATCCAAAAATGGGAGTGGATCTGACTATCTACTGATTTGTGGTCTGAACAAAACCCGAGGAGATGAAATGGATTCTCCAGTAAACATCATATTGTTAGAGCCTGAGGGCTCTGGTTGTTGCGTTTGTGCAAGTTGATCTAACTCCTCAATTTGGAATGAAGAACTAGAGCTAGTTCTTTGAGGGGGAGTTTGTGATGACAAGTAATTACTTGAATAGTTGTCAGCCCATGCAGAAAGTGAGGGTGATGGTTGTCTATTTGTTTGACCATAATTTTCTTCGAGACCTGAGAGAGGTCTACCATATGCATCGTATCCCGACATATTCGGGGGGTATATGAATACCCATAGAATAATGGGAAAGAGTGAAGGTGGATGAAAGAAAAATGAAAATAAAAGGGGAACAATTGTTTGTTCACGTTGGGTTCACCAATTTTGTACGATAGAAAAGTGACATGTGAGCATGAGAATCTACAAGCAACTCTTCTTCGTACCCGACCTCCCGAGGTCATGCCGAGACAACCGGTGAGAATGGAATTTATATGGATATAGAAAACTAGTTGGGTAATCTTATATCCTCAACACACAATAATGGAATCTGTGAATCTAAGGCAAAGAAGGCCCTCCTAACTTGAATTGGTGTAATGGATCATTCGGATATAATAGTTGCTCGGAGGCTCCAATCAATGTCGAGCTCTACCGAGATCCTATTTATTGGCTATTGGATACGTGGAAAGTGACATGTAGGTGCTTCATGTATATTTCCAGACAAGGTCATGAAAATGGTGATGAGAGGTGTAGTGGATCCTCCAGAGTTTTATGGATGATTCTCTGGTCTAGTCCAGAAATCCCTAGCCTGATTGGCTACTACGTTTAATACAGAGAATTGTGTAATGATGTTTGGTGGAAGTGGTGAGGATCTGAATATTAGTGTGTGTAAACCATGTCAATGTTCTGATTGATCAAGTAGGCCCATTAGGTTGTGGGACCTGTGGATCACAACCGTAAGTTCATGGTTGTGGTGGACCTCCTATGGTCATATGAGGAGTCAATCTCTTCTCCCGACTATCCAATAGTCGTAAGATTTTTCAGCCTCTATGTTTAGAACTAGAAGTTGTGTAATTTTCTCATAATACCTTACAGGTGTTCTGGAAACTTGAATACGTAAGCTAGTATCTATGTCGATGAGGAGGTCTCTGCGATTGGGTTGTGGAACTAAAGGATCGCAACCAAATATTTGTTCTCTTTCGAGTCCTTGTATGGTCATGTGGATATCCTATCAAGGCAAGTCTATAGTTAGGGTGATTTGACCAAAATGTGTATGCCTTGTCATCTTCAATATTTAACTCTCTCAATTGTTCACTAACTGCTCGTAGGTTTACTGTTGTTGAAAAACCTGAATCCTAAGGTCTTGATCTATATCAGCTAGTGTTGTGGGGAGATTTGGTTGAGGCACTATCGGTTCAAATATGTATTCTCTGGGCTCTCTAGGTCCCATGATTGTCATGCAAAGATGATTCAATTTTAACTGAAATGAATAAACTAATTATGAAAGATGTATCTACACTATGCATATATTCTTTTATTTTTGTATTTTCGATGAAGTATTTTAACGAAATTAAAAGAGCAACTATTCTAATATATTAGAAAATGGACAATTAATCTAATGACAGAATCAAAACAAGCAAAGTAGCCCTGATGTAGCTATTTACCTGTGTAGTTGTGAGTTTATCCTAAATATCTAAATAACTAACTAATTTTAATCGAAAGACTCTCAATCCTACCTCAGAAGTGAGGAATGAATCATAGTTTCTCAGAAACTATCATTCCCCACAGCTTCCCTGGCAATATGAAAGTGAGCTTTAACTGAAATGAAATAATTTACTACTCTATTTGATATATTGTAATTAGAACTTTGATAGCTCAAACCTGGAGTTTACAGAATAGTGGTAAATCTAGTTGTGTGTGACTTTGTCCCCTCAAGTGTGATCTCCTCATTCCTTCGTGTTCTCGTGAATCCAAAAAAGTGTGTATATGATAGCATCAGCAAAAGAAGATACTCAAACAATGGCAGCTTTGGATATAGACCGAATACAATGCAAGTAAGAGAGGGATAGTGCAAGTGAACAGAGCTTGACTATGTAATTCCTAGCAGGATTTATTGTGGGAATACAACACAAATATGCCGAGAATTCTGGAAACTATCTTTTGTGACAAAACAAAACCTGCAACTCTAAATGGATTCCAATTCTAAAATGAAACTACCTTATTCTAAATTGATTATATGGAACAACAATGAAGTAAGATGAAACAAGAAGATCAAATGATCTCTAAACAAGTAAAGGAAGGCTGATAATTGATGCAAAACATGAAACTATTGGAACTCTAAGCAAGAACTTCAAACAAACTGAATATTTAAATAGAGAAGGAGAGGGGCCATTTTGTTTTGAAAACAAGTTGGCTATTTATATAGCAAAATATAAATTGCATTTAATGTAGAGGGTAACTCCAATTGATCTCTTTTACTATAAACAAAGGAAGGGATTTGGTACTAGTCTCAAACCAAACAACCTAACCAATAGTAATAGTTCCTTGAGAACCCAATCCTTCACACTAAGTTCAAAACTCAATTGAAGAAAACAATTTGATCACATTCCTTATATCTTAAAACAACCACATCATAATATTCACTATTTTAATAAGTTACAATGGTGAAAGGAACAAATTGGTTCTACAAGAAAACACAAAATATTTTTTCTTAACCAAAAGACCATTCCTAGGATCAAGAAGAGTAACCTACTTACATTGATTAGTGAATATGTAACATTAACATTCCATAGAAAAGAAATTGCATACAAAAATAACATAGTTCAACTCTTAAATACAACTAAGGATGCCAAAAACAACCTCAAGGAGACAGTTAAAAGACTCCATCAAACCTGCAACTATCATTAAGGAGAAACACAACATTCCAATACAAATCTAGTCAAGGATTACATGATCTATATCTTAACACAATATCCAAATGAAATTATGTAACCTAAAGTTCCATGCATAAGCATAATAATGAAAAACAAACCCAAGTTAAAATTATAACAACCCAAGACTTCCCAAAAGATCCACAAGTTTAAAAAAGTGAACCGACTCAAAGAGAGTATCCAAATAATGAAGAATACATCCTCACAAGAAGAAAACAAAATTTATCTAGACCACATTCTCATACTAAACCATTTTAAGGTTATGCCTTAGCTTTGAATGATCCAAACTAAACATTACCCATTTCACAGGCCAACCCGAAAGGGTATTCATTCCAAGTTAACTCAACAAACAAAAGGAGAGATTATACTAGTCTCTGCAACAAAACAGGTCCACCCAAGAAGGGTTACAACTACAACCAAACAAAGAAAGGTAGATAGAAAACAAAAAAGTCTCCCTCATAAAACACACTTCCAAGTGCTAAAACAATCTTCGTGTATGTCCAATAAAGATAAACAAGATCTTACTTAAAGAAGACTACAAAGCCCAGGATGGGTGATCACTAAACTCATCATAAAAAAGAATCTGAAACCAGAACTCCGACAAGCATACCTTCATAGTTCAACCTTCAACGAAAGATACTACCTCCCAAACAAGGGTTTACCAAATGAAACTGAAGGTTCATTACAAACCCATTTTATGGTGAATATAACAAATAAACATAACCCAGTTCAATAATAGTTGAGTGTTTCATAGAAGTAAGAGTACATTCATGATAAAAGTTGACCAAATAATGTTGGTTTCTAACTATTATCAACAAGAACACCGATGTGATACAAAAAAACATAAATATTTCCACCATAACACTGGCGTATATTCTACGCATAAGAGTTACTAAATCAAGGTGAATAATCTAACCAAGAAAACTAATACAGTCTTCACTTATCATTCAAGGAGTTTGATAGATATAATGCTAAGATAAACAAAATAGTTTTACTTAGAAAGGTAACCCAAAATCCCGATAAATGTCAATATACACAACATCACAATGCATTCACAAGAAACCAAATCAAGAAACACCATTGAAGCAGGAAGAAGAAAAACATAACCACAAATAACAATACCAGGAACAATTTCATAAAAGAGAAGAGTTATTTTAATGAAAACACTTAAGTAAAAGTAGAAGATTTAATGAGATAGGGCCTATCATTCTTGGTAGTGCTCCTATCTTCTTTTCCTTGTTTCAATCCTTCATGCAAAACTTCTACAACAAGATTTCCATGAAAACGCCAAAACCCAGCCTTTGAAACTTTCCTTATCTTCTTCTTATAGCTTCCTTGCTTATATTTTGTTACCATTACCACCATGCAAGGTAAAATTAAGCATGCACATATTCAAACTAGAGGTTTGAAAGGATGAAAAACCACATGCAGAGCTACAAAGCTCCCAAAAACCAAGTGAAACAATAAAACCAAAAACCATCTATTCCTCCAACCTTCTCCTATTTCCCGGTGGGTTTTCACCTTTGGTTAAGAACATTAAATGCCAATAGGACTGACAGAGTCCTCTCTTACTTTCCCATCATCGCCAACTCCTTGTTGGTTAAGACTAAAAGTTAAAACTCCATGTAAATGAAATTAGTAGAGTTGACAACTCAACTTCCCCTATATTTCCATGCATTCACCAAAATTGGTGGTAACAGAGTATTAAATGCCTCATTCAAATATTTTAAATGCCTTAGGAATTGGTGCCACCAACACCCATCCACTTGCCATCCACACCATCCCCTTTAGGCTATCCCAATGCCCTTAGGTTAGGTTCAAATAATATTAGCTTATAAACTAAACTTAGGTCCTTAGGTATAATTTATTATTTTAGTCTTAGAATAACTAGTATCATGACTTAGGATTACCTCCTTCCATATAATCAACCACAATAATAAAATCACCTTATTTTAAACTTATGATAAGTTAATAATCATATGAACTTAAATTAAATGAGGTCCATAAACTAATCATCAACATTACCTTATGATGAATCATTATACAATGTATAGTCCTTTTTCTTTGTTTTTACCTTTTTGTTTGTCTTTTTTTGTTTTTGTTTTCTTAGTCTACAAAGACCCGATTACCTTGGTCTCTCGGTTTATTTTTGTGAAGTGCGTTGATGTTGTTTGACCTAGTGTGTACTTTGAATGACTCTGTAACCCAATGGATTTAGGCACTTGGTCTGTTTTATGTTTGGTTTGTATGGTTCTTGTGGCACCCACAGGGGCACCCATCCCAAGCATGGAAGCATATGTGCAAATTTAGGGAATAGTAAAATGTCAATAAAAAAAGGTGTGTGCAACACAAGAAAGGAATCCAATATGTAAGGAGTTCACATATGTAGAAGGATTAGAGACTTAGCCAATTTCAAAGCTAGGGCTAAAAATAGGAAAAATTGTAGATGGAGTAACATGCAAGAAAAGTATAGAAATAGGAAATGAAAATAAAATAACATGTAGACAAGATAAGAATGGTGTATGAAGAATTGAAGCATGGATGAGGCCGATATATTTATAGCTGAAACTAGAGATAAAGAAAAGTGGTAAAATACATGAATGTTATAAGTAAGATGCATATTATTAGGATTAACACATGTAAGTGATGAAGGGAAAGTCCTAACCATGTATAAGTAGGTTTTGCACTCTGTGTAAGGAGGATTATGTATGGATGTGTGCTATAACTCTATGATAGAGTGAGTTAAACATGTTAAGAAATTGTTTAAGTATTGATGTTGTGCGCATTGATGTAGACATTGAATGGATGTGATCATTATGTTTAGGTAATGAACTATGTTTGTGATGGACAATTTTGTATGGATTATAAAGGTTAGTAGATCTAAATATGGTGTAATGGGAGTTTAAATATTACAGGCAATTGTCTATGTTGAGTAATTTTTCTTATTATATGTGTTTCCATTACTTTATCATGTTGTATCTTCATTCATGTTATTATGATTATCTTAACGACATCTTGTTAAACTACTAAAGAGGGACCTAGTGGTTGTGTGTGCTTGGTGAGCATTCAAACATCTATCTAGCTAAAGTTCCAAAGCATGCCCAACTAAGCATTGGTAAATAAAAAGACCACAATTTATTTTTGTAACTCTATTTTTAAAAGGGCTATAAGAAACTCGTACATTGTAAAGAAATCCCTTTATAGGTATAGAAATCATCAAATTTATTGCTCACATATTAAACTCCATTTTTGGCTCAAAGAACCTTTATAGATATTCATCTTGTTTCTTAGTAAGAGCCTTGAAGTCTTGAAAGTGATCAAAAACTTAATATTTATGTTTGAGAAAATACACCCAAGTATAAATAAAAAATCATCAATGAAGGTAATAATGTAGAGAGATATAGTTACCGAAGGAGATGGGAATGGGCTAGAAATGTCATTATGAAAAATATCTAAGTGACGAGAATATCTCCAGGATTTTCCTTTGTCAGAAATTTATTCATGGTTCTTGCCAAGGTAAAAACCCTCACAAAAATGTTATAAAAACTAGGGACTGAGAGGGGGTAAATCGAGTGTATAAAACTTGTCCTTCAATTGTATTTAGCTTGTGTGAACCATTAACCATTCAATCATGCATCAATGTGAGATTATTAACATGAAACAACCATTCATAAGAACATGAACCAAGAGAGATCACAAGAACACAAGATATGAAGTGGGAAACCATAAAGGGAATAAAACCCACTGAAAAATTTGAATATATTACTTAATCCAAAATACTTGCATGAATATTACACATCACACAAGATTTATTTAGTGAGAAACTAATCCTAGAAGAAGTCATGAACCCTATTTAGCAAGGCACCAACCTTGTAAGGATACTAAAAATACATAGGATGACCAAACAAAAACTCAACAACCTGAAGATGAAGATAACCTATGACTTGTTAATCAAACAACTAATTGTGATTTACAAGATTAGTTCCAACACCTCAAAACCCTCTCAAACAACTCTCTTTCCTAATTCACTCAATCTTGCTTCTTCATAAGCTGATTAGGTCTAATCACCTTGAAGACAATCTACTCTTCCCTTATCACTTCTCATGCTTCTTATTAACTCTACCTTAAATCCCTATAACAATATATTTCATATTTTCTAGCTCACTCAAAACTCTATCCACTCCAATAGCTCAAATGAAAAATACAATGCACTTTATATACATAAATCATCATAAAATCAACCGCATCTCATACAAGAAAATTAAGGCCAATCATGAAAACATAAAAACACACTTACACACTCATATACATTTACATGAAAGGACCATATAAGTCAGCATTAGACTAAGATACTCAACATGAACATCTAGACCTAAAATGATAGTTCCCTCTCCACAGAATACATATTGTAATATAAGGGAACAAATAATTTCCATCATGACTCTTAAAGATCCATGCATGTCATATACAACCTATAAAAATATTCTACATGCCTAGGAACCTCTGCACCATCCATTTTCCTCATGATGCTATCAATTAGGAATGTTTCCTACTCATTCAAAACCCTCCGCTGACCACTCTTCAAAGATGAATACCAATCTTCAAAATATCACCCCAAAAATGACATTAAACTAATAATTAGAAATAAATTGACCCAAGTAACATCAAAACCACTTTAGACTTGATGACTCAACTCATAGAGTCATCAAATCATCTTTGTCCTTCAATGTTAGGGTAAACATAGTTTACTTAAGTAATTATACATTGTACCTTAGTTATTTAATTGTTACTGAGGTATTTTGGCTGGTTGCTTAGGTAAATAGGTAGTTTTATATTATTATTTAATTGTTATATTGTTTCATAACAATATTTGTTTGTATTTCATTTTGTTGTGCTTCCTAGATGTATTTTAGAAGCTATTGTAACTAGGTTTATTGTTGCATAGTTACAACTACATATTTGTTTGTATCTGGCTGTGCAATATCTATAAATATTGCAGCCATATCAATTGTACATGATTTTCATTGAACATAAATAATATTGTGAGGCTTGTCCCTCTTCTAGACTTAGTATCAAAGGTTTAGCAAAGCCTGTACAAGCAAAAGATGTGTTGTAGGAGGTTGCAACCGAGTCAATAAGTCTTGGAGAAGAAAATGGCTTCCAGGAGAGCATGTTTTGCCTCCAAAAATTCCCAGACCCCATTGCATCCCCACAACATCTAAATTTATTTTCAGCTGAAAAAAGGAAATTGTTTTAAACACTAGTGCAAATCACTAGGCTTGTTTGATGGAAGACATTTTGATTCAAAAATCAGAATTACACACACACACACATGTGTGTGTATGTATGTATGTATTTCTCCCATTAGGGATTTTTTGACTAAATTAAGTGACAATGTTAGCTATAACTAACACTAGCGGTGTTACTAAAATTGAGAGGTTCTATGCTTTACTCACTGACCTTGGTGAGCTATACACCAAGTTCTACATTCCAGATGAGTTCTCCATTGAGTTCTTTGACTAGTTGATATTGCATTATTTGGGTCAAATTCCAAGTGAGATGCATATTTGAGGATATTTACATCCAAAGTGAGCCAACATTGATTCAAAAATGGATTAGGCTAACCCCTGCTCCTATGCCCACAACCCACATTGAGCATGCCTACCGATCTCATAAGCATTGGTTTAAGATAAGCATTTTTAGGTTGAACTTTACATGTAAACGAGTTGAGTTTTCTGACGGAGTTAAAGGTAACATTTTAGGGTGTGTTATAGTATTGTATCGGTAAATTTAGCCATCCAAAACCAAATCAGGTCCTTACTTCAAGGTAGAAGCTTGCTTTCAATGTTACGCTTCCCAAAAATGAACGAAGAACAAGGAGTTACTCTCTCCTTGATGGATATTCGAGTTGGGTGGTAAGCACAACCACCACCATGTTGGCTTCAAAACATTCCTGCACCGTCGAGCTTTGGATTGAGCAAGTTGTGTGGAAAATGGATTGAAGCGATTTGCTTAGCCAAATGGAAGTGGTTTCAAAACCTACGTAGGGAATCAATAGGCTGAGTTGTGATTGGAGGCCAACCTCCTCTCCATTTGTCTCTTGTCAAAGTGGCCGAGCCCACCCTTCATTAAATGATGGATATCAATGATGCAAAATGCTCCACATTGGTTGAATCCAACCTTCCCATGCGGACCTCCAACCAGAGACCATTCCAACAAACCTGCAAAGTGAAACTATGAGAAACATATCAATAAGAGATGGATTTTACCCTATGGTGCTACCAAAATCATGAAGGAATACAATATATGATGGATCTAAAACAAAGAAAAGAAGTTTCCAAGGGAGCCCAAATATGTGCCCCTCTCCACAACACTTCCACATGGGTATCAATCAATCTACCATGTTGAACTTTCAAAAGGTTAGAAATTTACATTTTTGTTTATATATTAGTATCTCACATTGCATTGCATTCAAATTGAGTGCTATATTGACTAGGGGAAACTTTTAAGGCATTAGGTTTTGAAAATCATGATTTCAACCCCCATCCCACCACATGCATTTTAATAATTGAATTTGGAGGATATTTTAGCAGTGACCTCCAAACCTAATAGTGCTAAACCATTTCTAAACCCCCTATATCATAACTAAACCACCTCCATTTTTAGCGGAGAAAACCCTAATTTGGGGTCAATTTTTTTCTCCCACATTGGCCGAACAATTCATTTTGAGAAACTTTTGAAAAGAGTGGGGTATATAAAAACTACATTTTTAGCTATTTTTCTTGCATTTTTTTACTCGGTGAACCATATTGAGTTTCGGAGGCCACTAGGGCTCGCAAAACAATTTTTTTTTCTGGCATTAATGTTTTTGCATATTTAGATGCGATATCATATATTCTCGGTGGATTATACTAAATTATAGGTTTCCATATTCAATTGCAAATAATGTAACTGAAACAAAACTGAGAAAGAATTAAAAAATTTAGTAATATTTGGTTCTTTAACACTCATGAGATCTTGAGATCTCTTTGCATCATTCGGTACATGTAGTGCCTCTTGGAAGAGCTTACAGGTAAATTTGTCTTGACTAATAGTTCGGTTGACTCATAATATACCTCTTTATAACCCCAAGCACGCCAACATTTTACCCAAAGCATATCTTTGGATGCTCACTCGAGGCACGCGGGCAATGAGACCCTCATGTATGTGAGCTTTACAAGAGAGTTCCGCCATTAATATAGGATTATTTGTAGAAACAAAAGTACATACATCTAGTTAAAAGGAAAAATATATAAATAATAGTTCTACACATCAATACATCACAAAAGGTAAATAAACATTATATGAAGCACAAGGAACCAGATCTGAGTCATGAAAAGCCAAATAACATGAGGGTTTACACCCATAAGGAAGATGTACATAATAGATCCATGTATATTCATTTAAAAGAGTTTTTGGTAGCCATATTACATTCAAAAGGGTCATCTCAAACCATATACATCAAGTGACAGAGCTCCAACCCTTCGAACTAATATGATCGAGAGATCCTAACTATGCTTTCCACATTATAAATCTTGTTATAGACCCCAGTACCCATACATATGCTTAATTATATCCCTTACAACCCTCTAGCATCAAGAAATCTAAACCCTAGCATCATGAGCTCCAAAACCTTAGCAGTCCCTAACATTTGTATAACACCTCGTTACCTTCCTTCTCTTAGCACTCACATAACTTCTAGCATCTTCACACTACCTTCTCACTTTATTTCTTTATTTATGTCCCAAGAACTTATTTAAAAAGGATCAACGTCCACCTCCATGAATTATCTCATGAGGAGATTGCATGCCAAGTGTCAATGTGGTCCTCCATTGGCGAATGCTTATCCTCTTTGAAAATCCTTCCACTAACTAAAATAATGTCTCCGGGAATATTCCCTATGTGGAATATGCTTTTCTTGGCATCTAAGGTTCCATGATGGCACCTTATCCATTTATCACACCTATTCTAGTCCTCACATTTCCTCAAGTGACTCCGTGATGCCAAATATGGCTAAGTCCTTTAAACCCTTGTTACGCCTCTTACGCGCACCTTGGTTTCACTTAAAACCTTTTTGTGTGTGCTTTTCCGAGTGCCCTTCTATTTACTGATCCTGTGCGTGCACCTCTTAGTACTTAGCAAATATTTAGGGTCCAACATCACCCCACACTACGTGTGTTCTCCGTCCTCGGAAACATTCTACTCCTTCAAAGAATAAATAATAATGGAATTGAAATAATCTAAATAAATAATGGAAGAATGAAGAATATGCTACTGCTGCATGAGGAGTGGGAAATCCTTCTTTATGGATGCCTCAATCTTCTCCCAGGCATCCACTTCTCCCTATGCCTACTAAATTAGGTCACCCACCAATGCACTTACTTCATCAAAACTTAGTTCATTGCTCTTAGCTTTCAACGTATCTATAATGCTTTCCAACTGCTTACTAAGATCGCCTAGTGCATCCATCATGTGAGTGACTTGGGGTATAGTTCCTTTAGCCTATTCTTAACCAAACCCCATAAGGTTTCGATTGATTCCAACTTCTTCTCAACCTCAGCCAGGATCTTATCACACTCTTCCCTATTTCCTTTGTTCTTTTCCTAAAATTATTTCAAATCCACCTCATGTGTAGCAACCAATATGCTTGCTACCCTATCTCTGTCAGCATAGTTTTCATACATGACTTTGGCCATCTCCCCAATGGTATTTACTGTGGTAAGGAGCTTGGAGTACCGAGTCACTATCTACCCAATCTTTAAATTTTCTTCCTCCTTGTGGTGTGCCATTGCCTCTTCTACCGACTCTAATGCGAGTGGTCACATTTCCATGGTGAGGATGTGGGTCAAGTCTTCCAAGTAGTGCATGGTTGAATTGTATTTATGCTTAGGCAGGGCCAAGTCTATGTGTTTCAAGATAATGACATCTAAAATGACCTCTATCTTCTTATGTACTTCACGCACCTTCACCTTTTCATCCCTCAGTTCATGCCTTAAATATGAACTGATCAATTCCTTATGTTTTATCTCATTATCCCTCTCAATGATCTCCTCATTATTTTTCTCAAGCTCCTCCTCTAAGACCCTTATTCTATCATTTTTCCAATGAATCTTGCTTCCACCTCCATCGATACTTTTTGAGACATTGTAAACTTTATCATCTAACGATTCTTAGGAATTTACAAGAGGGTTTACTCCCTTGGCATATGGTATCTTCATCAATGCATCATGATTTACCTCAAACTTGGGTTCATCAACGTGGGACTCAAAATACTAGGATATCATTTTCCTTGTGCATGGGTATGCACCCTCTTCATAAAAAAACCAAGTGAGGAGTTGGCTTGTGGGCATTTTACTTTGGAAGCGTGCACACAGTACCTTTCTTGGATCATTAATATAAGTCCTATTGTGTTCCTGTGCCGCTCATGCGTGCCCTTCCCACCTATGCGTGCTGCCATTGGGAAACTTCTCGCTAAGCTATGGTGTCCTTCCATGCTCCCATACTCCTTTCCTACACTTACGCACTCCTTAGTTTCCTTGAGAATGTCTTTGGAACTTTTCTCTACTTCATGCTACTCAGCAACTGTTGGAAAATACCTACCACTTCCCTCTCTATAGTGTTATCCATTTGCTCCTCGATCGGGGTCGGGTATTATGATCTTTCATGTTTACTTCCTCACTCCCCCCTTGTCATGAGAAAATTCCTTGTTCTGATCTTGTTCTTCATTTCCTTCTTCATTTGACTCATATACATCGTACACAAGATGATTCTGAGCCTCACCATGTTCTTCATCATCTTCATCGCCCTTGTTGGCCTCCATGCTTTCTATTTCTCCTAAGTCTAACCCTTTTGTCACCCTTTGCTTCTTCCTTACCGGTGATTCTAATTCAGGGAACTTCTCTTTTTCTTCTCTCTCGGGTGACTCTTCCCTTACCAATGACTCTTCTTTCTACGCGACTTTTCTAACGAGAGACCTCTTCCTATAGACACGTAAGTACTTGTGCTCGCACCCGCATCTGTACATGCACTTGACGCATTTTTTCACTAGCCTCCTCTCTTTATCTTTTCCTTGGCACATCCTTTTTCCTCATGGTGGGGTATTCGAGAAATGGAGACATAATCTTCAACATAAGCATTTTTTTAATAATTAGGCCTTAGGTGTAAATACACCTCGGTCTTTGTCCTCCTTGCAACATGAAGTGTTACTGGTTTCAACATGTGCACTTCATGGGAGACATAATTCTCCACATAGGTGCACTTCTTGGGATATATTAACTTCTTGTGTAGCTCGTAGTAATCTCGATCTACTACACTAAGAGAAAACCTAAGTTTATTCACCTATTTGAATCGATTGAACCAAGATGGAACTACTCCACATTGAAGGAGAAAGGAAATTTACACTAAGGACTCTTGGTGCCATCCAAAAAGTAAATATTCCGATACAAAAATGCTGGTATATGAAAAAATCAACTTTGTCATTATTTTAATGAAGGTAACTACCGGGTATTCTCCATTCATCCGAATGCATGGTGCATCCACTTATACAGTTTTCTAAGTGCACCTTATGAGAAGACGTCATTGTGTCATAAGTATACTATCCAAACCTCTTAGCGAGGGGGTGTTCTCATCTGGGTATTCCCAAACAAACTTATCCGGACCATTGAGCACTCCAAAATAAAAGAAAATGGTGAGGAGGACATTACCAAATGTGATCTTCTCTCCATAGTGCGTGAAATTTATAATATCCTCTACAATAAAATTTGATTTGTTTTAGATGGTCCCCTCTCGAGATCTCGCGACATACATTCAACCAAACCTTGTTGATCTATGTCCATCTCTCTTACCCATTCAACTTTATGACTAAGTGCACAGCCATCCTCATCACAGGGTCGGTGATTGCAGAAATTTTGAAGTAGTGTGAATCATTCTTATATTAATAAGATTCAACGATCTTCGTAATGGATTCTTTGTCTCTCAAATCATTGTCAATGACTCTCCTTCACATATAAGGCGGGTGAACTTAGGAATCGGGTGGGGGTTATGCGCATCTCCAAACTACAAAATAGAAGTGGTCTTCATACAAATGTGACATCAACCATAGGTAGAGTCTCTCGGGATTGCCGAAATAGGGAAACTTGTCAGAGTTTTAATAACCAAACCATATCCATTTTTACCTTCACTTCATCATCATAGATAGGCATTCCATCGGTGTCCTCTTCTTTGTAAAGAAAACTAGTTCTAGTGTCATATTATTTTCTATGGTGATCATTTAATGGTTGTAATCACTTACGTCCATCTTTGTGACATGAGACACCCATTCCTTACTAAGTAATACGTCATCTAGGTACTGTAATTTTACGTACCATTCTTCATTGAAATTGGTAGAAATAAATTATTTTCCTTTCCCTTTCCCTTCTTGGTGAAACATTTTCTACTTTCCTTGGTGAAATTCCTTCATTGGGTCCTTAAAAATTCTTCCTCTCTCTGGTCCCACTTTCCTTTATGGCTCCACTTTGTGAAAATCCCTCCAAGTCCCATGCCCTAGATATGTAACCCTAAACTACAAAACACTTCTTCCATATGACGATGTAAACCAATGGGATCCTTACAACCTTCGCTTACGTTCGCTATGACTTTACACTCTGGCTCTCCTAGTGTAACAAAAATGATTATCTAGTCCTATGCTAACATTTTCATGGGGTTTTAGGGAAAGAGATTTACAGAAATGAAACTATACTAGGGATGGTGATGCACCAGATAAAGGGTGTTTCTAGACTCAGGAAGGGTTAATTTGAAGAGGGTGTGTGCACCACAGGTCAACTTCACCTACTATAACTTAGAGAGGGTACATGATACCACAAACTAAGAGACACGCGTTCCCTTTGTTAAACTTTATCAGACCGAGAAATATACTAGTTTCCCAGTGAAGAAGGATGAACTCAAGAAGGGTGAATAGACACCACAACTCAACTGCATGCAATACTCCACCACTCGATAAGCCTGAGAACTCCAAGAACTGCATGATAGAAACTTAAACTTGCACAGTGTACCCTGCAAGTACGAGAAAGGCACAAAGAAGCATAGAAGGATGAAAGGGTGAGATTAGTCACAAAACACACACTTTTATTGCTTGATAACATGCACAATGCATCATACATTCGAAGAGAAGAGGCAATAGTTGCCATTACGAGTCTTGAAGAGGAGGCTTGAAAGTTCTCTCAACACACAAGAACAACTTGCGAGAGAGAGGATTCTTGAAAAGTATACACTACTTTGAGATATCTAAGCTGTCAACTTATATGAACTATTGGAACCCTTTGAAATGAGCTTCCAACTTACATTTATAGAAGAATATGTGAGAAAGAAGAGGAAATGGTCATAATTACATTCCTAAAATGAAGGCCCATGATGTATTTATTACAGTTAGTTGAACCACTTGAGAAGGTTCCATCATGGGTCATTAATTGCCTGATGACCTAGTCTTCTTAATTAATTAAAAGAATATTTAAATAAAATATTTAAATAATAATAATAAATATTATTATTAAAATATTTAAATAAAAATATTAATTTAATTAACATAATGTCGGGACCCCCCCGTTGACCCGTTTGACTTGAAGAGGAGGGGGGTCCATGTGGATAGAGTCTGCACAAATCTCAACTCGGTGAGTTTCGAATCCTCTAACTCGGTGTTGCAATCAATTTTGAACCCCACACTAACTCTTTCCTCGCTTTGGCAATCGGATTCTTTTGCATTGAGTCCTTTGGTATTTTGGCAGTGCACTCTGCAATCTCGGCTCCAATCAACAATTATGCCACTATTGGGATCTTAGTATGGCATAGGTAGCTGTGAGCTACACAATATACTCATTTTTCTAGAAACTAAAAAGATCCTTTATGTTACAATTTGCAACACATAAAATAAGCCCTTGAAAAATATATTGAGCAAACATTGAACCAGGGCAACCAAAGACCTTGGAAAAATGTACGAGTATGACCATATGAATTCTTCCTTAGTCGTGGATCAAAGCTAATAGAAATAAGCTAGCTAAAATTAGCTAGAAACTACGGATATAATCGTCCATTTGTTAAAAACAAGTTTCTCTGAACTGGTAAAGGAATACTTTTATTATGCGATTGGACGTACATAATGGAAGGGTATAAATATTGCTTACCTGCCCTACCCAGAGTTTCTCAAAGAGACCATTTACAAGTGATAAGGATGTGGCATACAAAGCGGCCGACGGGTATTTTAGAGTTGACCTTCACATTCAATTCATTTCTAGGAGAAGAAATCTTTGAGCAATATGAATCGTTTCATTATGCACCGTAATAAACCTTCATCTCTGATTTAGGAAAATTTTATGAAGCCTTGAATGGCGTGACTCAATCCATCGTACACGGCGGTGAATATTTGTTTCTGCAGCTTCTCTATTGATCGAGTTCGAATAAGGATAAGCATGCATTCGATCTTGAGGAGCAGAGATAACAACACGGTTGGACAACTGCTTCTTTGGAAGCACTCAAAAGAAAGGCCTCTCTTGTCTTATGACATGCTTTGCACTGTGCGTGGGAGCTTGTCTCACGACCACATCAAGTTCTAAGCTGTCTGAGAGGATGAGGAGAAGTCGTGGCAGCTATTAAAGCCGATTCAGAAGTCATTTAGTGCATTTGGTGGAATCCTAACAAGGGCGGATCGTATGAAAGGAGACACTTTCTTCGTATGATCTATGGAACCCAATAGATGAGTCCATGAAACATGCATCCTTTCCATCTGGATGAGTTTTAGCATTACTTTCCCATCAAACTCTTCGCATATGAGCCACGTGTTGAGCCATTTCATCGCCTTAGTTGGGTGAGATGTGAAGCCACTTTCTTTCCTCACAGTGGTGAACCGATGATCGATTCTTGGCTAAATTCTGAAATGTTCTCCATTTTCCCATGCATTGACTCCCATGACCCCACTCCCATGTTACTCGGTATCATTTGTCCAAATATATGCATAATGAGATGAGCGGCTGTTTACGGCCCATGCTAAAATTGGTATCATGTTGCGTTGTTTTCTCCATGACCCACTCACTTGGCAATTTGATCTGATCTTATTAATCTCTCGGCGACTCATCAACCAGACTTCGGATCCATTTACACGGCCCGTGCGGAAGTATCATGTTGGATAGCCATCGTAATATTTCCACGCTTGGCAGTTTGATCCGATTTCTCCCATTCACGGAAGTTTGATCATGGTTTACCAAACCAATATTTCCACTTGGCGGTGCTTGCCCGAGTTCCCTATTCATACCTCAACATTGGGATTAATAGTAAAATGTTGCCATCGTCAAATCCACTGACCTCGGCATACTAGCTCCAAATTTTTTTGCGTGACTCAAACTTGGACACATTAATCCATGGAATCTGACCTCATGGCTTAGCATCACGTGCATTTCCCTTGGCAAGTTGTTCCTTATCTCCACAATTTCCAGGATTGGAGTGCGGAATCCCATGATTTTCTTTTGCCGAGCCACGATTTCCTTCATCAAATTTGAGGATAACATCATTTTCTCGGTGTAAACATTTCAGCTGTAGCTTGTAAGGTGTGATAATTCTGATAGAATCCTTTATGCCTTCCAACTTAGTGACTCGTTGAAGATGCTCATATAATTGCAAAGAAAATTGTGCCTCATGAATATTCTGATATGAAACAGTTCCACCTCTATGAGATTCACTTCCATGAGTTACATCGTAAAACAAGTAAGGTCTCGATAGAGAATCTTTGTAATAAATTTCATCAGGTCTCCCGGTAACACTCTCACTGTCACTTAATCGATTTTCATAAAAATATCTTGAAGGAAAATCCTGAATTTGAGGATGCATTCGATCTTTGAGCAGAGATAAAAACATAGTTGGACAACTGCTTGTTGGAAGTGCTCAAAAGAACTCTTACTATCTTTATGCAACATCCTGCTTTGCTATGCACGAATACTCGGCGAGGAAGGTCTGAACACCATTATAATTCACAGCTCTTTTTAAGATGTCGGTTTGACTCAATTTTACATTGGTATTCTATGGTGCTTATACTATCTTCTTGGGTCGATAGAAGTCCTTCCATTATGTAATTACAAACCCGAGATTCAATGATGTTGAACCTCCCATATCTGCATAATTTCATATCATCTTGGTCAAACAAGATAATTCTCCCAAGTGGTTGGTCGAGCACTGTCTTAATGGATTAAACCTGGCATCATGTTAACTTTGACTCTCCCTGACTTGGCCTTCAGATCTTTTTGCATCGATCTCCACCGAGATCCTTGTAGAGTTCCTTTCATTCGTCAATTTTCAATGAGCTATATTTTGCATTAACAAGACCATCGTCTAGCTCTTACAATTGAGAGTCTCTACTGAGATGATTTCCGAGATGATTATCAATTTGACACCGGGTTCTTTATCAACTCGACCCCAAACTCTTCATTGAGTTGAGATCAAACTGGGTGCCTTTCGATGTTAGGTGATCTCTTCATATGTAATTTAGGAATTATTTTTAATTATTGCATCTCGTTAATAACCGAAGGTGGGTTCCTAGGACTATTATTTCATTTTGAACGTGATAGGACCCCGTTGTCCAATCTTGCCATGTGTGCAAAATTGGATAACATTTTTGGCGACCTCTTGGGGATGATTGCCTGCTAAGCATGATTCCAGTAGCCTTAAGTCATCCATTGGGCATGGAGTCTATGTTGGAATCCTGAAAGTAGTATGATTTTCTTTGACACATCCGAAATCTCCTTGAGCATTGCCGATATCCTGGACCTCCCTAGAATGCTAAGCATGAAGTATACTGAATCTATTGAATGCTTGACATCCATGGAACACTGCAAAATTTTGAATGAAGTAGATTTTGAAACTCTTATGGAAACCTTGAACCTTCTTCTCCTTGACACCTTCCAATGATGAAACAATGTGCAGAACAACACAAAACACAACAACAAGGAAAGCAAAAAAACAACACACAACAATGTGCATAAGCACTTGGAGGAAAACACCTAATTTAACTGTACAGAGGGGTGGAACGCTTCTCAAAAACAAGCTTTGAGATGTATCCCATTCACATGAATGGGTAGTTCTTCTCCATTGAGCCTAGATAGACGGAATGAATTTGCCTCTTTGCAACTTGTGATGATGTATGGCCCACTCCAGAGAGCGTCAAACTTGGCATGCCTACCTGGTTTGGCCTGTCTTCATCCCATTTGAGAACTAAATCTCCCTCTTGAAAAACACTTGTTGGACGCCTTCTTATCAAAATATTTCTTAACTTGAGCCTGATGCTGCTCCAAATTTTTCATAGCCTTGTCTCGTACTTCCTCTAACTCCATGAGTTCAGCAAACCTTATTGTCAGAGGATCACTCTCTATAACTTCAAGTTGATGAGCTAACTCCAAAGAAGGTAACTCAATGAGAGTGGGAGTTTTGCCTCTCTTCCATATACAAAATGAAAGGAGAATTTCGATGGCCCTTTTAGGTGTGATCCGATCTGCCCATAAGGTGGTCTTAAGTTGTGTATGCCAAGTCCTCTTGTTAGTCTCCATTGTGCGCTTAATAATCCTTATGAGGTTTTTGTTGCTAGACTCAGCCAATCCGTTTCCTTGAGGATAGTAATTGGACAAAGTTTTGAGGTATACCCCATTTTTAACAGCCCATTCACTCAATTTCATACCAAGAAAAGCCTAGCGCGTTGTCTGAAATGATTGTAAACGGAACACCGAACCTCGTCATTATACCCTCCAAAAAATCTAGAACTACCTTTTCATTGCTCTCTTTTAATGCTACCGCCTCTGTCCATCGAGTAAAATAGTCTATTGCGGTAAGGACCCACTTATGTCCATCACTGGATGGAGGATTAATCATTCGATGAAGTCCAACCCCCATTGAACAAAGGGTTGATCCACTTGAATTGGATGCAGTGGAAGAGCTGCCAACTTCTACTTACCTATGAAAAAGGCACATTCCTTACATTTCCTTACCCAGAGATGGGCATCCTTGAATAAATCTAGCCAATAGTAGCCAGCTCGCATGATCTTGGTAGTTGTTGTTCATGCGGAATAATGTCCTCTAGATAGGCCATTATGAAACTCTTCTAGTATCTTACTTGACTTGTTCTAGTCCTCCTATGCAGAAGGAGGATGCCGTTCAAATATTTTCGAAAGAGAATGCTATCTACCAAAACATATGGGATAGATTGAAGATGGAAAGTTGTCTTTGGTTTTTATCCATGTCTACCGGATATGCTCGAGAAGAGGAAACTCTTCATTTTGGATAACTAGTCAGCTTGATCAACATTCTCATCAGTATTTAGGAGTGTCACGTCCTCATTACCTTTTGATTCCATGTCTGCAGCAAGTTGTTGACATAAACCCTTACCTCTGACAAGTTTAGTGACTTTGATGTGCACGTCATACTCCATTACCTTCGTGATCCATCCAGCATGCTTTTCATTCATTTCTTTGTTCAGTAAAAACTCCTTGACACCTGGATGAGACACCATCAGATGAATCTTGTTGTTGGACAACATGTGCTTGAATTTCTTCAAAGCTCGAATAACCGCAAAGACTTGCTTTTCAATGAATGAGTATTTGAACTCGTAGTCTTTGAGGGATTGACTGAAGAAAGTGATTGGTTGCTCCATCAGGTTGTTGTTTTGTTGGGTGAGGATCCCTGAAATGCTCTCTTGACCTACAAAAGCATAAAGGATAAAATCTTTGTCAAACCTAGGGTTCACAAGCGTGGGAGCTTGAGAAATGGCTGTTTTGATGGCTTCAAAGCTTTCTCATCCTTCCTTTGTCCATGAGAATGGCATGTTTTTCTTTAGCATGGCTGTCAGTGGTTTAGCCAATGTCGCGAATTGAGGGATGAATCTCTGCACGAAATTTATGGTTCCTAGAAAACTCTGGAGGCCCTTCTTGTGACTTGGGAGAGATAAGGACATAATTGAATGAATCCTGGCTGGATCGATTGATAATCCTTCTGCTGAAACAACATGCCCCAACAATTTTCCCTCGTGCACTGTGAAAATACATTTCTTGGGGTTAAGTGAAACCCCAAATTCCCTACACCTTTGGAAAACTTTCCTTAGATGCGTGATGTGATCTTCTGCATGCTTAGAGTATACAGTTATATCATCAAGGTAAACTAAAATAATATCGTTGATTAGTCCCTTAAATGCCATGTCCATGGCTCTTTGGAAAGTAGCCCCGGCATTGGACAATCGAATGGCATTTTATTGTAGGCATACGTGCCCCACTTGGTAGTGAAAGCCGTTTTGAATTGGTCGGATTCTTGGACTAGGATTTGATTGTAACCTGAATATCCATCGAGAAAAGAAAATCTTTGAGCTCCTACCACCGTTTGAAGGATCTGCTCCATCGATGGAAGAGGATAATGGTCTTTTAATGATGCACGATTCAAATCCCTGAAATCTACGCATAACCGGATCTCTCCGTTCTTCTTCCTCACGGGCACCAAATTGGCTACCCATGAGGAATGCTTGATGGGAAAAATTATCTGAGGCCTCGATGAGCTTGGTTAGCTCCTTTCTCATTAGTGGCTCAATTTTGGGATTAATTGGTCTGTTTTTTGAACTGGCTTAGCATTAGGATCTAGTTCGATGGTATGTTGTGCTAGACCTGGATCAAAACCACGCAGATCTTTATAGCTCCATGCAAAGATGTCATGATACTCTTGACAAAGTTTGATGAAAGCTTCTTTCTCTTAAAAGTACACACTTTTCCGATCTTAAGAAACTTTTCATTTGATACTTGACTTCCTCAAAATATTCTTCTTGACCACCATGTTAGGGCTTTGTCTTGTGGCTTGGTCATCTGAATTGAAAATGGATTCCAAAGTGACTAAACCTTTTGGTAACTTGTTGCTTTTCAATTGATAAATTTCTCACCATATGACTCCTGTGACTTATCTTGATTCTTTGTAGCAAACTCCACCTCTTCTTGTAGGAAGAGGACAATTTGTTGTCACTATCAAACACTTGCCAACTACTCACATTATCGGGGACTGCTTTGGTCGAACCACCATTTTAACAAATTTCTGCCCTTCTTTCATGATATCAATTTGGTATGTTGTATTGTGAACCAATTGTAGCAAGCCTATCTGCATCTTGATTTTGATCTCTAGGGATTGCATGGATTCCAAAAGCTTGAAATCTTTGATCGGGTCCCAGACTCGATTCTTGTATGATCTTAAAAGATCATTTTGGATGCACTACGTGCGAAACTTGATGAACAACTAACTCACTATCTCCAAAAATAGTTAGGGCCTTGATTCCCTTCCTTTGGGCTAGTTGAATTCCTTGCACAAGAGCCTCGTATTCAGCAACATTGTTAGTGCAATTGAATTGCAACTAGGAAAGATGAGAAGTACTTATCTCCCTCTGGAGAAATTAACATAACACCAGCACCGGATCCATTCTTACTTCTTGAGCCATCGAAGAACAATTGCCACAGTCCTTTAGAATCACTTGGTGTTTTGACAAGTTGTGGTATGATCGTATCTTCTTCATGGATACAGTAAGTACCTAATCTTGTTTCTTCCAAGACCAGCAAACCAGCTTCTTCTTCTACAATACATCAGCGTAGGGATCGTATTGATGATCTCTACTTACTTCATCTAGCAAAGTATCAGGGACTTCTTCAACAAGGGTGGTTGGTTCATGATCGGCATCTTCCTCTTCTGGATCACCGATGGTGTAATTTCCATTTATGGGACTAGCAGTGTAGGGTTCTACATGATTATGGCAGATTGGTTCTGCCCTTATAGTTACTTTGGTTCCGTATCGAGTCCTGAGAATCATATGCGACCAATCGGCTGATAGGTAACCGCCCATCTTGGCAGTGAAATCCGTGATAGCGAGATGCGAAGAGAGGAGGAGATCGATGGCCGATATGTCTTGGGTGAATGACAAACTTGGGCATGCATGAATGGTAAGTTGAAGTCCTTTGATAACCCCAATAGTCTTAACTTGATTTTGTGCCATCATTGAAACTAAACAACCCCTCTTGAACTAGGCGCATATTGTATGCCTAGTACATCTCAGGCTAATTTGTTTCGGCATGGTGGAGCTGGAGCGGCTTGGCTGAATCGATCATGCAATTATGTGTCCCTCCATGGTGGTCTCCACATGATTAGGGAAATGTAGAATGGCGGTGGTTTGTTTGCCGTAGGAATGATTTTCCCTTCCGAAGTTGACACAAACTTGTAGCATTTGTCATGGTCCATGGCTTGGTGATCACTTGGTTGTACTAAAAGCTGTTTAGAGCTTTTCTCGCATGTCCCAAGTGGTTTCTTTGGGAAGGGATCGAGAGTGTGTCCCACATGGTAGTAAGAAGCTCAGTTGGTTTTCTTCGTGATATTATGTACTACACGGATCTGGCTACATCAAATATATGCTCCACTTTGGAGTAACGTGAGTTTCCCGTGTAGAAGGGTAAACTTTTGAGTGCATTGGGGTCGAGGTCATGTTGAGCAAACATGCTGCTTGCATTGAAAGGGGAAAAAAATTGGTTCCTGCCATGCACGAAAGGTTGATTGTTCCTGGGTGGGAAACCTCCGTAAGGAGGAGTTGAATGACCCCTCTAGGTTGCAATTAGGGATGTGGAAATGCCTCTTCTTCTTCTCTTTGGAGGAGACAAGGAAAGTTTGATATGCTTGATAATTTCCTTTCTTTGAAGAAGCTCTTGTTGAATTCTTCACATAAGTTACTCTTTGAGATTTGGAATCCGAGATATAGAGTGTACTTTGACTTGTGTAAGTGAGAGAGAAGTACCAACTCTGTTGGCGTGCACAAAAAGCTTGTTGTCACCAAATGGATGCACCCTCCGAATGGCGAGGATGTGAATAGGACGTTCGGTGTGATTGGGACACATGGGATCACCTCTCAAGTGTGGGACTTGGGCTCGAGGTGAACCTCCAGGAGAAGGCGGCTTCCTCTTCCTAAACTAAGTGCTGTACTACTCCTAGTGTAACAAAAATGATTATCTAGTCCTATGCTAACATTTTCATGGGGTTTTAGGGAAAGAGATTTACAGAAATGAAACTATACTAGGGATGGTGATGCACCAAATAAAGGGTGTTTCGGACTCGGGAAGGGTTAATTTGAAGAGGTGTGTGTGCACCACGAGTCAACTTCACCTACTCTAACTTAGAGAGGGTACAGATACCACAAACTAAGAGACACGCGTTCCCTTTGTTAAACTTTATCGAGACTAAGAAATATACCAGTTTCCCAGTGAAGAAGGATGAACTCAAGAAGGGTGAACAGACACCACAACTCAACTACATGCAATACTCCACCACTCGATAAGCTGAGAACTCCGAGAACCTGTAATAGAAACTTAAACTTGCATAGTGTACTGTAAGTACGAGAAAGGCACAAAGAAGCATAGAAGGATGAAAGAGTGAGATTAGTCACAAAACACACACTTTTATTGCTTGATAACATGCACAATGCATCATACATTCGGAGAAGAGGCAATAGTTGCCATTACGGTCTTGAAGAGGAGGCTTGAAAGTTCTCTCAACACACAAGAACAACTTGTAGAGAGAGAGGATTCTTGAAAAGTATACACTGCTTTGAGATATCTAAGCTGTCAACTTATGCGAACTATTGGAACCCTTTGAAATGAGCTTCAACTTACATTTATAGAAGAATATGTGAGAAAGAAGAGGAAATGGTCATAATTACATTCCTAAAATGAAGGCCCATGATGTATTTATTACAGTTAGTTGAACCACTTGAGAAGGTTCCATCATGGGTCATTAATTGCCTGATGACCTAGTCTTCTTAATTAATTAAAAGAATATTTAAATAATAATAATAAATATTATTATTAAAATATTTAAATAAAAATATTAATTTAATTAACATAATGTCGGGACCCCCCCGTTGACCCGTTTGACTTGAAGAGGAGGGGGGTCCATGTGGATAGAGTCTGCACAAATCTCAACTCGGTGAGTTTCGAATCCTCTAACTCGGTGTTGCAATCAATTTTGAACCCCACACTAACTCTTTCCTCGCTTTGGCAATCAGATTCTTTTGCATTGAGTCCTTTGGTATTTTGGCAGTGCACTCTACAATCTTGGCTCCAATCAACAATTATGCCACTATTGGGATCTTAGTATGGCATAGGTAGCTGTGAGCTACACAATATACTCATTTTTCCAGAAACTAAAAAGATCCTTTATGTTACAATTTGCAACACATAAAATAAGCCCTTCAAAAAATATATTGAACAACTGGGGCAACCAAGAGGACCTTGGAAAAATGTACAGGTAACAACCATATGAATTCTTCCTTAGTCGTGGATCAAAGCTAATAGAAATAAGCTAGCTAAAATTAGCTAGAAACTACAGTATAATCGTCCATTTGTTAAAAACAAGTTTCTCTGAACCTGGTAAAGGAATACTTTTATTGTCTGATTGGACGTACATAATGGAAGGGTATAAATATTGCCTACTGCCCACAGAGTTTCTCAAAGAGACCATTTACAAGTGACAAGGATGTGGCATACAAAACGGCCGACCAGGTATTTCAGAGTTGACCTTCACATTCAATTCATTTCTAGGAGAAGAAATGCTGAGCAATATGAATCGTTTCATTCTGCACCGTAATAAACCTTCATCTCCTGATTCAAGAAAATTTTATGAAGCCTTGAATGGCGTGACTCCAATCCATCGTACATGGCAGTGAATATTTGTTTCTCGCAGATTCTATTCGATCGAGTTGAATAAGGATAAGCATGCATTCGATACTGAACAAATAACAACACAGTTAGATAACCTACTTGCTGGAAGCGCTCAAAAGAAATGCCTCTCTTGTCGCAACATGCTCTTGCGTGCATGGGAGCTTGTCTCACGACAACATCAAGTTGAGAAGGTATACGAGAGGACGAGGAGAAGGTCGTTCCTTTCATTCCTTTGAGAAGCAGAGATAAGGGTTAGGGCTAGGGGAATACATTGAATGTCGAGAGGGTGTGTGTACCGTAGAGAAAGATCGATCGATTTGCGAAGAACTCCTTTTTGTCTTGGAAGGACTACTGCAAGTAAGAATACAAGACCACAGATTTTAATTAGACAATAAATGAGGGAGCTGCCTTGGCCCGGGAAATATAAAACTTCCTTTTGAAGGTGGTCAGTTCCCTGCTAATATGAATTAACACAAATTCTAACAAATAAGCTATTGTCCAATTACAATTTATTTACCTTGTTAGAACAATAGAGAAAAGGCTGGTCTTGGTTTTGAATCACAGTGACCGATGCCGGTCAGTGTCACCGGTACCGGTTGATGATAACCGATATCGGTAGGGGTAGTGATTTAAGGGGTTTGGTGAAGGTTGGCTATAAGATGGCTATATGATAGCTATGGTGTTTATAAGGCTAGTAAATGATTGGGGATAGGTAATGAGGTGATGGAGAAGACTCAGAGAGTATGGGAGCTGTTCTTGGGGCAATGTAGGGGTAGAGGAATGTAAGTTAGATGGAGAGTGTTACCGGGTAGTGGATCTGGGGGTAGACTTGTAATTACTGTGATTCAGAAATCCAAGAAATATTATTAAAAGAACGTATAAGACTTACTAGTTCCTGATGAAAATGCAGGTTCAAGGACTGTGATGACGAAGGCAGGGTTCAGGTAGGATGGTCTGACAATCCGAGATGAGCTATCTCCTCTCCTGATGCTTGGATGAGTGTCACTGGGCTCTGGTTATTCAGTTGCAGTCTTGGGCTTGATGTCCTTCTCTGCAAACTCCTCTCTTTCCTTCACTTGTCTCTGCTCAGCCAAGTAAATTCCAGATCCTTCCAATGACTTCTCCTTTTAGATCAAATGAAAATCCAACCCTTTGTTTTTGGTTGGGAGAGGTCATTTACAGGGAACCGATGGCGGTTACGTAACCGACGGCGGTCGAGTAGGAACCGGTATCGGTCAGGTCAAAGTGGGCTATTTTTAGTAAAATAGCCAACTTTCCCTCCTTTTCTCCCGAGGGATTAGTTGCGGGCTTGGTCAAGTCATTATGAGGTTGGTTTTAGGTGCGGGTGAGGAGTAATTAGTTATGGGTGTGGATGTAGACCAAGTTATAGGTCTTAATTAGGTTAGTTTAGGGTTTGGACTAGGTCATGATGAGGTGGCGAAATGAGGTGGCAGGTATGGCGATGTGGATTTATTAATTATAAGGTAATTAATAAATAATTGTGTAAGGTTTAGGTGATGAGGTTAGGTTGTGAAATGAGATGCGGGGCACAGGGGGTCGTAAGACACAAATTTGGTGTCTACATTAGCCCCTTGTTGTCGTGTAGCTTGTCTTGTAAAGCTGCACGGACAATAATAAGAAGTGGTTACCCCTGTTAAGGGTATAGGTAATCCCCCTCAAATCTATCACAGATTGAGGTAGCGTGAAATCAGGGATAGGGTTGATAAAGGGTAAATGGTGTTGAGATGATGGTAAGATGGTGGGGTAGGTCCAAGGAAGCAGACGCACGTTGAAATGTAGTAGTGCGACTAGGGTACATGATTTGAAGAGCAAACAAGCAATTCATAGGCAAAGGTCGATAGTTTATCCAAACAAGGGTGATATAATCCTGGTATCCAAGGCATAGGAAGTAGCTCCAAGGGATATAATGGGTAAGGTACAGGAACGTTTAGGCATGTTCGGCAGTACCAAATGGTTGGTTTGGTTGAGATAAACGTCACGGTCTTGGTCTAGGCAAAGTTGGTCGACTGATCAAGTCAAGTACCCTAATCATGCTAAAACACGAACAGGTGAGCTCGATTGAACAAAAAGCTACATGATGGGTGGATAAAATTGTAATTTGTTGGTTTTGGGTGAGGTATTTGAGTGGTGCGGCCTTGGGTCGGGCCGATTGATGAGTGAGGGCCATGGGTCGGGCCTGATTGGTTGTTTGCGGCCTTGGGTCGGGCCAAATGGTTGGTTACAGCCTTGGGTCGGGCCGATTGGTTGGTTGCGGCCTTGGGTCGGGCCAAATGGTTGGTGCGCCTTGGGTCGGGCCAGATTGGTTGGTTGCGGCCTTGGGTCGGGCCAAATGGTTGGGTGCGGCCTTGGGTCGGGCCGAATGGTGGTTACGGCCTTGGGTCGGGCCCGAATGGTTGGTTGCGGCCTTGGGTCGGGCCAAATGGTTGGTTGCGGCCTTGGGTCGGGCCAAATGGTTGGTTACGGCCTTGGGTCGGGCCAAATGGTTGGTTACGGCCTTGGGTCGGGCCAAATGGTTGGTTACGGCCTTGGGTCGGGCCAAATTATTGGTTGCGGCCGTGAAGTGGGCCAATGAAGTCAACAAAGGGTTTTCAGCGAAGGCGGATATAGGTGATGTGGTGAGAAAGGGTGATTAGTAAATAAGGGCAGAAATTGGGGAAAGGTGGGATTAAACCGATAAATTGGTTATGGCCGGTATCAAATGGTTATATGACCGATACCGGTTCTTTCGGGCATTATATAACCGATATCGGTCGGGCCAAATGGCTACGCAGGTCGAAAAACCTATAAAAAAAAAAAATGGTCATTGTCATATTGTGAAAACCAATTTTAGTTGTCAAGGTGTATTAGTGAAGTCAACAAAGGGTTTTCAGCGAAGGCGGATATAGGTGATGTGGTGAGAAAGGGCGATTAGTAAATAAGGGCAGAAATTGGGGAAAGGTGGGATTAAACCGATATCGATTCTCTATGACCGGTATCGGTTATATGACCGATACCGGTTCTTTAGGGCATTATATAACCGATATCGGTTATAGGTGAAAAACCTATAAAAAGAAAAAAATACGCCTGTCATTGTCATATTGTCAATTTGAAAACCAATTTTAGTTGTCTGAGGTGTATTAGTGAAATTGTTGAATTTTTGTTGGTGAGGTGGCACTATTTGAGTGGAGAAGTGAGTGGTTGGTAGGCCCTAGCGAGTAGGAGGTAGCATTTGATTGGTGGAGGACCCAGCAGAGGGGATTTATAGCCATGGCACAGCCAGGAGGAGCAGGAGGTGCTGGACCAGCTGGACCACCACCACCTATCCCACCACGATGACGTGTAGTCATACCGGTAGGTTCGAAACCTCTCATTATGTGAATTTAATGTTTTTAAGCTAGATTTGGGTTTTGGGTAGGAATCCATGTTTTTAATAAAAGAATGAATAAATGGAAGTTGTTTGGAAAATGGAGAGGGTAGGTAGGTTAGTTAGGCTAAAACGGTAGGGTGGGTAGGTTTTTAGGGTTTTTTAATGGGTAAAAGGGGAGTAATAGGCCAAAAATGGGTTTGGGGGGCCGCGTCGGGTTCGGCTCCGTGATTTTACAGTGACCGATGCCGGTCACTAAGCGACCGACATCGGTCACGAAGTTTTCGGGCAAGGTTGGTTTGTGGTTGACCGGTGTCGGTCGTATGTCGACCGGCGTCGGTGGAGAAATGCTGGAGAGAGGACCGGTGGCGGTCATGGGTGACCGGTACCGGTCCTTAGTTAGGATTATTTATTTTGTTGGTTTGGTTTTTGTGGTTGTTTTGGGTTTTTGGTTGTTGTTTGGGTTTTGTGTGGGTGTTTTGTTATTAGTGGTTTGGGTTTTGTGTTTATTGTTGGGCTTTGTGTTTTGGGGGTGAAGAGGGAAGGGGTAGAGGTTGATAGGAAGGGTGATTGGTGGGTGGGGGGAAAATGGGGTGGTTGTGTGGTTGGTGCGGTTAGGATAGATTAGGTGTTGGGCATGAATGGGGAGGTGTTAAATTGGTAGGGGCATAGGTAAATGGCGAGAGTAGAGCTGAGTGATTGGTAGGGTGCGAGATAAGGCAAGGGGATATCGTAAAGGTTTTATGGTAAAATAGGTGGGTGTAGGTGTGTGTTATAGAGTCGGGGTGTGGTCGGGTGGGTAAAAGGGGGTATAGAAGGTTAAAGTAGTTGTTGTTTGAAAGGGTAGGTCTAATGAAGTGGGTGATTTGTGCAGGCACGTCAGCAGCTGACTATGCGGGATAGGATGCCCCGCTGTTGAGACGGATGTGGCCACACGTGTCCGCAAGCATAGTGGGCCATTATGCGCGAGGTGGGACTCGGCGGAGTCCAGCGATATAGGGCTATAGATAGGGATCACAGTCTTATGGTTGCCCTCATCGAGAGATGGGATCCGGTGACTAATGTTTTCCATCTCCCGACTGGAGAGATGACTATTACCTTGGAGGATGTATATCGCATCCTGAGACTGCCAATCGTAGGAGAGGCAGTATTCCAGGTAGATGCAGAGACTACTATGGACAACATTCTTTAGGTATTTGGGGATGCAGCTGCACTATTGACCTACCACAGCAGCGAGTATTGCTTATGGGGACATGTATCGTGCCCACAGACATGAGACATGGCTTGCCGTGTTGATGATGATAGGCATCACATGCTTCACCCTCCCGGACTCAGAGGGAGGCCGCTTTCCACGTGCGTTGATGGGGGTGCTACACGAGATGGTGGAGGAGCATACGTGCTATGCTTGGGCACCAGTATACCTGGTGCAGCTATACAGAGAGCTGTGGGGCTATCGCCGGATGAGGTGATTCGGGATTTGTTCCACATTTTTGTTACACTGCTGGGCATATGAGCACATCATATGTATTCGACCAGTAGGGCTGCCCCAGCAGCCAGGGCCACAGGTGATATATAGATATGGTTTTCAGAGGTGGTTGGGGGTCGTGGGCCAGCCACGAGCGGTGCTCGCCGGACGGGATGTAGCTTACTACCGTCATTTGCTAGAGGGCGTGACCGCATTGGATATTGTATGGAGGCCTTACAGAGGTCATCAGCCCCACGGAGGAGCCCGATCACAGTTGCGCTGGATCCAGTATACTTTCTGGATAGCAGGACGGAGGCCGGGAGAGTATGAGCGGATACCCCTGGAGAGGGTACGACGGCAGTTGGGGCTACGACAGGATGAGCCACCTCCCTTCCCTCAGTACCGGAGGGAGGATGTAGAGGCCCCACTGCCTGCACCACAGCCCGTGGACCCAGATTGGGTAGCAGAGAGGCGACAGATGATACCGTGGACGACGCAGTTGCCACAGAGGATCATTTTTGGTATGGTGGGCAAGGAGAGAGAGCGAGGAGAGAGCACACAGCCATACAACTGCAGACTTACTTGGCTATTATATAAGAGAGGGACCAGCTCAGGGGACAGTGTAGTTGTTATAGGGGCAGCTTGTTGCTGCACAGGCACAAATAGGTGTCTTACAGGGCAAGCTAGCTGTGCAGTACATGCACAGCCATGCACATAGTACCACCACAGCACCACCACGGCACCACCACATGCACCACTAGTATGCACCGCACCAGCCACAGCACAGCACAGTATTGTGCACGCACTAGTAGCACCACATGCACATCGCACGCCACCTGCACCCACAACCACAGCACAGGTGTACTGGTAGGACAGGGGCCATTGTTATTAGGAGTCGGGGGACCAGCCCCAATAGCTATGGTGGCACGGGCCCGCTATATGGAGGTGAGAGCGGAGGCCCGGTATTATCAGGATGTCCTTGATGGTACCGGGGCTGACTATCAGCCATATGCGGCGCACAGAGCCGAGACCTCTCGGAGTCAGAGATCCCAGGGGGGTGCAGCTACAGCCGGTGGGTCGGTGACAGGGAGGAGGCGGGAGCCAGCACCAGGACCCGCAGGGAGAGGAGCTGAGGGCGGTGGGGAGAGTTGAGACATCCCTGGAGCGGAGATAGGTGTTTTTGTTTGTACATTGGATATAGGCACCGGTCTGCGAACCGGTTATGTATATAGAGGCCTGCGTGCCCACATATGATTCATTCATTCATTTATTCATCTTGTTGTATATACCGGCCTGCGAGCCGAGTACGGGTTGTATAGTTGATACCGGCCTGCGAGCCGAGTATATTTTTGATATGAGAGACCGGCCTGCGAGCCGAGTCGAGATTTTGACAGTTATTGCGGCCTGCGTGCCGGCTTTGTATTATTATGAGATCACAGAGGCCCCTATGCAGGGCAAGTTGTATATTTGAAACCTTTGATGTATACATATATGATGATTTTGACTCACATGGTTTATATATTGATGGTGTTGATGTCTTTTGTTGATGGCTTTTGAAATGGAATGTGTGTATATATAGATGATGAGTTTGATTCACATGGTTTATATATGGATGGTTTTGATGTCTTTGTTGATGGCCCATGGTTTTTTTTTTTTATTATAGATAGATGATGTTGATGAAATTGTGATGAGATATTGATGTGATGTTGATGAAAAATATGGATAATGGTGTTGTTATGCAGGAAAAAGAGGCGGGCGCCACAAAAATTGGGTAGAAAATAAAGGAAAGGACTATGTTTAAGAAAAAGTAGGCATGTGACCGATATCGGTTAGATAACCGACGTCGGTAGAGGATAGACCGATATCGGTTAGGTAACCGATACCGGTTATTCCAAAATGAGCTTTTCTAAAAATAGAAAAGCTTGGGTGGCAACTTAAGTTCTTATTTTTAGAGTCATGCAAGAAGTTAAATACGCGAATGCGACGCTGTTTGACGACTGAGACAGGTAATTGCATGAGAGAATTGAGTGATAAGGAGGAAAGAGACAGGTAAAGTGAGTGTGGGCTGAGATTCAGAAGGTAGAAAGGCAAGTTAAATTTGAAAGGGTGGTGAACATGGCTGAACGAGGAGAAGCATCCAGCAGGGAGAGACGAGAGGGAAGACAGGGTCCACCTCAAGCTGCTGCATCCCAAGAGGTAAGTTGTTTGGTTGTATTTTAATTCTTGCATGTTTTGATGAATAGGATGAGAGAAGGTAAGAGGGTAGAGATGAGAAAGAAAAGGTGATAGGCAAGGGTTTGGGGTAGAGTGAGTGTTATGGGGTAGGTAAGCAGGGTGTTCACGTATGTTTGTAGGTACAAAGAGGGGTAAACGAGCAAATAATTATCGTAGGGGATGTTTTTAAGCAAGGTTGTATAAGATTGACAGTGACCGATATCGTTTAGAGGTAACCGGTATCGGTTAGTAAACCGGTATCGGTTATCTATAACCGATACCGGTTACTGTAGGAGTTTCCAGAATGTGAGAAAAAACCCATGGAGATTTGTTTTATTGAATAATTATGTGTCGTTTTGATGTATGCAGGCGGAAGTAGGGTTAAGGATGAATGATACTGTGCCAGCGTTGTTGTCACGAATCCGAGCGGATGTAACACCAGCTGAATGGGCATTGATAAATCGTTTGGGGTTAAGTGGAATTCGCTATTATTCACGAATCACACGTAACCATGCTATGTTGCAGGCGTTGATTGAGAGATGGAATCGTAAAAGAATACCTTCTATCTGCCAACAGGGAGATGACAGTGACGTTGGAAGATGTGTTCCGTATTTTGAGACTCCCAATTACAGGAAGACCAGTATATCAGGCATTGCCTAGCGTGGCGCGGGGAGCGATAACAGTAGTATTTGGTCCATACGCACGAGATTTGACACAGCGAGGTTTAACATTCACTTATGGTATAATGTATGCAGCACACCCTGAGGCAACAAGGTTGGCAGTAGTATTAATGATAGCGGTGGGGTATTATGCATTACCGAGGGCGGATGGTGGAAGATTTCCAAAAGCATTGATGAGTGTTATTTGGGAAATGATAGAAATGAGCGTGACTTTCGCATGGGCACCCGCATATCTGGCAGAGTTATACAGGGGTTTATGGGCCTGCAGGTGAAAACACAGGACGACACTGGATTGTTCATACTTATTACATTGTTGGGCCTATGAGCACATAGTTTGTGTGCGCCCAATAGGCCGACCCATCGAGTCGGGAGAGACAGGAGTGCAGAGGTTGGGATTCAGACGATGGGTCCAGACAGAACAAGAGGTGAGATCCCAGGCCGTGATAGATGACATTGAGTATTATAGACAGGTATGGGAGATGGTGACGATTGTGGATATTTGTTGGAGGCCTTACGGGAACTACATGGTGACAGAGAACATAGCTGAGGAGTTGAGGGGTGTAGAGCGCTTGAGGTGGATCGCAGGGCACAGGCCGGGTGAGTACGAGAGGATTCCTCTAGATCGCGTGCGGTGACAATTTGGGTTCGTTCAGGATATACCTATGACATATAGACCATACATGAGGATTGACGCCGAGGCAGCATTCTCACCTCCCCGGCCGACACCTCCAGAAGGGCCAGAAGAGATAGCAGCCGATCGTAGGGTAATGGATGCGGGAACGACAGAGGCCTATAGAGTATGGTGGGTAGCAGAGCTGCGAGGTGCACGTGAGTGCCCTGACATAGCTGTGATTACAGCGGAGAGAGATCATCTGCAGGATTTGGTTCACCAGCTTCAAACACAGGTGAATGAGACAACGAGATTATTAGAGGTTTCACAGTTATGAGTAGAGAGACTAGAGGCAAGATTCCTCCACGCGAGAGGACGTATTCATATGTTACAGGAGATGTTGGCGGATCAGTGGGAGGAACCAATAGCAGTGGCACCTTTGAGGATGGAAAGGCCAAGTGAGGGGCGTCGACGATCACGATCACCACCGGATTCGGGAGGAGGCGCAAGGGTCTAAGTGAATTTCATAGGAGTATAAGAATAAATAAGGATGCCGACCTGCGAGTCGATGATAGAGAAGATGTATTTGTTTAACATCTAAAAACTAAATATGTATGTTGTTTTGAGGGATGATAATACTAAGAGTGGTTGTGTTTTGAATGTTGTTTTGGTTTGTTTTGAAAAAGGATAAAGGTGAATGTTGTCAAAATAGAAATACACGAAAATATTTATATTTACAACACATGGTAGGGGATGGTCGAGCTAACCTTGGGAGACCCCATGTCTCCTAAGTGCTGCCTACATAGCCCATTGCACAAAGCAAGGAGGGGCCTCAGACCGATGTAGTTCTCCCTTAGGACCAGGGAGAGGTGAATTCAGGCAATTTGGTTGTAGTTAGGCAATGTGTTGTTTGATAAGAATTTGACGTTGATAGGGTAATGTTGTTGGTGTTGGTAAGGTATTGGCGATGTTGGTATAGGTATAGGTGAAGCGAAAGTTAGCCTACCCAAGTGGTAGGGAACCGTATCCTGATTAAGGTCAACACACAATCCTAGAGTCGAGCAAAAGAGGCAAAAGTGTCCCGTAGTTGAGAAGAGCTAAACAAACCACATAACAACGTAGAATGAGCTTGAACCTCTAGGTACCTTGCATAGACGAGAAGTCGATAGGTGAAAAGAGTTGTATAATCACAATATATCGGGTATTACGTCACGTCCCTTGAGTTTTGTTGCTTTGATAAATGGTGAGGTGAGGTGGTAGATATGGGTGAGGGTGCTGAGAGCTTGTTACAAGGTGATTATTCTGACGAAAGAGGACCAAACCTAAATAGACAAGTCCATGACTCAAAAGTGCTTTTGAATGCGGCTTTTATTTTGCTGAATATAGACTGATCGATGCGGGAAGTCTACAAGGGATATGTATTTTGTTACTCTTGAGGTCTTCACGAAGCTGATCAATGTGAGAAGCTTCTGATAAAGGCTGACTGTGTATAGTTGTCCTTCAAGGGAGCAGTCTATTTATAGTAGCAGATGTGGCGTTTGTGTATAGTTGTCCTTCGGGGGAGCAGTCTATATATAATAGCAGCAATAGTTTGGCATATAGCTGTCCTTCGAGGGAGCAGTCTATGTATAATTTAGAGGTCTAGATGTCCGTTGGGCATAAAGCATCTAGTTTTGTAGGAAGTTTGACTCAAGAAAATCCCATAAGTGTTTAATTAAGAATGTGTCATTTTGATACTTTGAAGTCATGGACTAGACTAAAAAGGGGAAGGCATCTTTAAGGGGAGGTGATAATCAAACCATGTGAGCTTGATTTGATTTTGAGATGTAGGAAACAAAGTGTATGCGGTGGTAAATGAGCTCAAGGGACGAGCGCAAGGTAGATAAGAAGTGATATAACACTAAATTCAACAGTAGAATGGTCGAAGATGCAAGGCATTAAGGGGCTCAGGCTCAGGTTTACCATTAAGCAAAGCTAAACGATAAGTGCCTGATCCATAAGTGTGAGTGATAATGTAAGGCCCAATCCAATTAGGAGCAAATTTTCCACGTTTGCTCTTTTCTAGTTTGGTTACATGTTGATTCTCTTTGAGGACAAGATCACCAACCTTAAAGGTACGCTCATGAAGTCGCTTATCATAAGCACGCTTGATGCATTTTTGATAGATTTGAAGGTGGTCAAGAGCCGTAAGACGACGCTCGTCAAGAAGCTCTAATTGGGCTAACCGCTCTTGGTGGAAATCATCATTGGTGAGAATATCCTGAAGAGATATTCTGAGGGAGGGTATTTGTATTTCGAGAGGCAAGATAGCCTCGGTACCATATACCAAAGAAAATGGTGTGGCATTAGTGGAGGTACGAATGCTAGTACGATAAGCCCAAAGGGCAAAGGGGATATGATCATGCCAATTTCTTCCAGAATCATTAACAACTTTCATGAGGATTTTGGTTAGGGTTTTATTAGAAGATTCAACTGACCATTGGCCTGTGGATAGTAAGGTGATGAGAAACTAAGTTTGATACCAAAGTTGTCACAAAGGTCTTGTAACAACTTATTTTTGAAAGATTTACCATTATCTGTTATCAGGCGATGAGGAACACCAAAACGGCAGATAATGTGATGGTTAATGAATTCGACGATTTTTTCTTTTTTGGTTGAAATGAGTGGAATGGCTTCCACCCATTTTGTGTAATATTCGGTTGCTGTGATTATCCATCGGTGACGTTGTGAAGAGGGCGGATGAATCTCACCAATAAGGTCTAAACCCCATTGTGAGAAAGGCCAAAGATCTCGTGTGACCTGTAGCGGATGGCTAGGAGTATGTTGAAGGTTGGCATGTTGTTGACACATAACACAACGCTTAACATATTCATAGTAGTCGTTATTAAGAGTAGGCCAATAATAGCCTAGGTGAAGGATCCGTTTGGCCATGGCAAGGCCACTAAAATGTCCACCACAAATACCGTCATGGACTTGTTGGATGGTATAGGTGACCTCGCGCCGGTTAGACATCGAAGGAGGATGCCATCAAAGCCACGTTTATAAAGGAGTCCCCCCATGACGACATAATGAGAAACACTTTTAAGAAAAGCACGTTTTCCGTTACTAGTAAGGTCAGGTGGGAGAACAGAGGTTGTAAGGTAGTCGTGAAATTGGTGATACTGTATCTCGGAATTAGTAGACACATTATTTATCATACAAACAACGGGGCTAAGTAAGATGGGGCAAAGAGTTGTTGGACCAAGACGAATATGTCAGAGTCAGTTGGTGAGGCAGGAATTTGCGAGGCTAAGCAAGCCATAGTATCCGCAAATTTGTTAGTGGAGCGGGGAATGGTTTGGATAGAATAATGAGTAAATAAGGTCAAAAGTGAATCTACGTAGTGTTTGTACTTTTGAAGTTCCTCATTTTTACATTGGTAGATGCCCATAACTTGATTGACTACCAATTGAGAGTCACCGAAAATATTGATAGATTTGACACCTAAGTGTAACGCAACCTGGAGACCCAAAACAAGGGCCTCGTATTCCGCTGTATTATTAGTGCAGGGGAAATCGAGCCGAGAATGAAAGAGGCATAGGCTCAGCGTCAAGAGGAATGAGAACAACGCCGGCTCCTCCACCGCGCTGGCATTTGGATCCATCGAAGAAGAGGGTCATTGGATACGACTCCTCCCTGAGTGAAAGAGTAGCGATGAGTTCGTCGGGGAAATTAAAATTGGTAAATTGTTCCCCAGGTAAAGGGGCCTCCGCGAGTTGGTCCACAATAGTTTGTCCTTTGATTGACTTCTGGTGTATAAATTCAAGGTCGAGGTCAGCGAGGAGCATAAGCCATCGGGCGATGCGTTGGTTTAGATGTGGTTTGGTGTACATATAATGAATGGGGTCCGTGTTGGTGATGACAAAAGTTTTGTGATTCAGGAGGTAGTGTCGGAGTTTGGTGGCTACGAATGATAGGGCTAGGCACAATTTTTCTACATGTGTATACCTAGTCTCGTAATCCACGAGAGTACGACTTATATAATAAACGGCTTGTTCTCGATGTGCCGAGTCCCGATGTGCGAGCATGGCTCCTATAACATGGTCAGTGGTAGAAAGGTAAAGGTAGAAAGGGTGATCATCCTGAGGTGGGATAAGCACGGGTGGCTGCAAGAGATAGGCTTTGAGAGCTTCAAAGGCTTGGTGACACTCTTCGCTCCATTGAAAGGCAATGTCCTTTTTAAGAAGGTGATGGAAAGGTTGACATCGATCCGAGAGTTGGGAAATGAAATGCCGGATAGATTGAAGTTTACCTTGCAAACTACGCAATTGTTTGAGGTTTTTGGGTGGGGGCATTTCTAGGATAGCTTTGACTTTAGATGGATCGACCTCAATGCCACGCAAAGAGATGATAAAACCAAGAAGTTTTCCCGAAAGGACACCAAAGACACATTTCTTTGGTCAAGTTTCGGACAGAATATTGTAAAAAAGTGATCGAAAATAATGGTTAAAACATCGAGATGTTCACTGCGATGTTTAGATTTTCCAAGAAGATCATCGACATAATCCTCAAGGATAGTGTGCATAATGTCATGAAAAATGTAAGTCATAGCCCGCTGATAGGTCGCACCAGCATTCTTAAGGCCAAACGACATGACACGATAACAGAAGGTTCCCCAAGGAGTTATGAAGGTAGTTTTATGTTGATCGGCCGGGGCTACCAAAATTTGATTGTATCCCGAAAAGCCATCCATGAGAGAAAGCATTTCATGGCCTGCAGTGAGATCAACAAGTTGATCAATACTTGGGAGGGGGAAGTCATCCTTGGGGCAAGCGAGGTTAAGGTCTCAGAAATCCATGCATATCCAAAGTCCCCCCGTCGCTTTAGTGATAGGTACGATGTTAGAAATCCATTGAGGATAGTCAATAGGCAAGATGAAGGAAACAGAAAGGAGTCATTGAAGCTCTTCTTTGACCAAGAGGGCAATGCGTGGATGCATTTTTCTCAGTTTCTGTTTGACTGGTTTGGAATCGGGTTTTAGGGTAATGTTATGGACAGCAATGTCAGGATCAATTCCTGGCATGTCAGCATAGGACCAAGCGAAAGCTTGGTTGTGGGTACAGAGAAAGGTAGTAAAGGCGGCTTGTTCTGATGTGTTAAGGGATTGTCCGATCTTCACAATGTGAGGATCCTCCTCTGTGTGGATGTTGATTTCTATAGTCGACTCATTCAACATGGTTTGAGTTTCAGATGGTAAGGCGCGTTGAATATAGGAGTCGTCCGCACCAAGGTAAGTGAGGATGGAGTCATCATCCTGGCACTCAACAACATTAATCAAGGTGAATCCTCTTCGATCATGTCTGGATACAGAAGGGGAAGAGAAGATGGGTCCTCATTATCACGTTGATAAGTGAGAGGACCTAAGAAGATAGCATTTATGAAAAAAAAAGTTAGGAGGGATAGATTCAGGGTCTATCGACTCTGTGGGTGACGATGGCAAAATGGGTGATGATGGTTCAGTAGGGGTGACGTCGTCATCTTCCAGGATACAACTGACACGAGGTTTCTTCGGTGTAAGTGTTTCAGGAAATCCGAGACCACTACGATCATTGTGTTTGCGTGTAGTCACGGGAATGATTGTATGTCGGCCTTGTTCATAAAGACCAAAACCAAAGCCTTTCCAAGCACAACGAGTCAAGAAGGTGAGGGCGAAACGACGATTTGTCAGGTATTGAAAATCGGATTGGAAGGGAACCACACCAAGAGGAGGTTCAGGGGTAATGGAGGATGCGTCGACACCCCCATACGTTAGGTTGGTGCGGCAATTAGGTGGTCCGTAAGAGATTACCTCCCCCACGCGATGGTCGTAGGTAGGATGCGCATGTAACTGTCCGTACTCCTGTGGGGTATGGAAAGAACTAACGTTATATAGGTGATACTCCCCCAGCGTAAGGCGTTGAAAAACATCTACTAAGGGGTCTGAGGTTGGGATGTTGTCTGCGGGAAAGGAAGTGGTATTTGCGACGGCGGTTTCATTGGTCAAGGTGTGGTCAGGTGATGGTGAAGGTGGTGGATGGTAGAGGTGTGGGAAGTGGATGGTTGGGTTGATGAATGGGTGTCTTGACTGGTACAAGCACATCATTAGGGCGATATAACATATTACAGGTTTTGAAGGGGGGAGGATCAGCTTTTACGGTGTAGGACTTCCCCTCGTACTCAAATTTTATGCATCTATGTAAGGTGGAGGGAACGCATCCCATAGCCCGGATCCAAGGGCGGCCTAACAACATATTGTATTGGAACTCTCCCTCAAGGACATAGAAGAGTTCGGGTAAAGTGCGTGGCCCTACACGAATGTTAAGGATCACGGTACCTAAGGTAGAAGTAATAGCATCATTGAATGACCGCAACATAATGGGGTTGGCACACATGCAACTAGAAGGGATATTCATTTGTTGGAAGGCTTTTGAAGAGATGATGTTTAGGCTAGCGCCCCCATCAATCATAACACGATGCACCCGAATGTCCTGGACATAAGCTGAGATGAAAAGAGCAGGGTCAGGATCTTCGCACCAAAGTCGACAATTTCATCTTTGGAGAAACCGACAAAGAAGCGGCTTGCGTGCATGCAAAGACAGAAGTGGTTGGGGAGATAGGTTGTTTGGTGAGTGAAGCAACGTGATTGGGTGTTAGAATGGAGGTAACAGGCAAGGTTTCATTAGGTAAGACCTCTATCCCTTGAAGGATTTCAACGAGAGCTTGTCGATGAGATTCAGAAGTTGAATGAGATCATACAAAGTGTCATTTTTTTGTGTGATTGGTGAAGTTGTTTGATCATGGTTCGGTGGGCAACTCCATCGAGATGGGGTAGGTGGGTCCACGAATAACCACTTTAGGTGGTGGTGCGATCGGGATGGTGGACGGAGAAAGAGAGGCCGCAGGTGTGCTTTCTTTCGCTTTCCCATTATTTTTCTGCCCTCGAGTAGCAACACTAATCATATTGATCTCGTGAACACGAGAGGAGGAAGATGGTAGGGATAAGTCATGGTCTTCGAGAGGTGGGGTTGTAATAATGATAGATCTTGATGAAGCGAGGACAGGTGGTATAGGAGAGGAGATTGAAGCTAAAGGTTTCTCCCTTCGTAAGTTGTCTTGTTTAACCTTTCTGTCTGAGAGAGGTGACTGATGAAGTATGGCTTTCAACGCTTTGCATCCCTCTACATCATGTCCTGGTGTGTGGTGGTAAGCGCAGATTTTAGACTCATCATAACCTATAGGTCGAGGTTTAGATGGATCATAAGGTCTAAGTGGGGGTAGGGAAATGGTCGCATTCTCCACCAATATAGCAAGGATTTTGGTGTAAGACCCTTTGAGTGGGTCAAAGTCAGAGGAAGATGAAGCTATTGACTGGGTAGTTTTTGGTAATGACGGGGTATGGTTGATTTGTATGGGTGGCGGTTTAGCCAAGGGATTTTGATAATGGGATTTAACTAAACGTGGCTTCTTTGGCACAGAAGCTATGTTTAGCTGGTTAGATGATGAGGCCACAGATGATGTGGTATCAGAAAACAACCACGGAGCAATAGGAGTGACAACAAACAAATCTTTTGATGATGGAATTTGTTTAGGGTTGATAGTGGACAGATACGTGGGATGACGGTGTTGATATACCCTCGATCTCTCGTATGGGTGCAGTAAGGCGAGGTCGTTTTAAAGAAAATGTAGGAGGTATGATATATTGATGCAAGGTGGAGGGGTGAGGTCCCAATATAGAAGGTAGGTGTGATGGCGAGGGTTTTAGTTGTGACCGAGGCATAGATTGAACTTGAGGAGATTGGGTTTGTCTCCTAGGTGGATGGACGACTTTATTTTTAGATAAATCTAGCCGCTTAGGTGGGTGTGTTAGACTGGGTATTGGTGAGGTCCCAAGCGTAGGGGAAGATTTGGTTAGGCTAATAGAGGTGGATGAGGTATTTGGTAGAGATGAGGGGGGTGAAGATGAGGACATAGGCATTTTAAGCTTCTGTAAACACTTCGGGTATATGGTAGAGGCGTCTGGATCGGTCATCTGCATTTGAGTAGAATATGGGGTACTCAAACATTCCCATAGGACTCGTCTATCTTCTGAGGGATGACAATCCTCACGTGTGAATAGGAAATTTTGTATGGAAGAAAGGTGGGTTGTGATTCCGGTCCACTGTGGGTGTGATACAGGGGGTAGATGAGGCACTGTATCAATGGGCGTTAAGAGGTCAACCGGTCGCTGAAAAGATTTAGGCGATGAAGAACTAATAGGTAGGAGGGCATGTTTGAGAGGATCCGTCATGATTAAAGAATTTGGTGATGTCGGTGCAAGAGGTTTCTTGTCTAAGGATGACAAAAGAAGTGGCGAGCCTTCCTCTTGTACAACAAGAATGGTAGAAGGAGATGTTTGGGAAATAGATAAGTTAGATAACATCCGCTCACAGTCTTGCAAGGATGTGGTGTAAGAAGGCTCATTTGTGAGAAGAGAACTCTGGGTGGTTAATTCCTTGATGGGTAAAGGAATGCAAGGATTTCGTCTTGTCTTGATGGTGATGAAGGGGGTTCGGGTTCCTGCGTTAGTGAAGAGGCTTGATTTAGAATTTTTTCGATAGAGGCTTTTGGCTGGGAGTCGAAGACTGCATGGATCTCATGAACACTCTCCTCGGCTAAGATATCTTGGTTTATGTTACTGTTAGAAGAGTGATTGGGAATGGTTTGTTGAAAATTTTCAAATTTAAGTTACAGAGCGTTAGGATTATCGAGGGCTATATCCCCTGCATCAACCATTTCCTGCACTATGTTTTTCAACATCTTGCAGTTTTCATGACTGTGTCCCTTCACGTGGTGGAAGTTACAGAAGTCATTTTCTTTGTACCAAGAAGGTATGGCGCGGGTGGAATCAAACCCAGAGTGAGGTTTAACAGGAGGTAAGGTAATGGCTCCTGCTTTAAGCAATTTTTCCAATATCACACCATAAGTTTCTCCCAAGGGAGTGTAGTTGATGGGCTCCGCTTTATACTTATAGGTGGTTTTTGGTGGGGTATTAGATGGTGGTTGGGATTTGACCATCACCGCATGCACAACTCCTTTTGATTTCAAAGCAGTCGATGTGTGAGGATTGGTGGTGTTAGGTTTGTTGGTGGAATCTTGGGTTCAGAAATTGGGGTTTTTGTTGCGCAACCGCAATTTCTCTTCCTCTAAGGCTCGAATCTCTAGTTTTGAGCCATAGTAAAGGCCTCGTCAAATGTGTGGAAAGTTTGAATTTGGAGGGTAGGAGAGATGTGCTTAGCGCAGGCCCACGTAAAAAGTTTGATAAGTTCGGCCTGAGGCAAGGCATATGTAAGTTGGTTGATAAGGCCTCGCCATCGTCCAACAAAATCTGCGATAGATTCATCTTCAAATTGTCGGATGGCATAGAGGTCGGTGATAGATACTTTCTTGGCAATGTTAATGGAGAAATGATCCAAGAAAGATTGGGCTAGTTGGTTAAAAGAGAAGATTGAGTGCTGGGTTAAAGCACTGTACCACTCCAAGGCGGGTCCTGATAAGGACATGGGAAAGGTGCGGAGTAGTAAGGCATCGTCATGAGCAATTAGATAGCAGGCATGTCTAAATGAGCGCAAGTGTTGTTGAGGATCCTCCTTACTATTAAAACGAGTAAATTTTGGTAATTCCCATTGAGGAGGATATGAATGAAGGGGGACAGAAGGGTGGATAGGCTCCCAAAAAACTTGCTCATATGTCAGGGCGCTACGACTTCCTAAAACAGAAGCCTCCAGATTTTGCATTTTGTCCATCATTTGTTTGATTAAATCAGTAGTTGGATGAGATGATGGTGCGGTTGCGGTAAACGGAGGCAGATTGGGCCAAGGGCCACCACTAGACAATGGTGGGGTTAAATGTTGATAAGGTATGGAGGACGAATGTGTTGAGGCAACCGAATAGGGATGTCCTATATAAGATGTTGAGGTCACCGGATACGTGTGTGGAAATGAAAAGGTGGGCGGAGCTTGAGAAGGAAAGCTCGTGTGGATAGGTGGCAGAGAGCAAGTCATGAAAGGAGCAGTCTGCAAGAGAGATGAGGTAGGAGTGGTCGGTGGTAATGATATGTGGGGCCCAAGATTAACCAAAGGAAAGCCAATCTATGCCGTATGAACCCCTGAAGCCGCTGGATTGGGAAACGGGGCTAAGGATGCAGAAGGCAAAGCGGAGTTATCAGGTGGAGAAGGAGCTAAATGAGCAGCTATACTAATAGGCATGCCAACAAGGAGTTGACCATCGGGTGTACGGTCAGGGGCATGAGACAAATAATATTGTACAGCGCTAGGATTAGCGTCCAAAAATTTTGTAAATTCCTTATCTCCTACAGGGATTTTGGGAACCTCACTGGTGTCCGTAGGGTTCCCCATAGAATGTGAAGGGGGCGATTCAGGCAAAGGCACAGAGCAGGCATGTGAAACCATGGCGGCGGCTTGCTTCCGAGTGATAACAACCATGAGCAAGAGTACACAAAGAAGGTTTCAATCTATCAGAAAGAAACAACCCTGTAATGTTGAAATTGGTAGGTTCTTTGGTTTGTCAGGACAGTAAAAGATCAGAACCGATATCGGTCTGCTAACCGATGTCGGTTATACTGTAGCCGACGTCGGTCACTTAACCGATGTCAGTATAATAGGACTGGTATAAGAAACTGTAAGAAGCTGCTGATTTGGGGTTAACAAGTGCTTAGTATGCCTACCAAACTGTTCTAAAGTGATCACAGAAAATAGTGTATGACAGAGAAACAAACCGAAAACAAGCAAGATACACAAGCAAATTAACAGACTAACCCTAGGATTAGTTTTAATCAATTTGGGCTTATGCCCTTAGACGCAGAATGATGTCAGAATCCTAAACAAAAGACTTAGGGGAAATGTCAAGTTTGTTTTGGCTTATAAGGTTACCTCAATCGGGTGGAGGAATACCGCATGGAAAAAGGGGGGATGTTTTGAGCTGTTGTGTTAATTGTGAAGTGATTCGGTATGTGTTGTGTAGTGAAAGTAAGATTAATTTCTTTTCAATACATGGAAATCACCCCCCATGACTGTACTTAATCTACGTTCACTAGAATTGAAAAAACAAGCAAAATGGAATGCACGTGTTTTAAACCCAAATTGAAAATGTTATTCGATGAAGCAAAGAAGATGACTTTCACTAATGCAAACCCAATGGGAAAGCAAGACAAATTCTTTTACCAAATATAAGAAAATATCGTGAAATTTTAGAGAAGAAGAAACAAGCCAGTATGCTCCTATATGAAAGCAAGCAAGAAAGCTAAAAAAACCCGAAATGGGTCACCGACCCCCACTCGCCATGTTTTCGGTATCATTTGACAAAATGTTAATGAGATGACATTGCAGAATGTTTTGCTTTGGAATAGAGTTGCTTTCTATCCTTTCATTCCTTTGAGAAATAGATAAGGGTTAGGGCTAGGAGGAATACCTATTGAATGTCGAGAGGGTGTGCACGTACCGTAGAGAAAGATCGATCGATCGCACTGCAAAGAACTCCTTTTTGTCTTGGAAGGACTACCTGCAAGTAAGAATACAAGACCACCAGATTTTAATTAGACAATAAATGAGGGAGCTGCCTTGGGCCCAGGAAATATAAAACTTCCTTTCGAAGGTGGTCAGTTCCCCTACTAATATGAATTAACACAAATTCTAACAAATAAGCTATTGTCCAATTACAATTTGTTTACCTTGTTAGAACAATAGAGAAAAGGCTGGTCTTGGTTTTGAATCATAGTGACCGATGCCAAGTGTCACCGGTACCGGTTGATGATAACCGATATCGGTAGGGGTAGTGATTTAAGGGGTTGGGTGAAGGTTGGCTATAAGATGGCTATATGATAGCTATGGTGTTTATAAGGCTGGTAAAATGATTGGGGATAGGTAATGAGGTGATGGAGAAGACTCAGAGAGTATGGGGGCTGTTCTTGGGGCAAAGTAGGGGTAGAGGAATGTAAGTTAGGTGGAGAGTGTTACCGGGTAGTGGATCTGGGAGTAGACTTGTAATTACTATGATTCAGAAATCCAAGAAATATTATTAAAAGAACGTATAAGACTTACTTACTAGTTCCTGATGAAAAATGCAGTTCAAGGATTTGTGATGACGAAGCGGGGGTCTGTAGGATGGTCTCGACAATCCGAGATGAGCTATCTCCTCTCCCGATGCTTGGATGAGTGTCACCGGGCTCGGTTATTCAATTGTAGTCTTGGGCTTGATGTCCTTCTCTCGCAAACTCCTCTCTTTCCTTCACTTGTCTCGCTCAGCCCAAGTAAATTCCAGATCCTTCCAATGACTTCTCCCTTTTGGATCAATGAAAATCCAACCCTTTGTTTTTGGTTGGGAGCGGTCATTTATAGGAACCCGATGGCGTTACGTAATCGATTAGGCGGCGGTGGAGTAGAACCAGATCGGTCAGTCAAAGTGGGCTATTTTTAGTAAAATAGCCAGCTTTCCCTCCTTTTCTCCCGAGGGATTAGTTCATGGGCTTGGTCAAGTCATTATGAGGTTGGTTTTAGGTGCGGGTGAGGAGTAATTAGTTATGGGTGTGGATGTAGACCAAGTTATAGGTCTTAATTAGGTTAGTTTAGGGTTTGGACTAGGTCATGATGAGGTGGCGAAATGAGGGTATGGCGATGTGGATTTTGTTGGATAGCCATCGTAATATTTCCACGCTTGGCGGTTTGATTGGATTTCTCCCATTCACGGAAGTTTGATCATGGTTTACCAAACCAATATTTCCACTTGGCGGTGGTTGCCCTTGAGTTCCCTATTCATACCTCAATGCGGGATTAATAGCTTGACCGCCATCGTCAAATCTCGACCTCGGCATACGAGCTCCAAATCCTCGTGTAACGGCTTGGACACATTAATCCACGAGGCCCGGCCTCGGCCGCCATGCAAACTTGGCAAGTTCATTCCTTATCTCCACAATTCCCACCACGGACCCTATCCCTCACGCATCGCGGGGTAGTGAGATGGCACAACGGTCTATGTGGCATTCGTGGTGTTTGACCCACTCTGTTTTCATTTCCGTTAACTCCGTCTCCATTCCCGTCCCGACAAGCTAATAAATATTCTTGGTTTTGCCGGCCTTTGTCAGCCATTATTTGTTGACTCTGTCAAATCACCTACTGGTTGTCACATGGTTCAGTTTCCAAAATCATAGCTCGCCTTCATGATGAAGATATTACCCGCCATAGCCCCTTGTTCCATGTGGTTTCCATGCCCCTGGTTTGAGCTGTTCTCTGCTGCACAACTTTGATCACATAGGCACCTCTCCACCAGTTCCTTCACAGTTTCTGAACACATTGATAGAAAACTGCATTAAAAATATACAGTTCCTCCAGAGTTGACGTCCTCCCAGGTGCTTCCCCTGTTTGCTCCAAAGAACGGATTTCAGAGGTGGGTTTCTACAATCTATGATTATGTTACATCGATTTGTTTCTGAAAAAATATCTTTAATCTATGTTTATGTTACATGCTATTTTGTGCTTCTCTGATTTGTGGTTTTACATGCTTTGTGGTTTTGAATGCACTCCAAATACGCTCGCATTTTTGTTATTTCGTTTTATGAAAGTGTTTGCAGGTAAGTATTGAGTGTTGTTTATACTTGCAGAGACATCGTCTTCTTCACTTTAGTACAATGTTAAATTTAGTATTGGTTTATAGCTATTTTTATAAACCAATCTTGTTAAGCGTGCTAGAACAATGTATGGCAGCGTTACAATACAAATACAGAATACCCAAATGAAAACTTTTCAACTTATTTAACTTTACCTTCAAGGAGACAACACCAATTTAAAAGACAGGAGAATGCAATGTTGAAAGCTCATGGGGAGCAAGTAATATTCCCGGAATTATCTTCAATAAAGTTAAGAATTCTTAATGAGAGTATTAATTTCGTCTCAAACAACATGGCGCATTAAAAATCATACACCCTTCAATAATTTATTAGTTATTTTTATACGAATAACTAGTTTTATACAAATATAATATTTATAATGTCCATTGAAACATAATTTTTAAATGATTTATAACTATTTTTATACATTCTAAATTGGGTATATGTACCTCTAGCGTGTCTCCTATATTGATAACCAGAGCGCCTGGAATCGGCTCTACAGAAATCCACAGGTTCTTGTTAAGAATTTGTAAGCCTACCGATTCGTCATCTTGCAGTAACACAGTAAGAGCACTTCCATCAGAGTGTGCACTTAAACCTAGAACGAGATCAGGCCTAGATCAGGGTGGATACAAGTTCATCCGTTGTGCCTGCACATTTTCTGCGAGTATTTCTTCAAAAATGTTGGGCTTTAGACCCAAATTCTCAGCGATGAAAGACTCCAAATGTTGGCAGAGTCTAAATACCTCAATTGAATAAGCTTCCAATGTATCCCTGCAAAACTCAAGCAAAAAACATCTCAGCATAGATAGTTGACATAAGTTAGCATTACCATTGTAGTATTGCAGGGTATATTAATAAAAACGTATAACCTGAAAAGTAAGGGTCTATCCGGCCAAAGGTTTTGTTTACGAATAGATTTTGGCATGGTAGCCAGTGCCATCATGTTGCACCAGTCTAGCTTCTGGTCATCTGAGAAGATGAAACCGTGACCATATCCCTAGATTGTGCCTGGCATCATTGCGTACTTCTCTTTCTCTTCCAATTGCAGTTTGAAGAACTCCATCGCCACTTTCTTTATTCACTCTAATAGTTGCCAATGCCCAATTCCATGATTCAAAACCCGAGAAAGTAAAATAACACACCTTTGCTAAAATTATTATGGCCATTTAAGTAACAAACATGTTTGTAAAGATTATTACCGAACATTTGGAAACATCTAACTCTTAAATGTTAGCGAGTGGTAAAAACAGATATATTTAGCCCAACTAACTGGAAAACCCCACTCTTAACAAAGCCTTGGAAAGTCCGCCATCTCATGTTGCCTCGTAGAATGACATCCTGATAAAATCCTCCCCATGTCAATGACAGGTATTTGAAGGCTAGTTGGAGCATTTAATGCCGAGCATCCAATCCTCTCTTGTTTGAGTCGAATGTATCTCTCTCGGGTTCAGCCCGGGCTTTGATTTTACAAGCTATTACACATCATCAGCCTTCAAACATGAACCCATCTTCACCATTGAAGAACTTGCCATGACACTTGAACTAACTAACTACACTTTTTGCAACCGTAAGTACTGTATAAAATAAACCTAAATATAACAACTCTATGATATTAACGGTATGTGGGCAAGCATTTATATATTCAATTAAAGCTCAGTTCAATTTGCATATTCCACTGAAGTGCACCGACCAAGCATAGATTCCTTGCGGTTGTCATCACTGCTACAATGTCACTTGTCTTTGATTGCATGAACAATACATAACCTTATACCCAATGCGTTGAAGTGTCCAAAAATATTTGCAGCTCGTTAGTCGTGCTTTTCTAGCAGGCTCCTTCTCTAAAACGTCTATCTAAATGCGTCCTGCTCTTTTTTGTCATTCTAAGGCTTTTTTCCAATAATTTGGGGTGATTTGTAGTTTCTGTGCAGAGTTTGAAACTTTACGATACCTCCATGGAGTCATAAAACAGGGCTTTACAGAATACATCACCAATGCTCTCAGCAAGAACAATGTCTTTGTTTGAAATGATGTTATTCCTTGACATCACCATGGATGCAAATCCATGATTTTATTTCTCAGAATAAAATCAGCTGTCGCTGCGTCCAATAATCCCTTCCATAAGTTGGATTTTTTTAGGTTAATCTACACTCTGTGCATTTGGTTGATTTTCACGACTCAGTAAAATAAAAACAGTAGCTTCCCTAACTCATTGCGGAAGAAGGCTTTTGGTTGAGTGTAAGGGAAGCTCCTGTAAGGGATGCCTCCGGAAAATAAAAACAGTGGTCTTCCAATTTTTTTGACACTTTGCAAAAAAATTTCACCATCAAAAGAAACACGTGTTTCAGGAATTTTGTTAAATAATTCACATGCTTCCACATTATGCATACATATCTACCAGGGTATTTGAAACTAAAATATCTGACAAAATTTTCTTCTGTGCAATGCTTTGGTAGATGTGCATACCCTGTTTCAAAGCTCATATTTTGGCAGAGGATGGGAGTATGATATGAAAAGTGAACTGAAGAGATTGGACACATGTTGGTTGCATTTACTGAGACACTAGAAATTATGAAATACCACTTCCATTATGCTTTGGTGGATGCCCATACCCCGCTGTAAATCTCTGCAACTTTGCATTAATCTCCTATACCTGTGGGTGTGATTCATCTCTTACACAAAAAAACCATTCACCATTTTATATCCTTTAATCCAACTAAATCCCACCATCTATTAAATTCCTCTATCCTTCATCAATACCCTTAAAATATGAACAATGTTCCATCATACTTTGATCGTTGCTCATGGCGTGCTCTTGAAGCCCTTGTTTTTGAGGAGAGGCTAGCAGGATCTTTGGAAAGATTTATGGATTCTAGATTTGAACATGCCAATTGAAATAGCCCAAAATTTACTAAGTTGCATATCCCGCAATCTAGGAGACAAAATATATCTTAGGAATTTTGTCGAATAATTTACATGCTTCAAAATTTTGCATAAATACCTACCAGGGCACTTTAACCTGTTCCTTCGCATAGTACTTTGGCATATGTCCACACCCTGTTTCAAAGCTCCAATTTTTTCATAGTTTGCTAATGAAGATCTAAACAAATTGAAGATTACAATACCCAAAAAATAAAAAAAAATTGTATAGCTTAGAAACGGGCTGTCTAAAATTGAAACCGTAATTTATGGCTAAAAACCTCAAACACAGAATTCGACTCATGAACAGAGTTGTACCTAGTCAAAGCACTATGTTTTAGAGAGGAAACTTTTGAAGAATGTGGGACTCTATTTAGTTCTAATCTTTTGTCAATATGTTTTTGCTTACTTTTTGTAGTGTAAACCTTAAAAGTGGGTGTAGGAATATAAGGCTTATAGTTTATTATTAAGTCTCTATTAGTTATGTATTAACTAATGGACTCTATTTAGTTTTAATCTTCTATCACTATGTTTTTGCTCACTTTCTGTAGTGTAAACCTTAAGAGGGGGTGTAGGAATATAAGGCTTATAGTTTATTATTAAGTCACTATTAGTTATGTATTAACTAATGGACTCTATTTAGTTTTAATCTTCTATCACTACGTTTTTGCTCACTTTTTGTAGTGTAAACCTTAAGAGGGGGTGTAGGAATATAAGGCTTATAGTTTAATATTAAGTCATTATTAGTTATGTATTAACTAATAGATGGTTATAGCCGCTTCAACCATTTTGTGACTATCTCTTGCATAATAAAATGACGGACCCAGAACTTATAATGTGTGAATTGTGATTCCTCTTCATTATTTCTCTCTTCACATCTTTTAACAACAGGGACTTAACATAATGGAACCCTGTTCCCCAAACGCAAGGTCTCTGTTATCATCTGATCAATGTGTAGGAAACTTAAGCCTCTAAGGAAAATTGTATCTTAACCAAATTACATAAATATTAGATAATGTTAATCAAATCATACTCACATCCTGAGTAAATGGTAATGACACGTAATCACTTCAAGTTACTAGCTCTTTCTTCTCTTCCTGGACTTCTTAAGCTTCATGTTTTCTTCCTGAGATCATTGAATACATAAATGCTTTAGTGTCAGAACTAACTATATTGCAGTTAATAAGTTCTTCTCAAAGGAGAGGGGAATTCATTGGTACCTGTAATTGTTGTAGTGCAAGTGGGCAACCGGTAAGGTATTGAGCAGCTAGTGTCATAAGCATTGGTACAGAGTCTTCTCCTGGAAATCATGTTATCTGAGATGAGGTCTATAGTGAACTTCCCCGTTATACTATTTGTTTCATGTAATAATACATCCAGGACATCCTTCTCTCGAGTTTTGTTGCTATCATACTTTGTTCCTCTGTCTTGTATGATTCTGTGCACCATCTTCACCATGTTTTCTTTTTCCTGAAACATGCTTTCATAATCATAATTGGTATTATTAAAATCTCCCAATGCCCATATCTTAGATTGGTGTAATTGGTAGTGATCAACGTGGAATTGAGTTTGAAGATATAAAATCCTACCTGCAAGGACTTGTAAAGCCTTGTTCCAGGGAATTTGACAGGAATTGAGACTAAACCTGAAATAAACTTTTTGAATTCTCGTTTTAAGCATTCTAACTCATCACTGGGGTTAAGACTCATCAGGGCCTTCAACAGCACCTGAAAAGCTATCTGTTCAATAAACAATGTATGCAGTTAAAATAAAAAATATTACCGTATAATTATGATACTATGAAAATATACCACCCACATACACATGTATCTGTGTATGCATATTGATTGCTTACCTTTTTTGTTTCATCTTGGATGTAAACTAGTTGACCATCCTTCCAATTTTTCACAGAATCTAGCACATACTTCTCAATGTCCACGGTTATCTGCTCTTTTAACTCGAGATTTGAGAAAACTACCTATGAGACCATGCAACCTTTTTGGCAATCAAAGACTTCCCCATGAGTTCATTAAGTGACTTTGGATAAGAAGGAACAAATATTCTACCATCATTTTGCAAAACCACCTTGCTCACTGGATCACTTGATATAATTGTGGGGCTCCCAAGAAGGTGGGATTTGAATACCTTTCCATATCTGAGTTCCAAAACCAAGAGTTAGGCCTACAATAAAGCAGCACAAGGAATCTAAGATGTCAATCCCCATGAAAATGTCATATGCAAATCCAGTGTTGGAGCTGGACACACTAAACTTGGAATCCTAGGAACAAACAAAAACAATACACGCTTGTACAAAAGCCAGCTATTCTAGCCCACTTGTCCTCATTCACAGTGATAGAAACCTTGCAATTTTCTGATATAAAATTCTGACCACAGAGATCAATATTCCATGAGGCACACGTGCATAAGACAGAAACATAATTGCACTAACATCAACACCCATAACATGCAATTCTTTGTTTTTCATTGTTCATTATTTTTCCAAAACTTTAGAATGATGGACTAAATGAGTAACCTCTGAACACTACCGAGAGAAAAGCTGACAGAAAATATTATGGACCAATTGGTCTACATAAAAGGCCTATAGAAATTCCAATTTTTTTCGGTTTTGACAACCCTTAATCGCTTATTGTTATTGACTCATAGTTATGATAGATTAGAGGATACTATGGCCCTGGCTATTCTATACTTTCTCATATTTTTAATGTTTCTCAGTTCATGAGGCCATATTGGCAAATTAGGAAAAAGTGGAGAATACTATATTTATACTCAAAAAGTTTGACACTTCATTATAATAAAACCTATATCTTCGGTTGACAGCTTTTGTGTCATTTTTAATTTGACAGAAAGTAGTTGTACCCATTTTTTAATGTGGATGAGTTGAATAGCATAAAAATGTGCATGTATATTTGTAACTCAACAATTACATATAGCCCCAATAAGCTATATTTTAATGAAGGTTATACAATACAAATTTCTTACTTTCATTTGCTAAAAAAAATATTAAAGCTTATTTTGGAACATCATGGGACTGATATGAAGCATGGCTTTTAATATATGCAATTTGACACAGTATCCTATCAAATAAATTGTCTTCAAAATTTGTCAGCAATCTAAACAGCTAGATGTCAAGATGAAATGGGGACCTAAGCCTTAAAGTTTTGCTAAATCCACAACTAGATTTGAGACCTTATAATTCTGATTTTAAATACTTCTTGATAATTCTAATGGAGCTGGAAATATTTTGACCAGAAGCCATATGTGTTTTACATCTCATGTTTTTTAAACTATTCATATACTGCTAAGGATGGGAAAAGAAAAGCCCAACGGCAGACTCAACTCAAACTGTACATTTAAATAATCTATAATCAAATGGTGGGTTTTTTTATAAGAACAAAACTATTAAATACATAATTTGACGTGAATATTCCAACACCGAGTTAAGTTGAATGTCTTGTGGCTCTGTTCAAGAAAGTGAGAAGACCAAGACCTCGAGTAGAATGCAACTAAAGTTGATGAGAATAAGCTCTTTTCTTGTTAAAAGTATGGGTAGGTTGGAAGTATATCTGTTGAGTGTGGCCAAAGTCTCTTCGAAGTCCTTGTCAAAGTAGTTATCAATGGAGAGTTGACAATATCTCTATCTATATCTGTTGATTTATGAGAATGTCTCTATCTTTTGATTTTTTGAACGATATCTAAAAATGGCATTTCTGAGCTGATATAATCCATAAATAAATTGTCTTCATCTTATATTTCTCATCACTTTTCTGAAAGCTACGGACCTGTTTCCATCATGTTTGCTTGGTAGATATAATCTTCAATTCTTCAGGATTTCCACAGGTACACATTGTAGATATTATATCAGGAATATACTGTGTTCTATTTTTTGATATAATCTTATTGCTGGCAGATGATTTGAAGTTCCTTTCTATATTTTTGGATTTCAGCAGTCCTTTCTAATCTTATTGCTGGCAAATAAGCAATCATCAAAAGCAACATCTTCATTTGTGTTTAAAGGTATTGATGAAACTTTTAACAATGTTTTTTCATCAATATTGTTTATTTTGATTATGCATGACCATATATTATGTATTAATTTTAAATTTTAATTTTTTAACCACAAAGAAATCAAATCAAATGAAAGAAAATAGCGGTTGTGGAAAAAATCAACCACAAAAAAAAAGGATGACAACACGTGCTGCAATGGCCTTTTTGAAACGGGTAAGGAAATGTGACTGTTTGTTTTTTATTGAAATATAATTTTTGTAGTGGATTATGTGTTATGAAATGCTTATTTCTGACAACATAGTGTTTGTTTTTGTAACATAAACATAGATTAACGATGAAAAAATTGAAGAAGAAAAAGCATTTGTTGATCAAACAAAAGAGAATTCAGATTTTGAAGAAGAATTTGACACGGAACTAAACATAGATGACAATAGTGATCAAAATGACGAAGATTATGAGGTAGAGGAGGATGATGAAGATGAAGATTGGGTGCCTAGTCCGAGCCATAAAGCATCCAATGAGTGCAAACATCAAAGATCAGTAAGTAGTGTTATTTATAATTTTTGTTTTGCATGAATAAAACACTTTTATTCAAGTATTCAACTTATGTTAGTATGTCTTAGATTTATTAGGATTTTCCAATTTCGTGTTCTTTTAGTGTCCATATATTTTTACATTTGCATAATAATTTCAACTAAAGAGTTATAGGATTTCTACCTATCAATCAATTGTTACTCATAAACTATTTAATTATTGGATGTAAATTGTAGTATTTGCAGCAGTGTAAAATTATAAAAGAAATTGGAAAGAGGGACAGATTCAAGTGCATGGTCTTTCCTTGCTGCAACTATGAAATGCAAGGAATAAAATGGCATTTGAAAGACATCAACTATCACCGCTCCATGATCACAATGGTCTCCTCCATTACATAGGCGTAAGCCTGTAAACGCGACCGGGAAGTATAAAAGGAAAACAAAAAAAATAGTACAAAATATGGTTGCAAAGCGAAGTGTTGACTGGCACTTGAAAAATTCTAAATATATGTACAAATCTAGGTTAATTGAGCGTTATTGTCGGGAAGAAAAGGTGCAATATTTTTCATCCCTTAGCCAACAAGCTAAAGATATGATTTCCAAGCTTGTAGAGGAGTATGATAGTGTAGAAAAGAGGGAGGAAAGAAGGAAAAAACCCTTTCAACGCTGCAATATAAAAAGGATTTGATGAAAACCGATTGTACAAATTTTGAACTAAATGGACAAAAGGATAAGGTATTTACCATTTTTATTATAATTTAAATTTAAAATTATTTTAGTTTTGTTTATTCACATTTTTTATGTTATTTTAAATTAACGTTTCATTTGTACAGGATATTATCCAAGAAGAATCCATTAATGTTGATCATGTAAGGAAACATGCTTTCATTAAAAACATTAGTAGCATTGTTGGAATAATAAAGTGTCATTTTTCATTCATTAACATGTTGAAATCTTGTGTAAATGTGATTCTCACACTTTTCATGACTTGAATGCATGAATAGGACTCAACTGATGTTGATGGAGAAAATCCGATACAAAAAAAGAATGTAAACAACAATGCAATGGAAAACAAGGTACAGTTGTAAATTACAAATATAAATATTTGTGTTTTCTATATATTTTAAGTGCTTAAATCTTAATCATATTGCTAATTTGGCATTTATACCTACATATTTTATATACAATTAATTATTATGTTGTTGCACTTGAAAAATTGGGTTTTACCGCTTAGAGTGATGAGGAAGAGAATAATGTTGAAGCATACACTTCAAGTGCATGGGTACATGAACCACCGATGCAAATAACACCTATTTCCATTAGAACAAAAGAAAGTGAGGGAAATGATATGAATGATAAAGAAAAAATCAATAATGAGGATCATAAGGGAAAAATATGGCCGATCCATTGATTGAGGTGACCGATTTTTCAAAATTTGTTGAGGTGGAACCGGCAAACCAAAGAATGAGGCGAAGGACATGGCTGCCTATGAATTCACAATAGAGAAGAAGTTTTTATGTTCCTAGAGCCCGACCATGCAAAAAGGTTGGCATTTCTAAAATTCATGCAACTAAACCAGGAACAAAATGCCATGGACGATCTTTAGAAAGGGATTGCATTGTCATATGCATAGAAGAATCATATGTAGATGACGCTCCATTACATTTTCCACATATTGGAGCAGATACTGTTGGTGAATCGAAGAAGACATATTGCATCTGGTTTAAAGATTTCTTGAAGGCAATTAACCAGAAAGAGGATGGAAAAGAGACAAAGGTGTGTTAATTTGTATTTTTATTGATGTTATTGTGTTTTTAGCACATTTGATTGATTTTATATCCAGTATAAGTATACTTATCCATTTTGTCATGTTTGCAGCGAATGAATGAATATTCAGATGACAATGTTGCAATTGAGGTAAAACTATGTTTTGATGTACATTATTTTTTTCCAATTGATTGACTATATCAATGATGCATTATTTATTTCAGTATTCAATAGAATTTTGAGAGCTCATATTCAGATTTTACCATGCATAGGTGACACAAGGAAATGGATACTGTAGGATTTTCCTTTCTAGTCTAATGTTTAAATTTTTTCCTACTTCCCTATACATTTCCTTCCATTACATTCTTATGCAGTATTCCTCTATGTATTTATCTTTCAAAACTGGTTTGCATTTTCACTATAATATTTTATACGATGGAAACATATTATTCACGATGAAACTATGTACTTTTCATACCAACTTGGCTTCCCTTACTTGACTGTTGCAGCTGTTACAGGAGCTTCCCTTACCCCAATATCATTTTACTTATAATTTTCTTTCTTTCTAACAATCATGTTCTTTAATTGTATTATATAGTATTTATATGAATTGATTGTTTGTAGAATGAAGAGGAACAACCAAATAAACTTGTGGTAAGAAACGTAAAAATGTTATCCAATATTGTTGATTCCATACAAATTATACATAAAATGGGTCATGCTTCATCTGATTTGGTAAGTTACGTAAACTTAAGATTTACATTGCTAATTTCTTCTAGGAGTCAAATATAAAAACATTTAAAATATTTGTGTTTTTTTCTTGAGTTAATGTAGGAAATAATTTGCATCAATAATCCTTCATTTTTGTAAGAACATAATAGTGAAGGTGATATCGAGATGCAACTTTCAGAAAGGATCCATTCTTCCCAACAACAGGTGACCACACAATATCTTATTTATAATTTTGATAAACTTATTTTATCATTTACGTTTGCATAGTTTTATTTACTGATATGCCCATTGTTTGTAAACATATCAGGGAAAAAGATTAAAGGGTATCAAGAGTGCTGCATCAGTTCACACACACCTTACGCCTGATGAGATGAAAGGAAATAAAAGAAAAATTTGAGGATGGATGGAAGCGAAACTCCATTGCTGTTAACAAGAAATGGAGAAATTTGAAGAGCTCTCAGATTTAATTTGTTGAAGTTTTGATATTACAATCAATTGTATCATTATTTGTAAAACAATTGCCAAGATACTCAGTTATGTCAAAGAAAAAAACAAGTTTAATGTTATGGTTTTTCTCCTTGAATGAGAAAATAATGTAAGATCCATATGTAGTGCCAATTTTATGCCAAAATCCTCTTTTGGCTCTTCTTCTGACATGACTTGTAAAATGTAATGAGTTTTTCCTGTCAAATTTATTGATAGCATTTATTATTGCTGTTGAGACTATTTATTTATTATTGCTGTTTTTCCTGTCCATATTAGATGAATGGGATTATGCATACCTTCTCTATACACGTGTATCTTATTAATAGTATTTAAAGTTATCGAGTTTGCTATGACCTTTGCAATATGTTGAAATTTTAGATAATCATGAAAAAATTAAAGTTCATTTGAATGGGTACAGTGTCTGAATATCATATATTTGTTTCAAGTGTTCACTAGAGTGGCAATGGCTATAGAACACTAATGGAAGACCCATATTCATTGCTTTGGATGTGTCTGATGTTTCTTCCTTGCTCATCTTCCTGGCCAAGGCAAGCTAGGCATCACTTTGCAGTCACTAGATTGGAGTTGCATATCTTTCACTGGCTGTACTTATTCAAATATCACATTTTTAATGAGAAAATTCATCATATTAGTACTCTTCAGTTGTGGTCTGAACAAGACCAAATAACATTTCTATTCGGATATAGCTCAAGTACAGTCAGGAGATGTATTGGATACAACAGATGTGCAACTGAAGCGCACCCCAAGAAAGTCTGGAAAAGAACATGGAAAAATGCTCAAAAAAATAAAATTGAAATAAAACACTTACCCCACTGCGAAGACCCAAAACACATTACTTATATGTTCTCTGTACAACCATTTCTTTTATTTAAGCTAGAAATGTCTCAAACATAACTAATGATTTGTATGAGTTTCATGGATTTGTAAATAGAGAGATGAAGAAATGTAAGATATGTTTCGTAAATGCAATTTTATATAGAAATTATTATGTAAAAATTTTTAATATGATATCTTATGTACATACATTTATATATCCACATAACTTAGATTTTTACATTGATTTGATCCTTTTTCTTTTTGACATTTCATATGGACATGGTTAATATATTCTCATACATACCGAATTTCGAGTTTCTGATCTCTAAACCAACCTTTTTGGTGTCCAATTAATCTATAATGAAGTCATGCTAGTATAGAAACAATGTTCAAAGGCATGAGATTTTTTTATGCTTGTATAATTAGCTCTTTTTAATGAATATGTTATTGTCGTGATAGAATGCCATGTATTGGAATTAAACATTTACCCCCATTTTAAAAAATCAACCAATAAAATTATAATAAATGAAAACAACACAAATATTAGAACACATCGACTTCACCTTGAAATAAAGACTTACAGGAGAGTCACTAATAGAAACACACGAGAAGGTCAAGAGAGAAATTTTTAAAAATAAATAGAAAATGACATTATTGTCATTATCATAAATGATGTTTAGTTTCAAGTGCCTACTAAAGACATGATCTGTATGCAAAATGTGCAAGCATGTGAATTGTTTGACAAAATGCCTAAAAGGTATGTGGTCTAATGAATGTAATGATTGTTGGATGTTCTTAAAAAAATGGGTTAGTTGAAAATATTTCGAAACTTTCAAGCAAATGCAATTCTTAAATATAACAACAAGCTCCATAAAAACTTTCCAAAGATCCTCCAAACATCTTGACAAAGGTATGACATTACACACTTAATGCAGCCATGATTGATAATATGTTGAACCTCTATTTTATTTTCTAGAATTCTCGAACAGAGATCTCTTTCTCACGTATTCACATTCATCAATGCACTTAGATTGTTGAAAATGAATTTCAATATAGAAAAATTTATTTGGATAAACGATATAAACAATAAATATTCCGCTATATTTTTGGCTCAAAAAATACTAATGATGGTTTTGAGAAAATGAAAATGATACCAATAGTTGAGGAATTCCATGCCATAACAAAACATTATCTACTTTATGTGGGGTAATGTTCTTTCATTTGCAAAAAAATCATAGTGAACCCTTCAAAAGCTTGTTGTTTATTCATCTAATCAGGAAATTATTTGCTTAAACAAGACATACAAGTGATAACCACAAACGTTTACCTTAGATGTTTAGTGTTGCCATAACTACATGATAGAACAAATCTATAAGAACATTGCTCCAACACATGATTAGTTAGGTAACTTTTATAAAGAGATAAACAGATATCCTTTGTTAAAAAAGTGACAAATTTGTATAAATATTGAAACTTACAAGATTTATTTGGATGACAACACAATACGTTGTTGAACTATTTTAATTAAAGGAAAAGGGCATAAGTGATAATTATTACTAAGTGATTGAATTAAACAATTGAATAGATACATAGACATTATAAAATGCAAAATAAACATTAAAAATCCATTTTGTTGAGGCAACAACGATTATGTTGAGAAATAATACTTTGGTCATAGATCATGTAGAAGCATAAAAATATGGTATCACATTTTAGATATTATAATGAGCATTTATATTTTAAACTATTAATGTGTTTGTTCATCATGGACTCAAGTAACAACATAATATGTTGTGCATGCAATCAAAGTAGGAGGGAATGAAATAATGTCACTAAAAGTGAATAGAATTTAAACAACATTTTAAAATTTAAAAAATTCGAACATCGCACAAAAAACAAAATATAACCGATGCAATCTTTTTTTGAAAAGTGATAAAATATTGATATTGATATGGGGATGAATGATTACAACAACGTCTATGATTCAAGGATATACATTTTGGAAATGATGTAGACTGACATATCAAACACAATTATAATAGAAATCATCTACTCGTTGAAAATATAAAAATAGTTGTTCTATAAAATTACCCTTAAATTCCATGGTGTATCTTTAACATCTTCAAACTACATCTAATGCAGAAGCCCCTTTTCCCTATCATCGATTCGAATGTCTGTAAGCGCTCTTTTTAATTCATCCTCCCATTATACATCGATGTTGATAACACTACAAATTATTAAAATTTGGAAAACTAGCTTTCTATTTGCTAACATGGGCACCTTTGATACAAAATTAGAAAATCTAACTATTTGATATTATATCTCTCTCTCGATGATAGTGTATTGTTGAATCCATCATGTTACAATATGTTAAAGAAATTGAGGATGCACATAATATAAAAATTCAGTCAACAAAAAAAGAGTTAAAACAACATCAATAATCGGGTTCAAAACGACTCATAGGATTACCTATAAGAGGGAGAACAAAGATGAAGTTTTATATATGCATTCAAGATATTTAAGGTCATAAAAAAGTGTTTAAAGTTCAGACATTTGCATGGAGACAAAGAGAATCAACCCAAAGAACTCAAGTAAGAAATGGACTAAGTTGAGGTTGGATAAATGGACTAGTAGCTAGGAATTAAAAGGTAAATGTGGACAACGAGGGAAGTCAGGAACCTTACTCAAAGTACTTGTCATTGGTTATATGCTTGGAAGTCAGACTTCAATGCTGATTGCTCGAAAAGATAGGTGTATGCATACAAAGAAAGATTGAGGGCATGGTGGTAGAGAAGAACAACAACATGAATATGAGAACGTGACATGCTCCTTGAGGAGGATCTACCGAGCTAAGAGGTACACCAACTATAATGAATATAGCTTCTAAGAATATCATTTTCCACCGTTTAGCCCGGGTGACAACGTAATGCGTTGTCGTCGTGTCGAAATTAAATTGTGAGAGGATGAACTGGAAAGTATTCCAGTTTAATTGAATCAAACAACTTCTAATAGAGTATTCAGCGCTAAACAAACTTTATAAATGCAGGTCGTCAAAGAAACAACGTATTACGTTGAGAAACCACCTTCTTAGATATAGATCCTGTTGACGCACCAAGATCTTAAATTATAGTTTTATACAGTACACCATGTACCTTATGGAGCCTAGTAACGAGTCAGGTCATCGTTATCGCGGGCAACAACGTAATGTGTTGTTAAATTGCTGTACTCATAGTAGGAGGGAAAAGGATTTAGATCCTTTAGGCACATAAGAATGGTGCATTGCAGTTTTATACACTATAATTACTATATCTTGTAAAAATAGTGCGCTCCATCATTTAGTATGGGTGACAACCTAATAATAGGATTTGATACTTTGATGATCCTTCATTGCACACACGTGGGCCAAAACCTGTGAAGGGCAGAATTGATCATTGAATGGTATCATTTGAAGACCTTGTTTGATGATAAATCGGGTGCATAACAGTCTCATAAAGGATTACCTCCGCAAGGGAGAACAAAGATGAAGTTTTATATATGCATTCAAGGATATTTAAGGTTCATAAAAGAGTGTTGTTGAGTTAAGACAGTTTGCATGGAGACAAAGAGAGAGTGTTCTTTTTAGAACTCGAGAAGAAATGGAGTGTTGAGGTTGGATAAATGGACTAGTAGCTAGGAATTAAAAGGTAAATGTGGATAGTTAGGGCAGTCAACAACCTTACTCAAAGTACTTGTCATTGGTTATATGCTTGGAAGTCAGACTTCAATGCTGATTGTTCGAAAAGATAGGTGTATGCATACAAAGAAAGATTGAGGGCACGGTTGTAGAGAAGAACAACAACATGAATATGAGAACGTGACATGCTCCTTGAGGAGGATCTACTGAGCTAAGAGGCACACCAACTATAATGAATATAGCTTGTAAAAATATCATTTTCCACCATTTAGTCCGGGTGACAACGTAATATGTTGTCGTCATGTCGAAATTAAATTGTGAGAGGATGAATTGGAAAGTATTCAATTTAATTGAATCAAACAACTTTTAATAGATTATTCAGTGCTAAACAAACTTTAAAAATGCAGGTCGTCAAAGAAACAACGTATTACGTTGAGAAACCACCTTCTTAGATATAGATCCTGTAGGCGCACTAAGATCTTAAATTATAGTTTTATATAGTACACCATGTACCTTATGGAGCCTAGTAACGAGTCAGGTCATCGTTATCACGGGTAACAACGTAATATGTTGTTAAATTGCTGTACTCATAGTAGGAGGGAAAGGATTTAGATCCTTTAGGCACATAAGAATGGTGCATTGCAGTTTTATACACTATAATTACTATATCTTGTAAAAATAGTGCACTCCATCATTTAGTATGAGTGACAACCTAATAATAGGATAGGATTTGATGATCCTCATTCCACACACGTGGACCAAAACCCGTGAAGGGCATAATTGATCATTGAATGGTATCATTTCAAGACCTTGTTTGATGATAAATCGGGTGCATAATGAAATTTCATAAAGGATTACCTTCGCAAGGGAGAACAAAGATGAAGTTTTATATATGCATTCAAGGATATTTAAGGTTCATAAAAGAGTGTTGTTGAGTTAAGACAGTTTGCATGGAGACAAAGAGAGAGTGTTTTTTTAGAACTCGAGAAGAAATGGAGTGTTGAGGTTAGATAAATGGACTAGTAGCTAGAATTAAAAGGTAAATGTGGACAAAGTGAGGGCAATCAACAACCTTACTCAAAGTACTTGTGATTGGTTATATGCTTGGAAGTCGACTTCAATGCTAATTTTGAAAAGATAGGTGTATGCATACAAAGAAAGATTGATGGCATGGTTCAGAGAGAAGAACAACAAAATGAATATGAGAACGTGACATGCTCCTTGAGGAGGATCTATTGAGCTAAGAGGCACACAACTATAATGAATATAGCTTGTAAAAATATCATTTTCCACCATTTAGTCGGGTGACAACGTAATACGTTGTCGTCATGTCGAAATTAAATTGTGAGAGGATGAATTGGAAAGTATTCCAATTTAATTGAATCAAACAACTTTTAATAGATTATTCAGCGCTAAACAAACTTAAAAATGCAGTCGTCAAAGAAAAACAACGTATTATAATTGAGAAACCACCTTCTTAGATATAGATCCTATAGGCGCACTAAGATCTTAAATTATAGTTTTATATAGTACACCATGTACCTTATGGAGCCTAGTAACGAGTCAGGTCATCGTTATCGCGGGCAACAACGTAATGTGTTGTTAAATTGTTGTACTCATAGTAGGAGGGAAAGGATTTAGATCCTTTAGGCACATAAGAATGGTGCATTGCAGTTTTATACACTATAATTACTATATCTTGTAAAAATAGTGCGCTCCATCATTTAGTATGGGTGACAACCTAATAATAGGATTTGATACTTTGATGATCCTTCATTGTACACGTGGGCCAAAACCTGTGAAGGGCAGAATTGATCATTGAATGGTATCATTTGAAGACCTTGTTTGATGATAAATCGGGTGCATAACAGTCTCATAAAGGATTACCTCCGCAAGGGAGAACAAAGATGAAGTTTTATATATGCATTCAAGGATATTTAAGGTTCATAAAAGAGTGTTGTTGAGTTAAGACAGTTTGCATGGAGACAAAGAGAGAGTGTTTTTTTTAGAACTCGAGAAGAAATGGAGTGTTGAGGTTGGATAAATGGACTAGTAGCTAGGAATTAAAAGGTAAATGTGGATGTAAAGGGCATCAACAACCTTACTCAAAGTACTGTCATTGGTTATATTCTTGGAAGTCGACTTCAATGCTTATTGTTCAAAAGATAGGTGTATGCATACAAAGAAAGATTGAGGGCACGGTTGTAGAGAAGAACAACAACATGAATATGAGAACGTGACATGCTCCTTGAGGAGGATCTACTGAGCTAAGAGGTACACCAACTATAATGAATATAGCTTGTAAAAATATCGTTTTCCACCATTTAGTCCGGTGACAATAATACATTGTCGTCGTGTCGAAATTAAATTGTGAGAGGATGAATTGGAAAGTATTCCATTTAATTGAATGAAAAAACTTTTAATAGATTATTCAAGTGCTAAACAAATTTAAAAAATAGGTCATCAAAGAAACAACGATTACGTTGAGAAACCACCTTCTTAGATATAGATCCTGTAGGCGAACTAAGATCTTAAATTATAGTTTTATACAGTACACCATGTACCTTATGGAGCCTAGTAACGAGTCAGGTCATCATTATCGCGGGTAACAACGTAATGTGTTGTTAAATTCTTCGTACTCATAGTAGTAGAGGGAAAGGATTTAGATCCTTAGGCAAATAGAATTGTGCATTGCAGTTTTATATACTATAATTACTATATCTTGTAAAATAGTGCACTCCATCATTTAGTATGGGTGAAAATAATAATAGGATTTGATACTTTGATGATCCTACATTGTACACACGTGGGCCAAAACCCGTGAAGGGCATAATTGATCATTGAATGGTATCATTCAAGACCTTGTTTGATGATAAATCGGGTTGCATAACAGCCTAATAAAGGATTACCTCCACAAGGGAGAACAAAGATGAAGTTTTATATATGCATTCAAGGATATTTAAGGTTCATAAAAGAGTGTTGTTGAGTTAAGACAGCTTTTTCATGGAGACAAAGAGAGAGTGTTTTTTTAGAACTCGAGAAGAAATGGAGTGTTGAGGTTGGATAAATGGACTAGTAGCTAGGAATTAAAAGGTAAATGTGGACAAGTAGGGCAACAAAGAACCTTACTCAAAGTACTTGTCATTGGTTATATTCTTGGAAGTCGACTTAATGCCGATTGTTCAAAAGATAGGTGTATGCATACAAAGAAATATTGAGGGCACGGTTGAGAGAAGAACAACAAAATGAATATGAGAACGTGACATGCTCCTCGAGGAGGATCTATTGAGCTAAGAGGTACACCAACTATAATGAATATAGCTTGTAAAAATATCATTTTCCACCATTTAGTCCGGTGACAACGTAATACGTTGTCGTCGTGTCGAAATTAAATTGTGAGAGGATGAATTGGAAAGTATTCCAGTTTAATTGAATCAAACAACTTCTAATAGATTATTCAGCGCTAAACAAACTTTATAAATGTAGGTCGTCAAAGAAACAACGTATTACGTTGAGAAACCACCTTCTTAGATATAGATCCTGTAGGCAAACTAAGATCTTAAATTATAGTTTTATATAGTACACCATGTACCTTATGGAGCCTAGTAACGAGTCAGGTCATCGTTATCGCGGGCAACAACGTAATATGTTGTTAAATTGTTGTACTATAGTAGGAGGGAAAGGATTTAGATCCTTTAGGCACATAAGAATGGTGCATTGCAGCTTTATACACTATAATTACTATATCTTGTAAAAATAGTGCACTCCATCATTTAGTATGGGTGACAATCTAATAATAGGATTTGATACTTTGATGATCCTCATTGTACACACGTGGGCCAAACCCGTGAAGGGTAGAATTGATCATTGAATGGTATCATTTCAAGACCTTGTTTGATGATAAATGGGTGCATAACAGCTTCTCATAAAGGATTACCTCCGCAAGGGAGAACAAAGATGAAGTTTTATATATGCATTCAAGGATATTTAAGGTTCATAAAAGAGTGTTGTTGAGTTAAGACAGTTTGCATGGAGACAAAGAGAGAGTGTTTTTTTAGAACTCGAGAAGAAATGGAGTGTTGAGGTTGGATAAATGGACTAGTAGCTAGGAATTAAAAGGTAAATGTGGACAGTGAGGGAAGTCAGCAACCTTACTCAAAGTACTTGTCATTGGTTATATGCTTGGAAGTCAGACTTCAATGCTGATTGTTCGAAAAGATAGGTGTATGCATACAAAGAAATATTGAGGGCACGGTTGTAGAGAAGAACAACAACATGAATATGAGAACGTGACATGCTCCTCGAGAAAAGGATCTTGAGCTAAGAGGCACACCAACTATAATGAATATAGCTTGTAAAAATATCATTTTCCACCATTTAGTTTCCGGTGACAACGTAATACGTTGTGGTCTTGTGTCGAAATTAAATTGTGAGAGGATGAATTGGAAAGTATTCCAGTTTAATTGAATGAAACAACTTTTAATAGATTATTCAGTGCTAAACAAACTTTAAAAATGCAGGTCGTCAAAGAAACAACGTATTACGTTGAGAAACCACCTTCTTAGATATAGATCCTGTAGGCGCACTAAGATCTTAAATTATAGTTTTATATAGTACACCATGTACCTTATGGAGCCTAGTAACGAGTCAGGTCATCGTTATCGCGGGCAACAACGTAATATGTTGTTAAATTGCTGTACTCATAGTAGGAGGGAAAGGATTTAGATCCTTTAGGAACATAAGAATGGTGCATTGCAGTTTTATACACTATAATTAATGTATCTTGTAAAAATAGTGAACTCCATCATTTAATATGGGTGACAACCTAATAATAGGATTTGATACTTTGATGATCGTAGATTGTACACACGTGCACCAAAACCTATGAAGGGTAGAATTGATCATTGAATGGTATCATTTCAAGACCTTGTTTGATGATAAATCACGTGCATAATGATCACATAAAGGATTACCACCGCAAGGGAGAACAAAGATGAAGTTTTATATATGCATTCAAGGATATTTAAGGTTCATAAAAGAGTGTTGTTGAGTTAAGACAGTTTTGCATGGAGACAAAGAGAGAGCGTTTTTTTAGAACTCGAGAAGAAATGGAGTGTTGAGTTTGGATAAATGGACTAGTAGCTAGGAATTAAAAGGTAATGTGGATAGTGAGAGGGCAAGTCAAAGAACCTTACTCAAAGTACTTGTCATTGGTTATATGCTTGGAAGTCGACTTCAATGCCTGATTGTTCGAAAAGATAGGTGTATGCATACAAAGAAAGATTGAGGGCACGGTCAGAGAGAAGAACAACAACATGAATACTAGAACGTGACATGATCCTTGAGGAGGATCTACTTGAGCTAAGAGGTACACCAACTATAATGAATATAGCTTGTAAAAATATCGTTTTCCGCCATTTAGTCCGGTGACAATGTAATACGCCGTCGTCATGTCGAAATTAAATTGTGAGAGGATGAATTGGAAAGTATTCCATTTAATTGAATGAAACAACTTTTAATAGATTATTCGGTGCTAAAAAAACTTTAAAAATGCATGTCGTCAAAGAAACAACGTATTACGTTGAGAAACCACCTTCTTAGTGTTGGTCCGAAAATCATCGCGTGGGCGAGATCTATGGATAGACGAGCCAACGGTGTTGCAGGCTTAGCCCTCTTTGAGACAGACAAAGCTAAATCGGCCGGTTTATTGCTATTTCTACTAGCAGAACCTATGCAAGTTTCATGATTTTACCTTCGGGGTTGGGATCTCATCCCAGTAGAGTATTCCAGGCTGCGAAAAGAAAGGAATGAAAGAGGGAGAAGAGAAAGAACAGATCCGAAGGGAGAAAAGAAATGAATTCCAAAGCAGAAAGGTCAGAAGATTTATGTTTTTAGTTTGGTAGTAAACAGAGCCAAACCTACTTGCATAAATAAACAAAGCAATACTGATAAACAAATGACGGAAAAGTAGATATGAATCTAACAGATTAAACACATATAGATCTAACGTAAGGAAGATCTAATGTATAACACAGCTATTGAGCACAAAGTCTGAATAATTGTATTACTGTTCTTTTCTGTTACAAGAAAGCTCAAAGTCTTTCTCTCCTCACTTCTATTTCTATCTAAAAAATGTTCACCTCCTTGAATACAACAAGTATTCTCATATTTATAGAAGAGAGGAGAAGGAAAGAAGGCAAAAAGGAGCCAACAAAAATTTACAAAGATATTTAAAAAGTCAACAATTGACTTGGGCAAGTTTTTGGATGGCAACATCCCATGGTGCAACATGGATGAAGTCATCGTGTATGCCAACATGCTTTTTAAATATCTTACAAAAATGATCAACGGATCCCAAGAAGAAACCACTCTTTAGTGTAAAAGGGCGCACTTTTCATCGTGTCTGCGCTCTGGCGCACCTATCAGCATGTCGACAGGAACTTATCAGCGCCCTTTGGCGCACCGTTTGGCATGTCAACATGAACTTCCTTGCGCCTTGGCGCACTATTTGTCGTGTCAACATGAACTGCTGCGCCTTGGCGCACCATTTGGCATGTCAACATGAACTCTCCGCGCCTTGGCGCACCATTTGTCGTGTCAACATGAACTTCTTTGCACCTTGGCGCACCATTCGGCATGTCGACAGGAACTTATCAGCGCCCTTTGGCGCATTCTTCAGCATGTCGACAGGAACTTATCAGCGCCCTTTGGAAATGGGCGCACTTATCAGCATGTCGACAGGAACTTATCAGCGCCCTTTTCTGAAAAGACTGAAAAATGGCTAAGTCCTTAAAACTTGATTTTCGGAAGAGAATTTTGGACTTCTTTCGAACGTTGTCAAACTTCCTTGGGGCCAAAACAAAATTTTGGGTATGGTTACCTGCAAATTGCCCTTGACAATTTTGCAGGATAACAGCTGGCTCTTTCTGGGGACTATCTTTGAGTGAAACTCGGGGGTAGAGAATCCCAGTTCACATGTGCCTATCCATTGGGTACGGAGTCAAAAACAAGGGGGACCGGAGGGAGAACGAAAGAAACACACGACAAAAGCAAACACACGACAAAAGCAAACACACAACGAAAATAAACTGTACAAAGAAGAGAGCAAGCTCTACTTCCTGAAGATCTTGAGATGTTGCCCGCTATAGGGAAGCGGGAGTTCAGCTCCATCCAGATACGAGAGATAGAAACTATTCTCTCCATTGAGTTGCTTGATTTTGAAGGGCCCTCTCCATAGGGAATCAAATTTTCCGTGCATGCCCTTTGGTTCTCTTCGCTTGTCCCAAAGAAGGACGAGATCTCCTACTTGAAAATTCCTCTGCTTGGCTTTCTTATCAAAAAGCCTCTTTACTTGATTCTGATGTTCAGTGATCCTGTCGACCACCCTTACTCTCTTTTCTTCAAGTTCTGCAAGATACATGATTCTCTTTTCTAGAGAATTCTGAAAAGTTTCATCTTCGATTACTTGTGCAAGCATAGAGCAGTGAAGTTCGCGGAAATGGGAAGTTCGACATCGGTGCCATATAACACTTGAAAATGTGACATGCCGAGAGATCTCTTGGGAGTTATGCGGTCCGCCCACAAAGCGTCGACAAAGACTTGTGCCACATCCGCTGATTTTCATCTACTAATTTCCGTATGATGGTCACCAAGTTCTTATTATGGATTCCGACCATTTCCCGAGGGTAATAATCCGAGGCATGTGCTAAAGTTATTCCATATTCATAGCAAAAACTAATAACTTCTCGGGAGGAGAAGTTAGAAGCATTATCAAAGAAACGATTTTGTTTGAACGCCGAACCCGACGATGATATTTTCTTTGATAAAACCGCAAACTACCTCGAAGTGGCGTGCTTGTGGTATGGCTTCCACCCACTTGGTGAAGTAATCCGTTCTTTGTAAGGACATAGCTATGTCCAAAGACTCGATTGAGGATTGAGTGCGCCAATAAAATCAATTCCCCATTGCCTGAATGGTTCATTGATGATGACCGGCCTTAGGGGAAGGGCAGCCAACTTGGGCTTGCCGACGAATTGCTGACAGGGTTCACACTTTGCCACCCAGGTAGCCGCATCTTGAAAGAGCGTCGGCCAGTAGTACCTGGCTCGAATGATCTTGTGTGCTGTCACGGAAGAAGAAAAATGGCCTCCACAGGCTGAATTGTGAAAACTTTCCAGCAGTTTTACTTGCTGGGGCTTGTCAACACATCGCAGGAAGACACCGTCTATCCCGCGCTTATATAAACCGTCATCCCAGATGACATACTTAGCTGCCCTGAGCTTTATAGCACGCTTCTCCTTTGCAGTTAGGTGCATCGGGCATTCGCCGTAGGTAAGGAAGAAAGCAATGTCGGAGTACCACTCATCACTGGTCGCAATAAATAGAACCAGAGGCAGAGAATCAGGCTCCTCTAGAGGGCTTTGCTCTTTGTCGGTATAATTCTCTCTTTCATCAGGATTTTCTGAACCCTTGTTCTCAGCCATTAGCTGACACAGGCCTTTACCCCTTACCAGCTTGGTTGGTTTAATATCCAGGTCATATTCCTGGACCTTTGCGATCCAATTCCCTCTCAAGCTTCCTAACTCCTGCTGAGTTAGAATTGATTTCACTGCGGTGTCGGGAACCAGCACCACCGTATGCGAGTTCAGAATGTAATACCTGAAATTCTTCACCGCTTTGACAACGGCAAAGGCATGCTTTTCCAATTGAGTCATTTTCAGTTCGTGAGGCTTGAGAGGAGAACTCATGAACGCGATTGGAGATTCAATATCCTCCGAGTTCTTTTGCATTAGGATTGCAGACACAGTATGTTCGGAGGCGTAACTATACATAATGAAGTTCTTGGAGAAATCCGGACATACCAGGACCGGTGCATGAGCAACAGAAGTTTTTATCTCCTCAAACGACCTTTTCCCCTCTTCACTCCATCTGAAAGTGGGTGACCCTTTCATCATGTTCAGTATGTGGCGGGTCTTCTCAGCAAAATCAGGGACAAAACGCCTAAGAAAGTTCACCTTTCCGAAGAAAGAATGAACACCATTCTTGCTTGTAGGCAGAGTAAGGCTTTGGATAGCCTTAACTCTTTCGGCATCAATCTTCGTTCCTTCTTTGCTAACCACATGGCCTAGCAATTTCCCTTCCGTAACCCCAAAAACAGACTTTTTGGGATTTAGGGAAATTCCATGTTCTCGGCACCTGGCCAATACTTGCTCCAAGTGATCACAATGATCACTTCGTAGTTTAGAGAACACGGTTAAGTCATCTAGATAAACTACGATGACTTTTCCCATCATGCCTTTGAATGCAAAGTCCATGGCCCGCTGAAAAGTGGCACCAGCGTTAGTTAGGCCGAAAGGCATCCTGCTATAGGCAAATGTACCCCATGGAGTAGTGAATGCTGTTTTGAATTGATCTTCAGGAGAGACTTCAATCTGATTATAGCCTGAAAAACCATCAAGCATAGACAAAGATTTCGATCCAGCCATCGCTTGCGTAACCTCGATCCATTATCGGGAGAGGGTAGTTGTCTTTCAGCGAAGCTTGATTCAAGTTTCGGAAGTCTACGCATATGCGTATCTCACCGTTTTTCTTGCGTACTGGCACAATGTTTGCCACCCAAGTGCTGTGATGAATAGGGAAGATGATTCTTGCATCCAGCATCTTCTGAATTTCGGCCTGAATGGTGCCCGAAATCTTGGGATTATAGTGCCTCTGCTTCTGACGGAAGGCTTTGACATCGTCTTTCAGCGGTATATCATGCTGAACGTCCTTTGGCTTGAAGGACTTTAAATCGGCATAGGACCATGCCAATACATCCATATATCTTTTCAGCAACTTGACAAATTTCCGCTTTTCTTCTGGCGTGCAACATTTCCCGATGTTCACGAATTGCGGGTGTGCCTCAGAACCTATATTGACTGGTTCTGTCTCTGGAGATGAGTCAGGATCATCTCGCCTCTTCTTTTTCACAAAACGATCATGTCTGTCAAACAAGCGTTCCAGAGAAACCAGGCCCTTCGGAATTTTATTTCCTTTGAGCTGACAAATGCCATCGTTCTCCTTTGTTTCGTGGTTTTGACTGTTGATTGATTCGCGGCATGTTGAGGTGGATCCTTCAAAATACAACTCATCAAAATTTTCTGATTTTTCCAGAAAGGCAATGAGGTGATTATCATCGTTGAATACCTGCCAATGCTGAGAGTTGTCTGGCACGCTTGGGCGGAAAACCACTTCAATGGTGTATTTGCTCGTTTTCAAACCCAAAAGTGCGGGAGCATGAGAGATCTTTGAAACTTGACCCAACGAATCAGCCATGTCGTTTTGGGCTCTTGGAATTGCCTCTATTGAAAAAGCGTCAAATTCCTCAATGCTGTCCCATACTGCATTACGGTAGTGCCTGAGCCTTTCATTTTTCACTTGGTAAATCCTTTTGACCTGATTTACAACTAGCTCGGCATCACCTTGTGCCTTTAGATTTTTTATCCCTTTTTCTTTTGCGGCTTGCATACCGAGTAAGAGAGACTCATACTCAGCAGTATTGTTAGTATTGAAAAACTGCAACTTGAAAGAAAGAGGAATTACCTCCTCCTCAGGAGATATTAGCACGGCTCCGGCGCCACATCCACTAGTTGCACAGCTGCCATCAAATTGCAAGGTCCAGACCTTATTAAGGTCCTTTTCTTGAACGAAAACATCCTTTGTATCCGCCTCGGTAGATAAGAAGTAGTTTCCCATCCCTGATGATTCAAAAAGGATTTGGGCTTTGGGGTCTTCAGAGCTAGTGACCAAGTATTTCTTTTGGGATTCTGGCTCCAAAGTTTGCATTACGCCTTTGACTGGAATTCTAGCTTTGGACCAGTCCATGTGAATTTCTCCACCAACTTCGCTGCAAAAGCTCCTTCCCAGCAGAATTCCATAGGCTGCCGGAATGTCAGCGACAAGGACGGTCATTTTTACTCTTTTATCCGGGAAGGCCGCAAACGCAAATTGCGCGTCTTTGATTTGGCCAATCAATGGCACTTGCTTGGTTTCCAATGAGTAGCATCTGCCGAAAGGTTTGGTAAGAGTGAGGCCCAAAGCATGGGCGACTTTCGCCGGCATGACATTATCGGAAGCTCCGGAATCAATTATACAGTTGCTCAACTTATGACCGTTGATTAGGAGAGAGAGATAGAAAGGTTCTATCTTGCCTGATGCGGATGTTGAAGCAACATTTATATGGGATTCAGGGGGAGTGGAAAGGATTCCTTTAGGGGAAGCCTGATTAGATATAACAGCTTGACTTTGGATATACTTAGTCAATCTTATAAGCTGTTCGGGGTTTGACTGAAGATACTCAGCTTCAGACATCTGGATCTTGGTCTTTTTTGCATGATCTATTATATCGAATGCGGCCAAGGGTTGCGTTGGTAAAGGAATGAGTCCCTCACCTCGCGATGATGGAATAGGGTTACTGATCTTGATAGGAATATGAGGGGGCTGATTCGGAGGAGAGATGGGCGGGAAAGACTTCTTTGCAAAAGACTTAACAGGGAATTGAGTAGGAAGAGGATTACCTCTTCTAGCAATGGTTGGAGGCGCGTTTGATACGACCTTCTCCTTCTGCACATGGGCAGCAACTTCCGCTTCCTTTCCTTGCGAGCGGGTAAAAACAGCGTAGGATTGTCCGCTTGCATAGCCCTGAGTACTCTCTTCTTCATCAGATTCATCCTCATCAAATTCCATGTATCCAATTGTGGAGTCGCCAGTCGGCTCACCGACATCTTGATCATCTTCGTCTTGAGGCGAAGATTCTTCATAGTACTGCTCTTCCTCTTCAATTTCGGCCAAAGCATTGACCGGAGGAGCTTCAAGCGCCAACCGTGGAGCAGTTGCAGGTAAGCGTGGTCTTTGTGAAACATTGTTAGGAACAAAATTCCTCCGCGGGACATCCCGGTACGAGGAACTAGGAGAGGCCTGGGCCAGCTGCTTCTTTAATGCGAGCAGATCATTCGCCATCTTTTGGAATGCTGGATCAGACGAAGTAGTAGGCGAGGGATCTGAAGATTTGGACTTGGAAGATTCCTTTTTAACTCGCCAGATATTATCAAATTGTCTTCTATCCGGATGGCGGCTGAGCGAGAGGTAGAGTAGCTACTCGCTCTTGAAGGAGCAAGAAGCTGACTTTTGAGCTCATGGCGTTCACGAAGAAACACTTCTGATTCTCCGGTGTTGGAAGCATGGCAGTAGGGACACGGTTGATTAATGCATTGAAACGGGTGACAAAATCGCGCATGGTCTCATTTGCCTCCTTCTTCAGGTGAGTGATTCGTGATAACAATGCAAATGCATCCTCTGAAGGCTTGTATCTGTCTTCAAAAGCATCCCGCAAGGTAGCCCAACTGGTGATAGATCCGGCTGGCAAATGCTGAAACCACTCAGCTGCGGGCCCTTGTAGGGTTTCCAGAAAAAGGCGAACCGACACATCTTCGTGAGTCACGTCCAAAATACTGCATGACATAATGAAAGCAGATATGTGGGAATCCGTGCTTTGATTTCCGCTCCCGTCAAATTTAGGAAAATTCTTTCGGTTCCCATGAGGGAGCGCGTGAACTGGATGTGGCAGTGCGAGAGGACCCATAGCATTTCCCCATGGTACTGCCATTTGAAAGGCTGGAAAAAGCACACGAACTGGGAGGGTGGTTCCACTGAGCAGCAAAGCACTACAAAGGGATGTAGATGCTCCTTGTAAAAGACTTTTTCTTCGTGGAGGTGAGACACTCCTGGATGACCACCTAGCCGAGCTTAACGCTGAAAAACGTGCCGGTGTTACGCTGAAATTGTGCCTTTGAAGCAGATCGAAAGTAGGATCAACTTCTCCACGGGCTCTCCTGCTGCGCGTAAAAGGTTCACTCGCCAGTGTACCTTTCAGATCTGCAATATTACGGCGCAGATTTAAACTTTATTTTTGGGTGTACTTGCTGATTTTCTGGTTTTTCTGTCAAAAACCAGCAGCATGCACTTTTCTGAATATTTAAAAACTATCCTCTTCGAAAAACCGATTGCGGTTAATGACAAATAATAACGAGGATAAGATGGCAGGGAAGATAGTAAGCTGATTTTCAGATCTGATCTTTACTTTTTCAAAGGGTTTTAAACTTTTTGGAAAATAGTCAAAAATCCAGATCTACGGAAAAATAATGATTTTGATAAAAACTCAGCGAACTAAAGATCTGTAACTAGGCCCGATCTATGACTCTCAGAAGGAAATTTTTCGATTTGAGCACTTTTGCAAATTTTTCGGATTTTTATAAAAAAAAAAAAATTCAGGTTTGCAAATGGGCAGCAATCTTTTGATTTTTCTGATTTTTTTTTTTATATCTTGCTATCAGCATAGATCTGACAGATCTGTCTAGTTCCCAGTGAGTCGCCAAAAGCTCGTGGTCCGAAAAATCATCGCGTGGGCAGATCTATGGATGCGAGCCAACAGTGTTGCAGCAGGCTTAGCCCCTCTTTGAGACAAAGAAGTTTAAATCGCTGGTTTATTGCTATTTCTAATAGCAGGAACCTATGCAAGTCTCACAGATTCTGCCTTCGGGGTTGGGATCTCATCCCGGTAGAGTATTCCAGGCTGCGAAAAGAAAGGAATGAAAGAGGGAGAAGAGAAAGAACAGATCCGAAGGGAGAAAAGAAATGAATTCCAAAGCAGAAAGGTCAGAAGATTTATGTTTTTAGTTTGGTAGTAAACAGAGCCAAACCTACTTGCATAAATAAACAAAGCAATACTGATAAACAAATGACGGAAAAGTAGATATGAATCTAACAGATTAAACACATATAGATCTAACGTAAGGAAGATCTAATGTATAACACAGCTATTGAGCACAAAGTCTGAATAATTGTATTACTGTTCTTTTCTGTTACAAGAAAGCTCAAAGTCTTTCTCTCCTCACTTCTATTTCTATCTAAAAAATGTTCACCTCCTTGAATACAACAAGTATTCTCATATTTATAGAAGAGGAGAAGGAAAGAAGGCAAAAAGGAGCCAACAAAATTTACAAAGATATTTAAAAAGTCAACAATTGACTTGGGCAAGTTTTTGGATGGCAACATCCCATGGTGCAACATGGATGAAGTCATCGTGTATGCCAACATGCTTTTTAAATATCTTACAAAAATGATCAACGGATCCCAAGAAGAAACCACTCTTTAGTGTAAAAGGGCGCACTTTTCATCGTGTCTGCGCTCTGGCGCACTTATCAGCATGTCGACAGGAACTTATCAGCGCCCTTTGGCGCACCGTTTGGCATGTCAACATGAACTTCCTTGCGCCTTGGCGCACCATTTGTCGTGTCAACATGAACTTCTTTGCGCCTTGGCGCACCATTTGGCATGTCAACATGAACTTCCTTGCGCCTTGGCGCACCATTTGTCGTGTCAACATGAACTTCTTTGCGCCTTGGCGCACCCTTCAGCATGTCGACAGGAACTTATCAGCGCCCTTTGGCGCACTCTTCAGCATGTCGACAGGAACTTATCAGCGCCCTTTGGAAATGGGCGCACTTATCAGCATGTCGACAGGAACTTATCAGCGCCCTTTCTGAAAAGACTGAAAAATGGCTAAGTCCTTAAAACTTGATTTTCGGAAGAGAATTTTGGGCTTCTTTCGAATGTTGTCAAACTTCCTTGGGGCCAAAACAAAATTTTTGGGTATGGTTACCTGCAAATTGCCCTTGACAATTTTGCAGGATAACACTTAGATATAGATCCTATAGGCGCACTAAGATCTTAAATTATAGTTATATATAGTACACCATGTACCTTATGCAGCCTAAGTAATGAGTCAAAGTCATCGTTATCACGGGTAACAACATAATATGTGGTTAAATTGCTATACTCATAGTAGGAGGGAAAGGATTTAGATCCTTAGGCACATAAGAATGGTGCATTGCAGTTTTATACACTATAATTACTATATCTTGTAAAAATAGTGCACTCCATCATTTAGTATGGGTGACAACCTAATAATAGGATTTGATACTTTGATTATCCTACATTGTACACATGTGGGCCAAAACACCGTGAAGGGCAGAAATTGATCATTGAATGGTATCATTTGAAGACCTTGTTTGATGATAAATTGGGTGCATAATAGTCTCATAAAGGATTACCTCCGCATGGGAGAACAAAGATGAAGTTTTTTATATATGCATTCAAGCATATTTAAGGTTCATAAAAGAGTGTTGTTGAGTCAAGACACGGTTTGCATGGAGACAAAGAGAGAGTGTTGCGGTTGGATAAATGGACTAGTAGCTCGGAGTTAAAAGGTGAATGTGGACAGTTAGGGCAGTCAGCGACCTTACTAAAAGTACTTGTCATTGGCTGTATGCTTGGAAGTCAGACTTCAATGCTTTGATTGTAAGAAAAATATAGGTGTATGCATACAAAGAAATATTGAGGGCACGGTTGTAGAGAAGAACAACAACATGAATATGAGAACGTGACATGCTCCTTGAGGAGGATCTACTGAGCTAAGAGGTACACCAACTATAATGAATATAGCTTGTAAAAATATCGTTTTCCACCATTTAGTCTGGGTGACAACGTAATACGTTGTCGTCGTGTCAAAATTAAATTGTGAGAGGATGAATTGGAAAGTATTCAGTTTAATTGAATGAAACAACTTTTAATAGATTATTCAGTGCTAAACAAACTTTAAAAATGTAGGTCGTCAAAGAAACAACGTATTACGTTGAGAAACCACCTTCTTAGATATAGATCATGTAGGCGCACTAAGATCTTAAATTATAGTTTTATATAGTACACCATGTACCTTATGCAGCCTAGTAACGAGTCAGGTCATCGTTATCACGGGTAACAACGTAATATGTTGTTAAATTGTTGTACTCATAGTAGGAGGGAAAGGATTTAGATCCTTTAGGCACATAAGAATGGTGCATTGTAGTTTTATACACTATAATTACTATATCTTGTAAAAATAGTGCACTCCATCATTTAGTATGGGTGACAACCTAATAATAGGATTTGATACTTTGATGATCCTACATTGTACACACATGGGCCAAAATCTGTGAAGGGCGAGAATTGATCATTGAATGGTATCATTTGAAGACATTGTTTGATGATAAATCGGGTGCATAACAGTCTCATAAAGGATTACCTCCACAAGGGAGAACAAAGATGAAGTTTTATATATGCATTCAAGGATATTTAAGGTTCATAAAAGAGTGTTGTTGAGTTAAGACAGCAGATGGAGACAAAGAGAGAGTGTTTTTTTAGAACTCGAGAAGAAATGGAGTGTTGAGGTTGGATAAATGGACTAGTAGCTAGGAATTAAAAGGTAAATGTGGATAGTGAGGGCAGTCAGCAACCTTACTCAAAGTACTTGTCATTGGTTATATGCTTGGAAGTCAGACTTCAATGCTGATTGTTCGAAAAGATAGGTGTATGCATACAAAGAAAGATTGAGGGCACGGTTGTAGAGAAGAACAACAACATGAATATGAGAACGTGACATGCTCCTTGAGGAGGATCTACCGAGCTAAGAGGTACACCAACTATAATGAATATAGCTTCTAAGAATATCGTTTTCCACCGTTTAGTCCGGGTGACAACGTAATACGTTGTCGTCGTGTCAAAATTAAATTGTGAGAGGATGAATTGGAAAGTATTCCAGTTTAATTGAATCAAACAACTTTTAATAGATTATTCAGTGCTAAACAAACTTTAAAAATGCAGGTCGTCAAAGAAACAACGTATTACGTTGAGAAACCACCTTCTTAGATATAGATCCTATAGGCGCACTAAGATCTTAAATTATAGTTTTATATAGTACACCATGTACCTTATGCAGCCTAGTAACAAGTAAGGTCATCGTTATCATTGGTAACAACGTAATATGTTGTTAAATTTCCGTACTCATAGTAGGAGGGAAAGGAAACAAATTTGAATGAAACAAATTTGAATAGTTTCATAACACTATGATGTGCAAAAAATCTTTAGAACTTCATGTCGTTGACGCAACAACGTATTACGTGGGAAAACAACCTACTTTGATATACATCCCGTAGGCACATAAGAATGTGGCATCATAGTTTTATACACTATAATGACCATAGCCTGTAAATATAATGTATTTCATCATTTAGATTGGCGACAACGTAATATGTTGTATTGTTGTAACAAAAACTCTCTCAGGAAAAATCTTACCTTGAATATTAGATATAAGAATCTGAATTACCATTCAACTTATAATTTCTTTGTTTTCAATTAGCCTTGTTTCAAATAAATCTTGCAAACACTAACCAGAATTGTTATTCCTTTCAACTTTGATAGATGACTGGCAAAGTAGTTCAAAAACTTAATAAATTAATAAACAAGATGAGTTGAACTTATCACTGATTTTAAAAATATAATGTTCTTACCTAATTTGCAATGTACAGATTATTTCCAAATTTTCCCTGTCATGAGCAATGTTCTTTTCTCATAGCCAACCTTCAGAAATCTCCTTCAACTTCCATAAAACTGAATGAAATATGACTACTGTTCTTTTTTGCAATACTTAAATAAATCATTTATGTAAAAATAATTAAAAAAACAGAACAGTGGCGCCAAAAAGTGGAGTAAATAGTTTAATGAATATAATTTAGGCAGCAATTAATGGTAGCATTCAATAAATATTTGAAAGATACTTTGAAATGGCGCAACATATTCAAAACAATAAATGTGAATAGGTATGGTTGAGCAGTCAGGGGAGGCGTTGAAATGACTTGGGTTGGTTGAGCAGTCAGTGGAGGCGCTGAAAAGACTCGGGTTCCGTTAACTTTTTTAGCTCCGTGAAACACTGGACAGTGCCCAGTCAGCAGCCAACTCACTACCCCCTGCGAACTTACATGAGGGATAGGGCCAGCCAATTCCCACCAGAGCATGGAATCCCCATGATTTTTCCTCCGCCGAGTCTTCCTTCATCATCCAATTTGAGGATAACATCAAACTCTCGGTGTAAACATTTCAGTTGTAGCTTGTAAGGTGTGATAATCCCAACGAAGCCTTTATGCCTCTGCCAACTTAGTGAATCGTTGAAGATGCTCATATAATTGTAAAGCATATTGTGCCTCATGAATATTCGATATGAAACAGTTCCACCTCTATGAGATTCGCTTCCATGAGTTACATCAGAAACAAGTAAGGTCTCGATAGAGAATCTTTGTAATAAATTTCATCAGGTCTCCCAGTAACACTCTCACTGTCACTTAATCGATTTTCATAAAAATATCTTGAAGGAAAATCCCAAATTTGAGGATGCATTCGATGCTGATCAGATAACAACATAGTTGGACAACCTACTTGTTGGAAGTGCTCAAAAGAACTCTTACTATACTGCAACATCCCTGCTGCCTATGCACCGAATACTCGGCCGAGGAAGGTCTGAACACCATTATAATTCACAGCTCTTTTTAAGATGTCAGTTTGACTCAATTTTACATTGGTATTCTATGGTGCTTATACTATCTTCCTGGGTCGATAGAAGTCCTTCCATTATGTAATTACAAACCCGAGATTCAATGATGTTGAACCTCCCATATCTGCATAATTTCATATCATCTCACAAACAAGATAATTCTCCCAAGTGGTTGGTCGAGCACTGTCTTAATGGATTAAACCTGGCATCATGTTAACTTTGACTCTCCCTGACTTGGCCTTCAGATCTTTTTGCATCGATCTCCACCGAGATCCTTGTAGAGTTCCTTTCATTCGTCAATTTTCAATGAGCTATATTTTGCATTAACAAGACCATCGTCTAGCTCTTACAACTGAGAGTCTCTACTGAGATGATTTCTGAGATGATTATCAATTTGACACCGGGTTCTTTATCAACTCGACCTTGAACTCTTCACTGAGTTGAGATCAACTGGGTGCCTTTCGATGCTAGGTGATCTCTTCATATGCAATTTAGGAATTATTTTTAATTATTGCATCTCGTTAATAACCGAAGGTGGGTTCCTGGGACTATTATTTCATTTTGAACATGATAGGACCCGTTTCCAATCTTGCCATGTGTGCAAAATTGGATAACAAAGAATAAAGGCACCTTTTTCCAACACCAACCATGAACACTTTTCCTTTGTGCTCAATCTTACGTGAAAAATTTTCAACCTTCAGCATGTAAAAACCCCTTACTGCACCACCGATCCTTACGCACTCGATTACAACGCCAAAGGAATTCTTTCTTTATGTCCTATTCCCTGGTTCTTGACATCGTGTACCTCATGTTATTTATGTGATTTTCATTCCTATACGTGGTTTCTATAAAGCATTTTTACACCATCCTTCCCTCATGTTCACCTCTTCTATGCACAATCTTCCAATCCACGTGTTTTTAATTTTTCAACTCGGGCCATCAACAACCATATCTTCCAACACTTGTCACATCACTCTACCCCACACAAAAATGGATGTGAGTTCCTTTTGCATAGAATTTTTAAAAATAATAAGTGGCTACCAAAGTGCACAAACGCACACAAAATAAAATAACAAGAAAGGGAAAAACAAAGAAAATAAACTACATCTAAGAAAATCCTAGGCTAATCGACAATACTTCTTTATTTACAAACAGCAAAGAAGACTTATTTATAGTAGGGTTTCAGCCTAATCCCATTGAAATGGTCTCACAACCATGTTCCATCCAACGCCTATAACTAGAAAGCACTGAAACAAGTATATAGGATACAATGTACGAGCCTAACCAATAGACTTTGAATTTCCCATGATGGCACGAAACTTGGAATCATACAAGAAAACCATCTCTCCAACCTCAAATCGCTTGTTCTTGACATGTCTATCATGCCATGCATTCTATCTAGATTTTTATGTTTTCGACTCCAATGAGTAATAGCTCGCCTCTCATCTAACCGCATTAACTTTTCAATCCTCTCTCAAGCACTCATTCATTAGCCTAACCCTCCCGTGCATGCTATACACAATGATGGTAACATGAATTCAATAGGTAACACAACTTCCACACCAAATACCAATTGAAAATGTGTGGCCTTGTTTAATGTCTTATAAGTAGTCTAATATGACTATCACACAACAAAAACTTCTTCATCCCAATCCTTTCTTCCCACATCACAAATATTGGTCAACATGTGATTCAAAATTTTGTTAAATGCCTCAGCAGTCCCATTAGCTTGTGGGTGATAAGAGGTAGTCTTGTGATGGACTATGAATAATTCTTCTAATAAAATTCTAACTATCTCATTTAAGAAATGAGTACCCCTATCATTTGTTAAGATTGATGGGCATCCATACATGCTAATTATATTTTCCCACAAGAACCTAGCTATTGTTACCGCTATGTAATCCCTCTTAGATGCCACTTCTGCCCACCTTATAAGGTAATATATGCATGTAATGATATAACATGAACTTATCCTTTGTGCGGATGGATAAATAGGGCCTATGAAGTCAATTTCACATTTCTCGAATGAATCTACACTAGAAATTGGTCTTAATGGCATTTCATCTCTTTTCCCTAGTTTACCAGGGCATTGGAAGTGGTCATAGGCCTTTCCATACTCGATACAATCTTTGTAAACCATTTCCCACTAAAATCTTGTTAGAAGGATCTTGCATGCGATTGCATTCCCGCATAGTGTCCCCTCTACAATTCCACCATGAGCCTCTTCCATGATTGCAATGTGATCATGCTCAAGCACGCACCGATGTAAAACCTCATTGTGGCCTAGCTTGTATAAGTCTCCACTAATTAACACACGGGGCTCAACACGTATGGATAACTACTTCCTTTCCAAATCCTTCATTCCATCCTGCAGTTGCCACACCCATTTTGAGAAACAAAACAATATCTTCCAAGTTAGAGGGTGTGCACTGTAATTTAAATAGTTGTGCATCTGACATTGTATCCTCAATGTTCTGTGCGTCCTCTCCTGAGTCAATCCTTGATAAATGGTCAAGCCCCAAATTACTCTTACCTGGTTTTACAACAACCGTAAACTCAAACTCTTGGAACAATAGGACCCCTGCATATGCACCCTTATAATATGGGCTTGTTCACTAAGTAATTTAATGCCATGTGGTCCATGTAAAAGATAAAAGGTGTCACTAGAAAATATTTCCTAAATTTAGCATGTAGAAAAACCTCATGCCATGTGGATGGTAAAAATTTTAACTTCCTACTAGCCAAGGGATGGTAAAAATTTCCTGTGCTAAGATTGCTCCAATTGCCATCCCTAAAGCATCAACATGTACATGGAATGGATTATCCCAAGAGGGAAAGCATAATATGGGCGCGGTGATAAGCCTATTATTCAATGTGTCAAATGCCATCTGCTGCACCTCTCTCTCAAATGAAATTTACTTTTGTGCTTCATTAACTCTTCCAATGACATGGTGATCTTGGCATAACCCTTAATACATTTCCAAAGAATACCTTATATTCCTAAGGAATATTTGCACCGCACTCTAGTTGGTAGGCTCTCCCAATCCCACATTTATGGTAAATTTGGCATGATCCACCAAGTAAGCCTTCTTTATATATGATATTTCCCAAAGGGTGCCAAATGGAGTATCATAAACACATTTCTTAATGTTGAGAGATATACTCAACTCGAAAGCATCTCTCAAACATTAGCCTTACATTATCACAATGGTCCCTCACTAATCCATAAATAGTCTAGTCATCTAAGTAGACTTCTAGAAATTTATGGATGAAGTCCCTGAAACACCTAAACCATAATGCACCATAACACAACATTCTTTATCCTCCTTTGCAATTCTAACATGATGATATCCCGAGAATCCATTTGTGAAAGAACTAATCCTTATAGGATATCTTGATGAAGGGGGTTGGAAAAGGATCAATGAAACACACCGCATTCAAATCCCCGTAATCAAAGCAAATCCTTATCCTCACATCCTCCTAAATGTTGATGACCATTTGACTTATCCACTCGATTCCTCAACAACCTCAATGATGCCTAATGTGATCATCTTGTCAATCTCCTTCTTTAATTTGACATGAAGATTCAAATTCATTTTATAAGGTCTCTTCCGATTTGGGTGCACACCTTCCTTTAACTTGATCTTCTTTTTTCCCAAGGAGTGGTGAACTCCTTTAAGCTCATGGTACTCGTGCAAAAAAAAAAATAGTTGAATTCTCACAACATATATATAATATTTGAAACCTCCTTCTCGTCAAAGAATATCCAATAGTAGCTTCCTTAGGATCCACCTCCAAACCAATGTTAACCTTCTTGGTTTTCGTGGGCTCATCAACACTATCCATAACCTCGCACGTATTGAAAATATGGTTAAAATTTATATTTTCCACCTCATCACCATCTATCATGTAGACCAATTTTCCTTTCTCTTATTTTTATAGATGCGTGATGAAGTCAGTACTCCTCCTCCGATTCTTCCTTATCATAGCATGCTTCTAAGATAGGTTCACCCAATAAATCCAAGACCTTGTCCTCCTCCATGGAACTATCTCCCATAGTTAGGTGCTTAAAAACTTGTAAAGACTCATTCATCGATGGTTTAGTAAATTGATACTTGAAATCTTCAAGGAGATCATATGTCCACTCCATCCATATTCCGTCTCGAAACTACAGCTCTAAGTGAATGTACCATGCACATGTGTAGCCTTCTAAGGTGGAATAAAGTTTATGCACCCATAAAGATGGAGGAAATGCTTCCATGCCTTTCATCTAGGACTTCTCACATGCCTAGATATGAAACAAGGTGGGTTCCTTCCCATGATAAAATTATATAAAATAGGTGCATTGCTTCGGAGAAACCTAACAAAGAACATGATTCTCACCTTGTGCCACTCTAGAAGGTTATCGTGATGGGTCTCTTACCAATGTGCTGGTCCCGAGAAAATTATAGCTAAGCATAATTATCCTTTGACCTTAGATATACATTGGGTCTCCATTTCGTAGGAAAACATGAGGGTTGGCTCCCAAAGGAAACTTGGTAACCATTTTCCTTGCAGTGCCCGAATGAGTTCATCCTTGTTACTCTTGTCACAGAGCCTCTTAACTACCTTTCTCGACTAACTATTACGTCTTGTGCACCTAATTGTGACATGCCACACTAGTTGTATCACTTATAGATTGAGCATCTTCCCACCGAATAATGCTATCTTTTATTTTTTGTACAACCTCAGTTCCTTGATAGTACGCACATAGATTTTTCTAGGTATTCTTCCCCAAAGGCTTCAAGTATAGGGTGTTAAATTCTCATCTCACAAAGGAATGATAACACGTTCCTCTTTGTTCTAAAAAATTATATACCCCTTATTAAAAAATAAGTTAGCATTATTCTTATAGCACTGGGGTGAATAAGTAATGCCGGAAAGTTATCCACCTCAAAGAAGCACTAAGACTTCAAATTCCTCAATGAATTTTTGCCTTGGATAGTGATAACAACATCATTTAAAATACCAATGAACATTGCATTTTTTTGTTAGCCACATGCAACACATTTGAAGATAGATGTAATGGGGCCTTCCCATTTGATTCCATGCATCCGGGTGAGAAAATTAACTTTTGTGATTGTGTCAATCAAAATATTACTTAAGAGTCATCCATCAAAAATGCATTCAAGGTAATCTCCTTATCATAGTCAAGGCATGTGAGGAGGTAGATTAACATGAAAAATCTATCTCTTGTGCTCTCCTCTAGCACTTGGTACTTTATATCTCAATCATTCACCTAATAGAGGGATGATATTCTTTTAGGAAACATCTTACACACTTCTCTCGACATCATCTATATCTTCTTGAGAGACCTCAATACTTTTTCTTTGCTCCAACTTCCTAGATTTCTCTTTAAACACCGAATTTCTCCTTGAAGACTTCGATTACTTCCATGGTATTGTGATAGATTTCATTCTAGTGCATAGGGTCCGGATACTTCCATGTACAACTTATTCTCTTGTAATTAATGAAATTTTCTTTGGTATCTCCTTGGTGCGTGCAACCTCACCTCATGTCATCACCAAGATAGGTTTAACTCATACTCACATGCCCCCTTGGCATCCACTATTGATTAACACATTTTACGATCACCATCCCAACGCCCTTATCCTTCCACTCTACTTCTTGATCATGTGTTCAAACAATTATGGGCATTCCTCATACTTGTGATTTTTTCCCACACTAATAGACATGAAAATATTGGGACACTCGTGCTTGTAATGTTTTATAGATCCACAGTTATAGAAGGTTCCATGAAGGGAATTCACTACATCCACCCCCACAATTGCCACGGCCTCTAAATCCTCCTTAAAAGCCTCTACCTTGACCTCCTCTATCTATGCCCCCATCATAATGATGACAATAATTCTTAGTGCTATTTACAACACTAGTCCGGCACACCCAATATCAATGACATCATATATTTGGTCAATCTATCTATAATACTTGCATGTCATGAGTAGTAGAGGTGAAAATTTTTCAATAACAAGACACATTCTTACAGATTACGCATTACAAGAATGTACATATACTTACATCATGATCTCTCGTGGAAAATCTCACAATCAACCTTCATCACACGTACCGATCTTCGAGGACAACTATCCTTCATATGCACTTCTACCTCATAATCCATACATCATAACCTTTGTGAGTCTCATGAGCCAAGTTCACAAAAAAATTCTCCACCACTTTGTCATTGCAATAATTAGGGATTCTAGGAATGGACTAACTCTTGTATCAATGCTTCCTACTGCCTCATTGTGCAAGGTAGATTCCAAGGCCTCATGCGGATATGTGAAAGTATTCTATGAAAGATCCTCCCGAGTGGTGGAATAAGTTCTTTGAAAAATCACTGAACATGCTGCAAAGGGTGAATGTCATAAGATAAATTGGGTAGCAGAGTATTGAAATGTGTGTCATACTCCCACACACTCTCCGCCATTCCTTTCTGAATTTCCTTCAATGAGTTGATGGTTTTCTGCTCAAACTTAGGTATGTGGAACCACACAAAAATACATAACGTAGGACCATATAATCCACCACTATCTTGTGTGGGTCATAATTTATGTAAAAACTATGTGCGCATCCTTGCAATGTGGTTGCAAACTAAATTTCCTTCCGCTCCAGGGAAGCGATTCCCTTCACATGCCATAGTAAATCACACTTGTGTACATTTTCTACAACATCCCCAATGCCCTTGTAATTAGGTAAGTGGAGCGACATATCATAAAACACTTGTTAATGGTGTTGTGGACCTTATCTACCAAATCCAGTCCTTGATTGTCTTTGGTGTTTCCTCCACCACTAAATCCACTATATCCTCCTCCTCGTTGTAGATAAAGGGGCCTAATACAACTACGCATTGTTATCCCACCATCGTGCTAAACTACATGTCGACATTCCGAGATACCAAACCACTCCCAGATGTGTTTCCTGCACTATTCCCGGACATAATACTCAAATATTGTGATCCCACACCTTGCCCAAATGTTGTGCTAGAAAAAATACCCCCAAACATAAGAAATGAATGTGCAGCCATAGATGTACCAAATGAAAAATTATACCTCCTACGTGTCACTTGACTACCAATACCGATACCAATTGGATTATAAAAAATTATCTCAGGAACTAGAAAAATAATCCCAAGGGTCTGGTCACCATGTGGGTTAAGATGTGTGCCCATGATATTACTCCTTTCTTCATATGATGAGCTCTCTCCGTAAAAATGAGGGGTTTCTATCTCGTGCCTACCAATATGGTGTAGCTCATACCGCTCGGTGTTCCACGCCTTCCACGTGAACTTCAAATCCTTCCCACAACATCTTCATCCATAAATCCATCACTCCTAAAAATTCATGCTATCTTGTCAGCTCCCTCCCTTGAGCTTCATTATACTTAAGCTTCCTCTCATCTCTCTCCATTTCCATCATAAGGTCCACCATCCTCTACCATGGCAGCTTCCACGACCAAGCCTAACAGAGTTTAGCGAGCCATGGGAAAGGCTTAAAAATCAAAGTAATGAACAAGATCTTGATAGCCAGGTGGAATAACATGCAAGAATGATCCTCTAGGATCCCTCAAGAACTTAAATTCAACAATCTCTATGAAAGTATACATAGAAATAATGTATTCTAAGTTATAAATAGTCATAACTCTACTCCACCAAAGTGATAGACAACACCATTCCATATTAGATCAAGCATAATGCAATCATTATATTCTTCCTAGGTCCAAACACGAGGTCTATAATACAACCTTGACCTTGATGCATATATTGATAAGCCATTCATACAACTCTACTAAGAAACAACAAAAAGGTCTCATATAACCCATGATACATGTGATCCTCTACCCATTTACGTGCATCAAACTTAGGTCCAATGTTAAATCTTTAAACAAAATCATCCTCCGTGTTTTTGAGCCACACTTTGACACTATCCAAAGTCAAGCGCTCTGTCATTACACATTTCTCTCATAATGGCTTCAATAGAGGTCCCAACAATAGAACCAAGATGTATTCATTATTTTATCCTCAATACCTCTTTCTAACCCCAAGCACTCCGGCTTATAACCCATCATATGTTAAGAAATCACCGAGGCATGCATGGGTGCCGAGCCCCCTCCTTTATGTGAGATTTTAAAGTGAGATCCACCATTAATAGAGGATTATTTATAGAAACAAAAACAATGCATCTATTTAAAAGACATAAGATATAACTAACAGATCTATGCATCAATTCATCACAAAAGGTAAATAAACATTGTATGAAGAAAAATGAACCAGATATGATTCATGACAAACCAAATAACATGAGGGTTTACACCCGTAAGTGTTGGACCTAAATATTGGATAAGTACCAAGAGGCACACATATGCAGGATCAATAAATAGAAGGGCACTTAGGTGAAAGTGCATAGGAAAAGGGTTTAAGTGAAACCAGGGGTGCACGTGGGAGGTAGAACAAGGGTTAAGTTTGGAATCATGAAGTCACTTGAGGAAAATGTGAGGACCCAACTAGTGTGATAAGTGGATAAGGTACCAACTGGAACCTTGGAGGACAAGACAAGGAAATTCCATGTAGGGAATATTCCTAGAGGCATCATTATAGTTAGTGGATGTTTCACAAGGAGGATAAACATTCTCCAATGGAGGACCACATTTACACTTGGAATGTGATCTCGCTAAAAGAGAGAAGTCATGGCGGTGGATGCTCATCCTATTTAAGGAAGTGATTTGGATAGGAACAAGAAAAAAAGGGGAGAAGGGAGAAGGTAGTATTAGGTCATTAGAAGGTACATGACTGCTGAGAGGAGGGTAATGAGGTGCTATAGAAATGTTGGAAAATGCTAAGGGTTTGGAGCTCATGATGCTAGGGCTTAGAGTTCCCGGTGCTAGAGGTTGTAAGGGATATCATTAACCGTATGTATGGGTACTAGTGGTCTATAACAAGGGTTATATTAGGAAATTATATTTAGGATCTCTGATAAGATTAGTTTATATGGGTTTGATATTTTTCATTTGATGTATATGGTTTGATATGACCCATTCAAGGCAAGTATGACTACGAGACTCTTTTTAAATCAATATACATGGATCTATTCTATACATCTTGTTTATGAGTGTAAACCTTCATGTTATTTATCTTGTCATGACTTAGATATGGTTTCTTGTGCTTCATACAATGTTTATTTATCTTTTTGATGAATTGATATGTAGATTTTTAGTTATATCTTTTGCATTTTGAGTAGATGCATGTAATTCTATTTCTGAAAATAATCCTCCATTAATGGTGGAATCTCTTGCAAATCTCACATAAAGGAGGGGCTTGGTGCCCATGCATGCCTTAGGTGACCACCCAACATATGCGGGGTGATAGGTCAACACGCTTGGGGTTAGAAAGAAGTATTGAGGGTAAAATAATCACTACATCTTGGTTCCATTGCTGGGACCTATTTTTGAAGTTTTTGTGAGAATGATGTGTAATGTTGGAGCTGATGACCTTGGAAAACATCAAGACCTAGCTTAAAAGCACATAGGATGAGCTTTCTCAGAGGTTTAATACTGGATATCCGAGTTTGATGGACAAAAATGGGTGGAGGAGAACTGTATCATGAAGTATATGAGACATTATTTTGGTGTTTCCCTAATAGATTTGTATGAATGGCTATCAACATATGCATGAAGGAAAATTTGGTACTATATACCTCATGTTTGGACCCAAGAGGAATATCAATGGTTGTATGATGACGATCCGACTGGACCCATGTTGTTGATTATGGGTGATTAGAGTGCCGAATAGTTATAACTTGAAGTACACTATTTATACATATTCATTCTCGAAGATTATTGAGTATGAATTCTTGAGGGATCTAGAGGACCAATCTTGCATGTTATTCTACTAGTTATCAAGATTTTAGTCATTACATTGAGTTTGGATCCTTTCCCATGTCCTCAAGCTAAACTCCTGCTAGATGCAAGGTGTGGAAGATGGCATGGTAGAAGGATGACGGACCTTACGAAATAAATGGAGAGAGAGGAAGGGTGGCTCAATTATAATGAAGATCAAGAGAGGGATTTTTCAAGATAGTGTGAAGCTATAAGAGTGATGGATTTATGGAGACAGATGTCAGGGAAGGATTTGAGGTTTACATGGATGACATGGAACCGAACAATCTGAAAGCTACACCATCTTGGTAAGCATAAGAGAAACCCCCTCGGTTTCTAGAGAGATCTCATCATATGAAGAAAGGAGGAAAATCGTAGGTGCGCATCTTAACCCACATGGTGACCAGACCCTTGCGCTTAGTTTTCCAGTTCTTGAGATAAGTTTTGATAATCCAGTTGGTATCGATATTGGTAGTTGAGTGACACCTAGGAGGTATAATTTTTCATTTGGTACATCTATGGCTGCACAGTCATTTCTTGTGTTTAGGGGTATTTTTTCTAGCACAACATTTGGGCAAGGTGTGGGATCACAAGATTTGAGTATCACATCTAGGATCGGTGCAAGAAACACATCTAGGAGTGGTTTTGTATCTCATACTATCGGCATGTAGTTTAGCATGACGGTGGGATAACAGGCACAACTGTGTTGGGCCCCTTTACCTATGATAGGAGGAGGAGGATATAGAAGAGAATTACCCTTGGATTCTAGAGAGAGCACATCATATGAAGAAAGGAGAAGAGCCGTAGGAAAGCATCCTAACCCACATGGTGACCGGACCCTCGTGCTTAGTTTTCCAATTCTTGAGATAAGTTTTGATAATCAATTGGTATCATTATTTGTAGTTGAATGACACCTAGGAGGTATGATTTTTCATTTGGTACATCTATGGATGTACAATCGTTTCTTGTGTTTGGTGGTATTTTGTCTAGCCAACATTTGGGCAAGGTGTGGGATCACAAGGTATGAGTATCACATCTGGGAGTGGTTTGGTATCATAGATGTTGGCATGTAGTTTAGCACGATGATGGGTTCACAGGCATAAATACGTTAGGTCCCTTACCTATGACATGGTGAGGATTTGGTGGATTTGGTGGAGTTGGCACTAGTGGATCCAGTGTTGGAGGTAACATCGAGGGAATAAAGTTCCGGATTTGGTGGACAAGGTCCAAAACACCATCAATATGTATTTTATGAGATGTCACTCCACTTACCTGATTACAAGGGCATTGAGGATTCCATAGAACATGTACATAAGTATGAGTTACTATAACATGGGAAGGGAATCACTACCTTGGAGTGGAAAGTAAGCTAGTTTGTAACCATGTTGTAATGACGCATGCATAACTAGTACATGAAGTATGACCCACATGAGATAGTGGTGGATTAAATTGTGCTGCATAATCCCTTTTACAGAGTTCCACATACCCGACTTGGAACAGAAAAGCATCAGTGTAATAAAGGAGATTCAATAAGGAATGGTAGAGAGTGTGCGGGAGTATGATGTGTGTTTCAAGACTCTCTTATCCTAGTTATCTTGTGACATTCACCCTTTGTAGCATGCTTAGTGGTTTGTCAAAGGACTCATTACATTGTTTAGGAGAGCTCTTTCACAAAATACTTTCATAGATATGTGAGAGGCCTTGGAGGATACCTTACACAAGGAGGCAATATGAAGTGTTGATACAGGAGTTAGTTTGTTCCTAGAAGCCTAAATTGTTGTAATGGAAAAGTAGCTAGAGAAATTATCTACAAACTCGGATCATGAGACTCGTAGTGGGTTATGGTGTATGGATTGTGAAGTAAAAGGGAATACAAAGGAAATTTTTCCTTAGATATTAGTACGTGTGATGATGGTAGATTGTGATATTTTACATGGAGATCATGATGCAAGTAGGCATCCACTAATGGAGTGCGTGATCCGTAAGAATGTGTCTTTCTATTGTAAATTTTCACCTCTACTACTCATGACACTAAGGATTCTAGATTGATTAATCAAACACATGATGAAATTGATAATGGCGTGTGCCAAAGTATTATTCCAAGTAGTTCCAAGGATGAAGGCCATCATTATGAAGGGCACGTGGATAGAGGGATTCATGGAAGAGGATTTTGTGGAGGATTTAGAGGCCATGGAAACTATAGAGGTGGAATAAGTGAGTTCCCACATGGGAACTATTACAACTATTGGTATATGAAACACTATAAGCGGGAATGCCTCGATCGCTATAGTGCTCTTGGTGTGGAAAAAACACAAGTATGAGAAATGCCCAAATTTTTTTGAACACATGAGAAAGAAGTAATAGAAGGATAAGGGTGTTGGGATGGTGAGTGTAAAGTGTGATGATTAATAATGAATGCCAAGAATGACACGTGAGTCATAGTTAGAACTTTATCTTGGTGACGATGTGAGTTGAGGTTGTGTCTGTGCCGTAGGAGATACCAAAGTAAAGGATGTTGATTACAAGAGAAGAAGTGGTACATGGGAAGTATCCGGACCCTACGCATCAAAAATAAGTCTACCAAGAGACCATGGATGTAATCAAAAGTCTTCAAGGGGAAATTAAGTGTCTAAAAGAGCAAACCAAGAAGTTAGATTAGAAGAAAAGTGTTGATGTCCCTCAGTCAGATATAGATGATGTTAGAGAAGTGTGTAAGATGCTACACCAAGAGAATATCATTCCTCTATTAGGAGAATGGTTGAGAGATATAGCACGAAGCACTTGGAGGAGAGCACAAGAGGAAGGTTTTGCATGTTAATCTACCTCCTCACAACCTTGACTATGATAAGGAGATTACCTTGAATACAATTGTTGATGGATGGCTCCTAAGTAATATTTTGATTGAAATGGGTGCAGAAGTTAATGTTCTCACCTTGGATGCATGGAATCAAATGGGAAGGCCCCATTACAACCATATTCAAATGTGTTGTATATGGCTAATAAGACAAAGGAAATGCCCATTGGTGTTCTAAAGGATGCTTCTATCACTATCCAAGGGTGAAATACACGAAGACTTCAAGTCTTGGTGCTTGATGAGGTAAACAATTTTACAACATTACTTGGTCACCCTTGGTGCTATAAGAACAATGATAACTTACATTTCAATAAGGGGTATATAAGTTTTGAGAACAAGGAGGAACATGTTATCATTCCTTTGATGGATGAGAAGTCAACACCCTATGCTGAGCCCTTGGGAGAATAATACCTAGAAAAAATCTATGTACATACTATCAGGGACCTTGAGGTTATGTAACCAACAAAAGAAGGTGTTATTCAGTGGGAAGATGCTCAATATATAAGTGATACAACTAGTGTGGCATGTGATAATTGGGTGCATGGGACATATGAGTTAGTCAGAAGGTAGTGAAGAAATTATGTGACGAGAGTCAAAAAGGCGCACTTAGTCAAGTGTTTGGGAGGAAAACAGTTACCAAGTTACACTAGGGGAGCCAACCTTGATGTTTTCCTGTGAGAAATGGAGACCCAATGGAGATGTGAGGTTGAAAGGAGAAGTATGCTTAACTATACCTTTCTCGAGACCACAACACATTGGTGGGAGACCCATCGTGATAACCTTTTAGAGTGGTGCGATGTTATAATTGCATTCTCTATTAGGTTTCTTCAAGTGATGCACCTACTATTATACAAGATTATCATGGGAAGGAACCCACCTCATTTCATGTCCAAGCATGTGAGAAGGCCTGGATGAAAGGAATAAAATAATTGCCTCCATATTTATGGGTTCATAAAATTTACTCCACCTTACAAGGCTACATGTGCACATGGTACATTCATTCGAGAGTTTGTGCCATCGACAAGAAACTAGCAAGAGTTAATGACTGATCTCTTTCAAGATTTTGAGTATTGAAGTAATAAAACATTGATGAATGAGGCAAGTATATGTTGTTAAGTTCCTAAATATGGAAGAGTGCCATGACGGAGGATAGAGTCTGGAGTTTTTGGGTGAACTGGCTTGGAAGCACACTTTGATGAGGAATAATTAGAGGAGGTACAACTTAAGTGTGCATGCATGGAAAAAGAGAAAGGAAAATTGGTCTATGTGATAGATGGTGAAGAGGTGGAAAAATTGGATGTTAACCATACTATGGGCACATGCGAGGTTATGGATAGTGCTGATGAGAAAGTGTGCACCTACCATGAACCCCTGAAAACTAAGAAGGTTAACATTGGCTCAGAGGTGAAACCTAAGGAGGTTACTATTGGAGATTATTGGATAGAAAAGGAGGTTTTAAAGATCATCAATCTGTTGTGTGAATTTTAGGATTTTTTTCCGCATAGGTACCATGTGCCTAAAAGAGTTCAACACCTTGGGAGAAATGAAGATCAAGTTAAAGGAAGGTGCATGCCTAATTTAGAAGAGAACTTATTGAATGAATCTAAATCTGCATGCTAAAGTCAAGGAGGATATTGACAAGATGATTACATCAGGCATCATTGAGGCTATTGAGGAATCAAAGTGGATAATTCCAATGGTCATCAACATTAAGAAGGATGGAAGGATAAGGATTTGCATTGATTACAAGTATTTGAATGTGGTATGTGTCATTGACCCTTTTCCAACCCCCTTCACCGAGGAGATCCTGGAAGGAGTAGCTAACATGAGATATATTATTTCATGGATGGATTCTCAGGATATCATTAGGTTAGAATTGTAAAGGAGGACCAAGAAAAGACAAATTTCACCACTAAATGGGGAATTTTTGCCTACATGGTCATGCCCTTTGGACTGAAGAACGGCTTGTTATGTTTTTGCGCATTGTGGTTTAGGTGTTTCAAGACTTCATCCATAAGTTTCTTCAAGTCTACCTTGATGATTTGATGGTTTATGGACTAGTAAGAGACCATTGCAATAATCTACGAGTGATGTTTGAGAGATGCCGATATTTGAGTATATCTTTCAACATTAAGAAATGTGTTTCTCTACTCCTTTTAGAAACTGTTAGGGCATATCATATGTAAGGAAGGTTTCTTTGGTGGATCCTACCAAAGTTTTTGTTATTGTGGGATTGGGGGAACCTACTAACTAGAGCATGGTATTTGGATTCCTTTGGCATATGAGGTACTAACAAAAATTAATCAAGGGATATGCCAAGATCACCATGCCATTGGAGGGATTACCAAAGCACATAAGTACATTTCATTAGGGAGAAGCACAACAGATGACATTTGATACATTGAAGAATAGGCTTATCACTGCGACCATATTATGCTTTCCTTCCTAGGATAAGCCATTCCATGTACATGTTGATGCCTCGGGGATGGAAATTGGAGAAGTGTTGTCACAACCTGGTGAGGGAACTGTTGATCACCCTCTTTATTTTGCAAGTAAGAAGTTGAAACTAACAAAGTATAATTATACTACTACCGAGCACTAGGCATTATCAATGATCTTCATGCTACCAAAATTTAGACAATATCTATTGGAAACACCCTTTATATTCTACATGGACCATATGACATTGAAGTACTTGGTGAACAAGCCCATTTTACAAGGGCGCATATGCAGGTGGGTCCTATTATTTCAAGAGTTTGAGTTTATGATTGTTGTAAAACCGGGTAAGAGTAATTTGGGGCTTGACCATTTATCAAGGATAGAATTAGGAGAGGACACAAGAGATTTGAGGATACAATGCTAGATGTAAAAATATTCAGATTACGGTGCACGCACGCCTCCGACTTGGAAGATATTACCATGGTTCTCAAAATGGGTGTGGCACCGAGAGGAATGAAGGCTTTGGAAATGAAGTAGTTAGCCATATGTGCCATGCCCTACATGTTAATTGGTGGAGACTTATAAAATTTAGGTCATGATGAGATCTTACGCTAATGCACTGTTAGAGCATGAGTGCACTGCAATCATGGAGGAAGCACATGGTATAATTGCAGTAGGTAACTATGCTACAAATGCAACCATGTGGAAGATTTTACTAGCATGTTTCTAGTGGGAAATCATTCACCAATATTGTATCAATTATTGCAAGGCCTTTTACCATTGTCGCACATTGGTAAACCAGGAAAAAGAGATGAAATGTCATTAAGACCGATTGTCAGTGCAAAACCATTCGAGAAGTGGGAAATTGACTTTGTAGGCCCTATTTCTCTAGTTGTGTGAAGGATAGGTTCATGCTATATCATTACATGCATAGATTACCTTACAAGGTGGGTAGAAGTAACACCTACAAGGGATTTCACAATGGAGATAACAACTAGGTTCTTTTGGGAAGTTATAATCAACAAATATGGATGCCCCTTGAGCTTAACAAGTGATAGGGGTACTCATTTTTAAATGAGATACTTAGAATCTTATTAGCAGAATTCATGGTGGCCCATCACAAAACTACCACTTATCACCCACAAGATAATGGGACTACCGAGGAATTTAAAAAATTCTTAATCACATGCTAACCAAAATTTGTGATGTGGGAAGAAAGGATTGGGATGAAAAAGTTTTTTTGTGTTGTGGTCATATTAGACTACTTATAAGAGATTGAATAATGAGATGCATTTTCAATTGGTGTTTGGCACAAAATTTGTGTGTTACTTGTTGGTACCCAAATTTGTTCTCCTTTTTAGTCTGAGAAGCATCAAAGATATGACATGAAGCTTGAAGATAGATGGATCATGGTGTGTGTCATTTTATAGCTAGGATATGATCTAACTGGCACTCATATTTGTGGAGAGATGGATAACACTCAAATAGGACTTGATCTTGTCCTAACTGTTTTAGGTTGTGCCTTTCAACCTAGGTAAGAGAACCTATTTTATAACCCTCAAATGGTGAAGGAGATGAAGATATCCCTCAATTTCTATAAATAATATGAAAAAGGCCTTGGGAAAATATGATCAAAACTCAAATATGACTTACACAAGTTGTCACTTCCATATTATGGAGATTCTTTCAATGTAAGCAAGGGTTACTAAAGACATTTTGAAATCCTAATCTATTTTGCATACTTTAGCAACTAGATTTTGATCTTCTATGGGTATACAGGAAAAATAGGGGTAAAAAGGGTAGGATTAGTTGTTTTGAATGATTTTGGGTGGGAGTTTAGAAAAGACAAACCAAGATCCACCAGAATCTTTGTGGATTTAAATTAAATATGGAGAAACTTAACGGGAGAAAGTATCAAAATGGGTAATCATCCCTTCAAATGGGATATGTGCATCAAATGGAGAAATATGCACTTTTCCACACAATCCTTGATCATCTATCACAAAATCTTGAGTTAGAATGAACCAATGAAGCATTTAGCAATCACTATTTAATCATGACCTAAGGTGCACCCAAAGGTTTACAAACAATCTATGAAATCAAGGAAGGTAAAGTGATTTTAAATTTGTTTATCTCTTTATTAGATGAAAAATCTTCCGAATGTGAGACTACAAATGCCGCTAAACTATCACAAGAAATGAGACCATGTATGATCAAGAGATATTTTAAACACAGGACTGGAACAGGAAACAAGAAACACAAATTTGAAATGCATTCTGAAATGTAAGCATTCACAAATTTTTCCCAAAGACAACACATAATAACTCAAAAATGATCAGATTTATCAGTAGGGGAATGTTTTGAAAAATAATCTCAGAGCTTGTTAATGGCTATACATGTGCAACCAAATTAACATGATTTGAAATCTGATACAGAGAGAGTCACATGAGTTTCTCAAGTGGTCACTCAAAGAATGGGCTTCTTCCCATATTTTCCCATGAAATTTTATTTTTCCAGGATTTTTTAAACTCTTCCAACCCTTTACATGACAAATTCATGCAATATATAGCATTCAATCTCCTTCAAGCCTTCTTTCCCAAGAAAATAATATGCCTAAATGATCATATTTGTTAAAAAATTTCTCATGATTCACAGACATGGATGTTTAACAGAACACGTCCAAAAAGTTTCCAAATTGTCTCAAAAAGAGATGAATCATTGCAAAATTTACATCATTATCCATTGTGGAGGAACATTTTTCATCTTCAAAGTGTGCAAACCCCTTACTTTCATTATTTCATCCTTTTCCCTCCAAAATTTGACTCTCTGAATCTTTTGGATTTGATATTTTACATTTTAGACGGGCTAGGTAAATTTCACTTCAAAAACATGTCTAATTCTCAAAACCAATTGCATTGGTCCTCGAGCACAAATGACACAAATTTGTCAAAATTCAATGAAAATTTATGCAAAAAACACATCTCTAAACTTCTTGGAGCGTTATAGGGAAAAAATGGTGGCAGAGAAAAAATGATGCACAACTACCGTAGATTCAACTTTCAACTCTTAATCTAAGCCCTCTATGTGGAGAAAAACCATTGGAGATGGTTTTGGAGGCACATTTTTCCACTTTCATTTTAAAAGAAATGACCACGTGGTGAGATTTGATTCGGCACGGGCACGAGTTTCACATTTTTACCATTTTGACCTTTTTATTCTGAGCGGCCACGTGGCACCATTCCATTGGATGTAGACCTAGGAGCTTCATTTTACCTTTTAAACTTTTCAGGAAATATTGGAAAATTTTGATATTTTTACCCCGCACATCCCCTCATGAAAATGGGCTAACATGTGTCCCAAAGTGGGCCCCATTGGAATCGCAGACCGATTCTACACATTTCCACCTTTTTGGAAAAAGGAAAATTTTCCAAATTATCCCTACGGACCCACACCTCCGATTCTGTCCCTGACATGTGGTGATTACTAATTCATTGTGGGCCCTAGGCATTTTCTTTGCACTTTAACTCTTTTTCCAAAATGCCTTAAGGCACAAAAAGACCCATTGCTTCTCATCCAATCAAAAGAGGACATATCATCATTTTCGGGAAAAATTTAGAAATTTTCTCCACCGCTTGAATTCAGGTAGATTAGCACTTGGTGGGGCCATGGGGCAATTTGAAACTTTTAGCCAAAGTAGCTAAAAATAACAAGTTCTCAAAATAACCCGCCGCTCCTCCTCCAATCAAAACATGCCATGTAAGCAACATTAGAACCAATCAGAGTAAAGCGGAGCCATGGGACCAAATTCACCCTTTTGCCAAAAAAGAAAAAAGTGATAAGTTAAAACATTTTTCTACCATCCCTTGGCCAATTAGAACAAGCCACATTGCCAATGAATGCTAAAGAAGAAATTGATGGGAAAATGATGCCCGTCTGACCGTCAAAACACAGAAAATGCCAGGGATGCCTTAGAATTCAATTTTTTCGCTAAGGACGACAAATTTCTCAAAATTGAACCAACTAAAACATGTTTTCAAAGCATTTTTGATCATGGAATTGGATTTTCAATGGCATACAAGTGAAAATTGATCAATTTTAAACTTCCATGATTGGGAAAAAGGAAAAAACTGCAGAGACCACATATTTTGGAAAAATTAGGGCACAAAACAGGGCACACATGCATATTTCTTTCAAATTGGGGAAAAACAACAAGTTTGTGAGCATTTCAAGGCATTCGATTGGAGGGAAAAGTTACAGACCACCAATTTGAGAGAAAAACATTTCAGAGCATGCAGGATGAAGGAAACATTTAGGGTAAAACAGTGCAAGCTCAAAAATGGCACCAACTTTGGCTCCTTCTCAGGGATGGGCACTCCCAAAGTGAGTGACACAAAAAAAGAAGCAGACCAAGTGCTAAAAACAACCATTGGGAAACAGAGACAAAAATGCGGGGCACAAAAACTAGACCTAATCGAACAAAAATGGCTATCAAGAATAGGGCAAACCACAAACTAACAAAAACAACAAAAAAAGAGCCAAAAAATAAAGACTATACACTATTCAAGTGGTGCATACCTCAAATTTGGGGATTAATCCAAGAAATTCTTCGAATACCTACCATTAATAGGTAGTTCAAGAAATTACCCATATAAGTCCTTGAGAAAAAAAGGTATTTTCACTAATTTTGATATCAATGGAGTAAGGGCCTGTTGGTGCCATTTTTGAGCTTGCACCATTTTGCCCTAAATTTTTCCTTCATTTTGCATGCTTTGAAACATTTTTCTCTCAAATTGGTGGTCTACAACTTTTCCCCTCTTGCTTGGATGCTTTGAAATGCTCACAAACTTGTTGTTTTGCCCCAATTTGAAAGAAATCTACATGTGTGCCCTATTTTGTGCCCTAATTTTTCCAAAATATGCAGGCTTTGCTATTTTTCCTTTTTTCCCGATCATGGAAGTTTAAAATTGATCAATTTGCACTTATATGCCATTGAAAATCCAATTCCATGATAAAAAATTATTTGAAAACATTTTTCAGTTGGTTTAATTTTGAGAAATTTGTTGTCCTTAGTGAAAAAATCAAATTCTAGGGCATCCCTGGCATTTTCTATGTTTTGACGGTTAGGCTAGACGGGTGTCATTTTCTGTCATATTCTTATTCAGCATTCATGGCAATGTGGCTTGTTCTAATTGGCCAAGGGATGGCGTAAAATAATTTTAACTTATCACTTTTTGCTTTTTTGGCAAAAGGGTGAATTTGGTCCCATGGCTCCACTTTACTCGATTAGTCCTAATGTGCTTACGTGGCATGTTTTGATTGGAGGAGGAGTGGCAGGTACTTTTTGTGCCTTAAGGCATTTTGGAAAAAGAGTTAAAGAGCAAAGAAAATTCCTAGGGCCCACAACGAATTAGAATGGAACACGTGGTGGCTTTAGAGCCAAGGATGGAATTGTGGGTGGTCGGGTTCTTTTGAAGTTTTTTGACTTTATTTGGTTAAAAGATTAAAGTCACAAAACAATTCAAAACTCCATAGTGAATCACATGTGGACACATGGCAGGATCCGTGGTAGGGGGATACAGATTGGTAGAAGACTTAGAGATTTTTTGTCTTTTTGGTAAAAGATATGAAAATGCAGGAATGAGATGAAACCTTGCAATGAATCATAGAGGGACATGTGGCAAGGTCAGAGGTGGAACTTTGGGCCTCGGGGAAAAATTGATATTTTTTTCCCCATTTTTAGCATAAAGGCATAACATTAAAAGGAGGAATGCAAGCCTCCGCAATGAATCACCAATCACCACGTGTTAAGGACAGAATCAAAGGTGTGGGTCCACGGGGATAATTTGGAAAAATTTCCTTTTTCCAAAAAAGGTGGAAATGTGTAGAATCAAGCCGTGATTCTGTTGGGACCCACATTGGGACACGTGTCAAGCTCATTTTCAAAGGGTGGAGGGGCAGAGAAAAATGTCAAATTTTTACATTTTTCCAAAAGTGTTAAAATGTCAAAAAGTGATCCCAAGCCCATTTCCAATCACATTATGACACGTGGAGGGCTCATATTAAAGGATAAAGGAAGATCAATGATAATTATGCATTTTTCGGGCCAATACCATTTGAGCTCCAAGAAGCTTGGAGATGTGATTTTTGCATCAATTTTCATCAAATTTTTGACAAATTTGTGTCGTTTGTGCCTGCAAGGACCAATGCAATCAGTTTTGAGGATCAATTTGAAGATCAGAGATGTTTTTGAAATGAATTTTTGCCCTAACCCGTCCAAAAACGTGAAATATCAGATCCAAAAGTTGCAGAGTCAAATTTTGGAGGGATAAGGATGAAATAATGAAAGGAAGGGGGTCTACATGTTTAGAAGATGAAAAATGTGCCTCCACAATGGATAATGATGTGAATTTTGTAATGATTCATCTCTTTTTGAGACAACTGGCAACTTTTTGGATGTGTTCTGTTAAACATCCCTGTCTGCGAATCATGAGAAATTTTTGTAACAAATTTGATCATTTGGCATATTCTTTTCTTAGGAAAGAAGGCTTGAAGGAGATTGAAAGCTATATATTGCATGAATTTTTCATGCAAAGGGTTAGAAGAGTTTAAAAAATCCTGGAAAACTAATAATTTCATGGGAAAATATGAGAAGAAGCCCATTCTCTGAGTGACCACTTGAGAAACTCATGTAACTCTCTTTGTATCAGATTTCAAATCATGTTAAGTTGGTTACACATGTATAGCCATTAACAAGCTCTGAGATTGTTTTCAAAACATTCCCCTACTAATAAATTTGATCATTTTTGAGTTATTCTATGTTGTCTTTGGGAAAAATTTGTGAATGCTTACATTTCATAATGCATTTCAAATTTGTGTTTCTTGTTTCCTATTGTAGTTTTGTGTTTAAAATCTCTCTTGATCATACATGGTCTCATTTCTTGTGATAGTTTAGTGGAATTTGCAATCTCACATTCAGAAGAGCTTTCATCTGATAAAGAGATAAACAAATTTAAAATCACTTTACATTCCTTGACTTCGAGAGATTGCTTGTAAACCTTTGGGTGCACCTTAGGTCATGATTAAATAGTGATTGCTAAATCCTTCATTGGTTCATTCTAACTCAATATTTTGTGATAGATGATCAAAGATTGTGTGGAAAAAAAGTATAGATTTGGGTCTCCATTTGATGCACATATCTTGGTTGAAGGGATGATTAACCATTTTGATAGTTTCTACTTTTAAGTTTCTTCATATTTTTCTCAAATCCTCAAAGAGTCTAGTGGACCTTGGTTTGTCTTGTCTAACCTCCACAAAAAAAAATCATTCAAAACAACTAATCCCACCCTATTTTACCCATTTTTAACCTCGTATACCCACAAAAATCAAAATGCATTTGCTAAAGTATGCGAGTAATAGATCAAGATTTCAAAATGTCTTCAATAACCCTTATCTTACATTGAAAGTATCTCCATAATATGGAAGCGACAACTTGTGAAAGTCATATTTGGAGTGTTGATCATATTTTCCCAAGGCCCTTTTCATACTATTTTCACAAATTGAGGGATATCTTCAGGGCTACACCAAATAGGTCCTCTTGCCTTGGTTGAAAGGCACAACCTAAAACATTTAGGACAAGATCAAGTCCTATTTGAGTGCTATTCATCTCTCCACAACTGAATCGAGTGCCAGTTAGATCATATCCGTAGCTATAAACTGACACACACCATGATCCATCTATCTTCAAGCTTCATGCCATATCTTTGATATTACTCAGATCTGAAAAGGAAAATAAATTTGGGTACCAACAGGACCCATAAGAATGCATCAAATTTACCATGTTTTCCCTTATCTTCATGCCTGCTATCCCACAAAAAAACTAGATCTCCAACATTGAAAGCCCTAGGAGTGACCTTCTTGTCAAACAACCTCTTCAACTTCTCTCTAAATCTGACATGCCTTTGGTGGGATGCTCTTCTTTCTTCATCCAACTCAACAATCTGATTAATCCTTGCTTCATATGGACTGACCTCTTGATCTTCAAGTTGTTGAATAAACTGAAATGAAGATAATTATAGATGTAAGGGTAGAAGAGATTGAGTTTCATACACCAACTCAAATGGCTCTTAAGAGCTCTTTTGGAAGTGATTCTATCATCCCAAACTACAAATTTCAGTTGTTCACCCCATTTTCTCTTATTCAACTCTAAGGTTCTCTAATGATCTTCAACAAGTTATTATTGTTGGACTCAGCTTGTCCATTTCCTTAAGGGTTATAGTTTGAAGCATAAGTTAGATTGGTTCCATACTCCTTGCACATTTCCATCAAGGTTTTAACTCTGAAACACATGGAATTATCAGCAATAATCTTGACTAGCACACCAAATCTACATATGATATGATTCAACAAGAAGTCCATAACAACTTGGTGTGTTGCTTTCTTGGTGGGAATTTCTTCTATTTGTGGCTACTAGGATCCACTTATGTCTAACACTAGAAGGGTCTAAAATCTCACCAATGAAGTCTATTCCCCATTGTTTGAAAGGAGCTTCAATTGATACAGGATGCAAAGGAAGGGAGCATGAAGCTTTCATTCTTCTAGAGAAATGCTGGTAGCTTTCACATTTTCTAACCAAATGAGGTTGCATATTTGAAAAGAGTAGGTCACAATAACCAGCTCTCAAAATTTTGTGTGATGTAACCCTTCCAGCAAAGTTTCCTCCACAAACTCCCCCATGGAAATCAACAACTATTTTGGGAGCTTCATCTTTAGTTATACATTTCAAGAGGACACCTTCAGGGTTCTTCCAAGCCGACAAAGTCGGTGATGATGTATTTTGAGAAGCTAGCTTGAGGGCTCTTTTCTGATTTTTATTTAAATGATTAGGGTAACATAGGTTCTCGAGGTAAAAGATTACATCCTTGTACCACTCAGAACTTACAAACTTCTCAAGAACATCTGCCCTTTCTTCCTCTACTTCATTCACTTCCATAGTTTGCAAGTTGCTCTCAGGCATGAGCTTAGCAAGACCCAAACCTCTCACCAACTTTGTGGTTTGGATATCCATGTCATATTCCTGTAGTTTGTTCACCCATCTACATATTTTTCTTGAGATCGCCATCTCTAATAAGATGTCTGTTACCATGGTGAGGGGAACATAAGCAAAAACTTTTGAACTTAAGATATAAGGCCTGAAAACCTTTGTTGCTTTCACTAAGGAAAATGCTTGTTTTTCCATGATTGTGTATTTTAACTCAGCAACTTGCAAAGCCTTGCTAAAGAAGGCAATAGTCCTCTCAGCCCCATCTTCATCCTTTTGTAAAAAATAGATGCAATGGTATTTTTAGAAGCAAAGGAGAAGATTTGGAAAGGCTTCTTGTAATTGAAGCTAAGACAAGTGCATGTTTCAATGCTTCTTTGATTCCTTCAAAAGCTTGAATAAAGCAGCCTCCTCCCATTTGATAACTCAGTATTTCTTTAACATGCATGTAATAGGAAGAGTCAATTCAGAAAAATTAGACACAAACCTTCTAATGAAATTGATCTTCCCAAAGAAGGATTGGATGCCCTTCTTTGTTCTTGGAATTGGAACCTTGCTGATTTCTTCTACCCTCCCTCTTTAGTTTCTTCAATTCATCTTGCATTTTCATGGAGAGGAGTGGATTAATTGGTGTCTATTTTTATATGAAGGGATTGGCATTTGTTTCAAGAGGAATATCATGTTGAAACAAGTCCTCTATGTATGCTTTCAGCTCGAATAAGACCAAGCCACCGATCCACGATATTTATTCAATAGTTGAACATAGGACTGTTTTTCTTCTTTGTTTAGATTGCTGCCCAACCAAAATTTTCTTGGTTTATCATTAGTTCCCAAGTTATGCTCTTCCACATCCCTTGAGGCAGACATGTTTCTATTGATGATGCAATCAACATTGTCAAAATTTGACTCAAGTGTAACAAGACCTCTAGGAATGGTGTTAGTTTTCAATTGGATAATATCCTTTCCAAACAAAGTCTCTCTTCCTTCAGTCACACACACCATTGGTTCCTAATCAATATTTTGATCTGTAAACTCACCTTGATTTTGTAAGAACCTTTACACTTGAGCATCATCATTAAACACTTGCCAATGCTTGATGTTGTCAGGGACAACTGGCCTAGTTAACACTTCAATATTGTACTCACAATAAGGTGAAATAGTGTAATTTCTAAATCTTGACCCCAACACTGCCAACTTATCAGCAGCAGCATTGAAAATCCTATCATGATGCACAATGTTGAAGGAATCAAACATCTCAATTAGATCCCAAACTACATGTTTGTACTATTTCATCCGCTGATTTTTTGTAGCATATAGTTTTCTTATTTGTTTGACAACTAGCTCTGAATATCCTTTTGCAATTATTTCCTTAACACCATACTTCCATGTAATTCTTAGACCCAAAACAAGGCTTCATACTCAACAATGTTGTTAGTACATTCAAAATTAAGCTTGAAGGAAAAAACAAACTCTTCCAAGCTAGGAGAAATCATAATTATACCAGCACCATTTCCAAATTTGGAGCAAGCTCAGAAAAATAGCAAGGTCCAAGGAGAACATACCTATTCAAGGCACTTTGAATAATCAATCTTGTTCTCTTTGCCAAAGCAAACCCAAAAAGTTATCAACATCAACATCATAAACAACACCTCATAGGAAGCATTGTTGGGATCTTCAATAAGGTGTAACATCTTCTTTCTCCATAGAGCTTGACAAGACTACCTTCAATGGGAATAGTGGCAAAATACATTTCCATTTAAACAGTCCCACCAACAATTGCAACCCACTTTCTTGACAAAAACATACCCCATTTGGCGTAGGAAATCATTAATCACAACATCAAGGTTCAAATTCTTACCCGGATAGGTGCAAGTTGTACCACTAAACCCTTCACACAACCAACTACCAACACTTCTCTTGAGTCCATGGCAATACACTTTCAATAGGGTGCTATCACTTTGCTATCGAAATCATTCATGACTTCTAGAGGCATGACATTGCATGATGCACTAGAATCAAACATACAATTGTGAAGTAGTCTATCCTTTATGACCGAAAGTTTTAAAGAATGGATCAACATTTAATTGGGAATCAACCAAGGATTTCCCCAAGTATACCTTAGGTGTTTCTCCAATATCCTCTAATGTTAGTGGTTTTTAAGGTCTGCAATGGTCTAAGAAGGAGTTTCAAAAATGTTTACATTTGCTTGGGGTACTCTTCTCCTCTTTCAATCCCAAGTACTCAAATGCTATCTTCTTGTACTCAGGAATCCTAAGCAACTCAATGATTGGAACACTCACTTTTATTTGGCTCAATACTGGGCTATGTCATATGGAACACTCTTTGGCAAGGAAACATTGGAATGGAGACAAGTAGATTCATTAGATGGCATGGGATTCTTGGCAATTTGGGCATGAGGAGGACTATAATTTTTGCTTGGGACAACAGAGCTTTTGGTAGGTGTTTCTCTTCTAGGAGCTTCTTTGGGAATACTTGTAAGCAAGGGTGTTTTAGGTTTTGCTTGAGGCCCAAATCCCTTAACAACCTTGCTCCTAGTGTTATACTCTTTCTCTTGAGCCACAACAACATTCATTAACAATTTTCTATCTTCCTCCGAAGGGATACCACCATCATACTTCTTAATCATCAAAGCTCTTAAGTATTCAAAGTCATTTTTAGGAATCTCAAAATCTTGCACTACATCTACCTCAAGAGTATGAGGGGAATGAAGAATTGTACCCATTTGATGCAATCCCAAAAGGTTGCAGCTATCCTTGCACTTATTACCTCAGTTGATGTTGATCCTTCTTGTGAGCCTAAAGAACAACCCACCATGCAGATATCATCATCAATACCATCATCATTATTAGGTTCACCATCTTACTGGTCCACTTCACATGGAGGATGGGGTAAAAAAACTAATCATACCAATCAATATCAGCAACTTCCTCAACAATAGCAAGCCTAGCAGTTAGGGGATTAGGTAGTATGATCTTCCTTCACGTGCTTGAGGATGTCTATTTGTAGACCCCATGGGTCCTTTCCCTCTATCATCTGCCCTTTGATCACCTCTAGGATGATTGGAAAATCTGTCATGGTTTTGTGTTTTTTGTTGACCTTGTGTGCTCTGCCCAATTCCCTTCTCTGCCCAAGCTAGCTTGTATGAGATTTCTTTGACAACCCCTGCCAAAGTTTTCACAACCTCCTCCAAATCAACACCCTTGCTAGCTTGAGGTTTTTCAGGGTTTATCAACTTTACACCATCTCTCTTGAGAGGTTTCCCAATTGTTTGATATTGTTTTCAATCTACAGTGCCATGGTGAAGGCCTGCCTCAAATTAGTAGGGTTTTTATCTCTTAAGTAGTAGGCTGCCTTCTTATCAAATGCATCTACATATTTGATCAAGCATGACTCATCACATGGCCTCAAATTAATAGGAAACCTTCTCAAAATTTTGTTAAACCTTGTGTTGAAGTCATGAACCGATTCATGGGGTTCTTCTTGATATTTTCAAATTCAAACAGAGAAACATAGGATCAATCTTATCACCATAATGTAACCTAAATGCATTGTTCATTTCAGTACAAGAGTCAATAGAATTATCAGGTAGAGCCTTGTACTAATCCCTTGTATCCTCTTCTAGTGTATGAATGAACAATTTAACATACACATCTTCATGCTCAATCTCAAAGTCCTCCATCATGTTAACAAAAAGTTTTAGGTGCTGATCACCAGTTATTGCATTGTTACCTTGGAATTTTGGCAATCTATTTCTGACATCTTGAGGGACAACATTTGGATAACCATTCATTCCTCTAAAGTTTATAGGACCAAAGGTGTTAACAACAAATGGAGGTCTAGGGGGAGGCTGAGCCATATTATTTTGAGGTGGTGATCTTGGAGGAGAAACAAAATGATGAGGAGTGAGAGGTCTTTGGGGAATAGAAATGTAATCTTCAAAATGGATATCCCCTATAGGATCAGCTTCTTGATAAACTCTAGTAGATTTGGAAAAAATAGGGGCAAAATGAGGAGCAAGATTTTCAAAGACAAATGAAGGTCCCTCTCCAGATGGAGAATGAAAATTTTTAGGAGGACTATCTGATTCAAATTTACCTGAAGAAGAACTGTAGTCCTCAATGATAGGCTAATTAATCTCAAGTTCAACAAAGGTAACCTCCTTCCTTGAGCTCTTCTCTCCAACCACCTTCCAAACTCTTCTCCCTTCTAACTCTGAGTTCCTTGAATATGAAAACAACTTCTTAGCAGAGTCTCTAATGAAGAGATATCTTCTTCCTTCCAGTTTTACAGAGATTAGCAACACCAAAAAACAAATGACAAAAAGCTAAGACATTGGTATTTATCAAGATCAAAACATCATGGAGTCGCCACTAAGGACTTTCACCCTAGTTATGAAAATGCACTAAAATACTCTGTCAAATACCTATCAAGCACTGAAAATCTTGCCAAACTTTATAGATTAGATCTTCCTTTTCTTGAAGTCAACCACAAATGCAAATGAAGTGCAACTATTGCTGAAAATGATAAAATTGCAACACGAGTTTGAAACTTTGCATACACCTTGTAAATCGAGTATAGAATGATGATTTAACAATATATTTGTAGACAAAACTTGCAAGAGACATTACCAAGGTTTTATATGCATTCAAATATTTTAAATATGTATACACATGAATCAAATTGAACTAAGAATGACCTCAGCAGTGGCGCCACTAGTGTTGGTACCCAAATTTTTTCTCCTTTTCAGTTTGAGCAACATCAAAGATATGGCATGAAGCTTGAAGACAAATGGATCATGGTGTGTGTTGTTTTGTAGCCGGGGATATGATCTAACTGGCACTCAGATTTGTGGAGAGATGGATAACACTCAAATAGGAATTGATCTTGTCCTAACTATTTTAGGTTGTGCCTTTCAACCAAGGTAAGAGAACCTATTTTGTAACCCTCAAATGGTGAAGGAGATGAAGATATCCCTCAATTTGTGCAAATAGTATGAAAAGGGCCTTGGGAAAATATGATCAACACTCCAAATCTGACTTTCACAAGTTGTCACTTCTAGATTATGGAGATACTTTCAATGCAAGACAAGGGTTACTGAAGACATTTTGAAATCCTTGATATGTTTTGCATACTTTAGCAATTGGATTTTGATCTTCTGTGGGTATACAGGGAAAAACAGGGGTAAAACAGGGTAGGATTAGTTGTTTTGAATGATTTTTGGGTGGGAGTTTAGACAAGACAAACCAAGATCCACCAGACTCTTTGAGGATTTCAGCAAAATATGGAGAAACTTAATAGCAAAAATATCAAAATGGTTAATCATACCTTCAACAAGGATATATGCATTAAATGGAGACCCGAGATCTATACTTTTCCACACAATCCTTGATCATCTATCACAAAATCTTGAGTTAGAATGAACCAATGAAGCATTTAGCAATCACTATTTAATCATGACCTAAGGTGCACCCAAAGGTTTACAAACAATCTATGAAATCAAGGAAGGTAAAGTGATTTTAAATTTGTTTATCTCTTTATTAGATGAAAAATCTTCAAATGTGAGACTACAAATGCCACTAAACTATCACAAGAAATGAGACCATGTATGATCAAGAGAGATTTTAAACACAAGGACTCGAATAGGAAACAAGAAACACAAATTTGAAATGCATTCTAAAATGTAAGCATTCATAGATTTTCCCAAAGACAACACATAATAACTCAAAAATGATCAAATTTATCGAAGGGAATTTTTTTGAAAAATAATATTAGAGCTTGTTAATGGCTATACATGTGCAACTAACTTAACATGATTTGAAATCTGATACAAAGAGAGTTACATGAGTTTCTCAAGTGGTCACTCAGAGAATGGGCTTCTTCCTAGATTTTCCATGAAATTTTTAGTTTTCTAGGCTTTTTAAAACTCTTCCAACCCTTTGCATGACAAATTCATGCAATATATAGCATTCAATCTCCTTCGAGCCTTCTTTCCCAAGAAAAGAATATGCCAAAGGATCAAATTTGTTAAAAAATTTCTCATGATTCATGAGATAGGGATTTGAATAGAACACGTCCAAAGAGTTGCTAGTTGTCTCAAAAAGAGATGAATCATTGCAAAATTCACATCATTATCCATTGTGGAGGCACGGTTTTCATCTTCAAAGCATGCAGACCCCCTTCCTTTCATTATTTCATCCTTTTCCCTCCAAAATTTGACTCTGTAACTTCTAGATTTTTTATTTTACATTTAAGATGGGCTAGGGTAAAATTTCACTTCAAAAACATGTCGATCCTCAAAACCTTTTGCATTGGACCTTGCAGCACAAAGCGACATGAATTTGTCAAAAATTAGATGAAAATTGATGTAAAAAACATATCTCAAACTTCCTGGAGCATTATAGGGAAAAAATGGTGGCAGAGAAAAAACGATGCACAACTACCATAGATTCAACTTTCAACTCTTAATCTGAGCCCTCCATGTGGATAAAAACCATTGGAGACGGGCTTTGGAGGCACCTTTTTCCACTTTGCATTTTTAAAATTGTCTTCCACATGGTGAGATTTGATTTGGCATGGGCAAGGGTTTCAAATTTTTACCCTTTTGACCTTTTTATTTTGAGCGGCCACGTGACACCATTCCATTGGATGCAAACCTAGGAGCTTCATTTTACCTTTTAAAATTTTTGGGAAAAATTGGAAAATTTTGATATTTTTCCCTACACCTCCGCCTCATGAAAATGGGCCTAACATGTGTCCCAAAGTGGGCCCCATTGGAATCATGGACCGATTCTACACATTTCCACCTTTTTTAGAAAAAGGAAATTTTTCCAAATTATGCCCGTGGACCCGCACCTCCGATTCTTTCCCTAACATGTGGCGATTGTTGATTCGTTGAGGGCCCTAAGCATTTTCTTTGCAATTTAAATATTTTTCCAAAATTCCTTAAGGCACAAAAGACCCATTGCTTCTCATCCAATCAAAAGAGGACACATCATCATTTTGGGAAAAATTTAGAAATTTTCTCCGCCGCTTGAATTTAGGTAGATTAGCACTTGGCGGGGCCATGGGGCAATTTGAAACTTTTAGCCAAAGTAGCTAAAAAATAACAAGTTCTCAAAATGACCCACCACTCCTCCTCAATCAAAACATGCCATGTAAGCAACATTAGAACCAATTAGAGTAAAGTGGAGCCATGGGACCAAATTCACCCTTTTTCCAAAAAAGCAAAAAGTGATAAGTTAAAACAATTTTCCGCCATCCCTCGGCCAATTAGAACAAGCCACGTTGCCGATGAATGCTGAAGAATAAATTGATGGGAAAATGATGCCCATTTGACTATCAAAACACAGAAAAATGCCAGGGATGCCTTAGAATTCAATTTTTTTTTAAGGATGACAAATTTCTCAAAATTGAACCAACTAAAACATGTTTTTAAAGCATTTTTGATCATGGAATTGGATTTTCAATGGCATACAAGTGCAAATCGATCAATTTTAAACTTCCACGATTGGGTAAAAAGGAAAAATGGTAGAGCCCATAGATTTTGGAAAAATTAGGGCACAAAACAGGGCACACATGCATATTTCTTTCAAATTGGGGCAAAACAACAAGTTTGTGAGCATTTCAAGGCATTCGAATAGAGGGAAAATTTGTAGACCACCAATTTGAGAGAATTTTTTTTAGGCGAGAATGAAGGAATAATTTAGGCGAGAATGGTGCAAACTCAAAAATGGCACCAACATTACCTGTTGAATTCATGTTACCATCACTGCATATAGTGCGTGTAGGAGGGTTAGATGATAAACAAGCACTTGAGGAGAGGATTGATAAGTTGATGCAGCTAGATGAGAGGTGGGCTATTACTCGTTGGAGTTAAAAAATAGAAAAAGATAGGTAGAAGGCATGACATGATAGACACATCAAGAAAAAATAGTTTGAGGTTGGGAAGATGGTTCTCTTATATGATTCCAAGTTTTTGTGCCATCTTGGGAAATTCAAAGTCCATTGGATGAACTTGTATATTATATCCTATATACTCAATTTAGGTTCTTGCCACTTACAAGTATTGGATGGAACACGGTTTCCAAACCATTTTAATGGGAGTAGGTTGAAGCCCTACTATAAATAAGTCTTCTTTGTGTTTTTAAATAAGGAAGTATTGCTTAGTTACCATCGGATTTACTTTGAGATAGTTTCATTTCTTTGTGTTTCCCTTTCTTACTACTTTTTTTGTGTGTGTTTGTGCACTAGTAGCCACTTATGATTTTCAAAAATTTCTATGAGCAGAGGGCCACACATCCATTTTTGTGTGGGGTGGAGTGATATGATAAGTCCTAGAAGCTATGGTTGATGATGGCCCGGGTGAAAAATAAAAAACATGTGGATTAGAAGATGGCACTTTGAAGAGGTAAACATAAGGGAAGAATGGTCTCAAAAGGATTTATAGAAACCACATACAAGAATGAAAAGTGTAGGAAAAACATGAGGTAGGATATTTCAAGAACTAGGATTAGTACATAGAGAAATAATTCCTTGATATTTGTATGTGTGGGCATAAGAATATGTGGTCAATAAGTGGTTTTTACATGCCGAAGGTTGCAAAGTTTTTGTGTAGGATTGAACGTGGAGGAAAAGGGTTGAAGGTTGGTGTTGAAAAATACACCTTTATTGTAAAAGTACGTTGTTGGGTGGCATGATATTTATTATGTATAAAATAAAAAGTTATGAATAGAAGATCGGGGTGTGTTATTTCCTACCTTGTGTGTTAAGTTATCAAAGAGCTCTTGTTAAATAGGGAATCCTTGTGAAGAATATTTGAGAATATTTGTGAATATTTTCATGCATAACTACTTTAATCAGCAAACCAAAGTGGAAAAGAGTACACGGGCATACGGAGAGAAGGTGTGTCTTTGAAGAATCCCTTTGGGTGTTACCATGTCTTATGGAAAAAGGGTTTTCAGGTTAGGGCATGGGGTTTGAAGGAATTTTCACAAAGAGTGGAGCCAAAAAGTTTGGGAGAGCTAGGACTAGGAGAGAGGAAGAAGTTTTAAGGACTTGACAAAGGAATGACACCAAGGAAAGTAGCAAACATTTTACCAAAGAAGGGAAAGAGGAAGGGAAAACAAGCCGTTTCTACTATTTTCAATGAAGAATGGTACACATAAATGCAGTGCTCGGATGACATATTACTTGGTAAGGAATGGGTGTCTCAAGTTAGAAAGATGGCCATAAATGATTACAACCATCAAATGAGCACCGTAGATAATGAGATGACCTAGACTTGTTTTCCCATATAGAGAAGAGGACACTAGATGGAATGCCTATCTATGATGACGAAATGAAGGTGAAAATGGAGAAGGTTGGGTTATTACAACTCTATGAGTTTCCCTATTTCAGAAATTCTAAGTGACTATACCAATGGTTGATGTCGCGCATGCATGAAGACCACTTCTATTTCACAGGTCAGAGGATGTGCATAACCCCTAGCTAATTTCTAAGTTCACTAGCCTTATCTACAAAGGAAAATCATTGGATGATTAGTTGGGAGACAAAGAAGCCATTAAGAAGATAGTTGAGGCTTTTGACTATAAGAAGGGTTCACGCTACTTCAACATTTCTAGAATTACCAACTTGGTGATGAGGATGGGGGCACACTTGGTCACAAATATGAATGGGAAAGAGAGATGGACATAGATTAACAAGGCACTGGTTGAATGTATGTTGTAAGATCTCAAAGGAGACCATCTATAACCTCTCAGATTTTATTACAGAGAGGATATTTTAAATCTTTGTGTGCGATGGAGAGAAGATCATGTTTGGTAATGTCCTCCTCACCATTGTATTTTCAGAGATTGGAGTTCTTGATGGGTCGGATAAGTTTGTTTGGGAATACCCAGATGAGAACCCCTCCCTTACCAAGAGGTTTGAACAATATACTTGTGACACCATGACGACCACTCATAAGGTACACCTAGAAAAAGTGGTATAAGAAGATAAACGATGCATTGAGGGCTGAATGTAGAATAATCAATTAACTTCCTTCACTAGTACAAGGAGAGGCTAAGTTCACCATATACCAACATTTTTGTATCGAAAAATTTACTTTGGTAGATGGCACAAATATTCCTTGGTGTAAGTTGTCTTTCTCCTTCATGAAGTAGTACTTCTAGGCGAGTCAATCGATTCAATGAGGTGGGGAAACTCAAGTTTGATCTAAGTTTAGTGGATAAAGACTATCATGAGATATGTGTAGGAAGTTAATATACCCCAATAAGCACACCTATGTGGAGAATTATGTCTCCCATGACATGCACATGTTAAAATTAGTAACCTTTCCTATTGCGAGGAGGAAGGTAGTGATGGTGGATTTAAGGCCTAAGTATGAAAAAGGTTCTTATATTGAAGATAATATCTCCATTCTTGAAGACCCCACCATGAGGAAAAATGATGTGCCTAGGAAAAGAGAAAGAGAGAAGGCTCTTGAGAAAAATGTTTTGAGAATGAAGATAATATAGATAGTTGTGGCACAAGAGTCAAGCATGGGCACAAGCACTTACGTCCACTTGAAAGAGGTATCCCATTAGAAAAGAGTTTCCACAGAATGAAGAGTCACTAGTAAGGGAAGAGTTACCCAAAAGAGAAGAAAAAGAGAATTCCCCGAGTTGGAGTCACCATTAAGGAAGAAGCAAAGGGTGAAAAGGGTTAGACTCAGGAGAAACAAAAAGCATGGAGGCCGATAAGGGTGATGAAGAAAATGAAGAGCATGGTGAGGCTAAGAATCATCTTTTATATGATGTACACAAGTTAGAGGAAGAAGGAAATGAAGAGAGGGATGAGAATGAGGAAGGCACTCATGAAAAATGGGGGAGTGAGGAAGTAAACATGAACCATCGGAAGAGCTCGACCCGATTGAGGAGTAGATGGATAACACTATAGAGAGGGAGGTGGTAGGTGTTATCCAATAGTTGGTAGAGAACAAAGTAGAGTGAAGCACTTAAGAAGGGATTAAGGAAATTGAGGAGAGTGCAAATGTAGGAAAGGAGTATGGGAGAATGGGTGGAGACCCCATCTTAGTAGTAAGCTTCCCAACAATAGCGCACATAAGTGGAAATGGAACATTAGCGGTGCAGAACACAAGATGACTTATATTAGTGATTCAACTAAAGTCTTGCGCATGTTTCTAAAGTACTATTCTCACCAACCAACTCCTTGCTTGGTCTTATTTTGATGAAGTGTGTGCATACCTATGTATGAGGAAAATGCTATCATGGAATTTTGATTCCCATATTGATGAACCTTAGTTTGAGGTAAATTGTGATGCATTGATGAAGATACAGATACAAAGGAGTAAACCCTCTTGTAAATGCCTAAAAATTGTCGAGATGAGCAAGTTTGCAACATTCTCAAAAAGTATCGGTGGAGGTGGAAGCAAGAATATTTGGAAGAAATGACAGAATAAGGGTCTTAGAGGGTCTTAGAGGAAGAGATTGAAAAAAATAATGAGGAAATCATTGAGTAGGACAAGGAGATAAAATATAAGGAATTGATCAATGCGTAGTTAAGGCATGAACTAAGGGATGAAAAGGTGAAGGTGTGTGAAGTCCATAAGAAGATAGAGGCCATTTTAGATGCCATTATATTGAAACACTGGACACGGCCCCCCCTTTGAGTATAAATATGAGTCAACTGTGTGCACTACTTGGAAGACTTGACCTACATCCTCGCCATGGAAAGGTGACCACTCACATTAGATTCAACGAGAGGAGGAAATGCCATGCCATAAGGAGGAAGAAAAGATTAATATAGGGGATACAATGACTTGGTACTACTGAGCTCCTTTCCCCAATAAATATCACCGTGTAGATAGATGAAGCCATGTATAATAAGCGTGTCTTTGATAGAGATAGGTATCAAGCATCTTGGTTGCTACATGTGAGGTAGGTCGAAAGAGTTTTAGGAGAAAAAAAGGCAATAGGGCGGAGCATGATAAGATCTGGACAAAGTTGAGAAGAAGTTGGAAGTAATTGAAACCTTGCGGGGTTTAATTAAGAATAGACTAAAGGAACTATACCCCAATTCACTCGCAGGATGGATGCGCTAGGTGATCTTAGCAAGCAACCTGGAAAGCATTGTAAATATAATTTTGAAAGCTAAGGAGATGAACTAAGTTTTGATAAAGTAAAAGTATTGGTGGGTAACTTACTTCAACAGGATCAAGGAAAAGTGGATGCCTAAGAGAATATTGAGGCATATGTAAAGAAGGAGTTCCCACTTGTCATGTAGTAGTAGCATATTCTTCCATTCTTCCATTCTTTATTTTAGGTTATTTCAATTTTATTATTCTTTACTCTTTAAAGGAGTAGAATGTTTCAAGGAAAGAGTACATGCATAGTGTGGGGTGATGTTGGACCTTAAATATTGGTTAAGTAATAAGATAAAGTGCGCACGTGTAATATATTTAAATATAAGGGTGCTCAGGGAAACACGCGTAGGAAAAGGGTTTAAGAAGGGTTTAAGCTAAACCTAGGTGCGCGTGGGAGGCATAACAAGGGTTAAAGAACTTAGCCATATTTGGCAACATGGAGTCACTTGAGGAAAAATGTGATGACCTGACTAGGCTTGATAAGTGGATAAGGTACTAACTTGGTACATTGGAAACCAAGAAAAGGATTTTCCACGTAGGGAATATTCCCAAAGACATCATTACGTTAGTGGAAGGTTTTTAAAGGAGGATAAGCATTCATGAATGGAGGACCATATTGACACTTGGCACATGATGCGCTCAAGAGAGAAGTCATGGTTGTGGATGTTGAAAAAAGGGGAGAAGGGAGAAGGTAGTGTGAGGTCATTAGAAGGTACGAGAGTGCCAGAGAGAAGGAAGTAATGAGGTGCTACATTAATGTTGGGAAATGCTAAGGGTTTGGAGCTCATGAAGCTAGGGATTAGAGTTCCTGGTGCTAGAGGGTTGTAAGGGATATAATTAAGTGTATGTATGGGTACTGGGGTCTATAACAAGGGTTATAATGGGGAAAGTATAGTTAGGATCTATGATAAGATTAGTTTACGGGGTTGTATCTTTTTTAATTGATGTATATGGTCTAAGATGACCCTTTTGAAGGTAGTATGGCTACCAAAGAATCTTTTTAAATCAATATACATGGATCTATTATATACATCTTATTATTGGGTGTAAAACCTCATGTTATTTTGCTTATCATTACTTATATATGGTTTCTTGTTCTTCATACTGATGTTAATTTATCTTTTGTGATGCATTGATGTGTAGATTTGTTAGTTATATCTTCTACCTTTTTAATAGATACATGTACTTTTGTTTCTGCAAATAATCCTCCATTAATGGCAGAAATCTCTTATAAATCTCACATAACATAGGGGCTCGGCACCCGTGCATGCCTTGGGTGAGCACCCAACACATGTGGGGTGATATGCCGACATGCTTGGGATTAAAAAGAAGTATTGAGGGTAACATAATGAGTACAATAAGAAAGATGTACATAATATATCCATATATATTGATTTAAAAGAGTTTTTGTAGTCATACTACATTCAAAAGGGTCATCTCAAACCATATACATCAAGTGACAGAGCTCCAACCCCTCCAAAATAATATGATCAAAGTACCTAACTATGCTTTCCCCATTATAACCCTTGTTACAGACCCTAGTACCCATACATATGCTTAATGATATCCCTTACAACCCTCTATCTGTTTCACCAAATGAGTGTTGTGATAAAATAGATAAGGTAAAAGGTCAAGGAGGAATACATGTGATTATGTTTTTCGAAGGTTGAATGTGTGCGTTATTGACTTTATCCAAGCTGATTGTAGAGAACTTGTTTTTGGGAAGGACTACCTATAGATATAAAACAAGATCCCCAAATGATATTAAATAGAAAGAGTCAGAGGGCTACCTAAAAGGCTAGATCTAGGAAGCGTGATGCTTCCTTGAATGGCTATCAATCCTCTATTTTTATCAACTCAATGAAAGTAAATATGAGAAATAAAGGTCCTATCGTTAACACTTGTATTTAGGTATTTCAAAACATTATCAACTATTAGGTTGAGGAGCCTATTTTCATGTGTGAAAGTGTTGAAGACTGTACACTAAGAGTATTGTACCGAAACAAAACATGCCAAATATACCGGGAAATGTGCTTTTTTTTCTCATATAGGTGGGATTTTTGACCCATAGGTTTATGGGACGGTTTTGGCCCATGGTTTTGGTACCCACGATTTTGTAAAATTACTTAAGCAATTGTCTACTTATGTGGTTTTGTGCATATGGTAGGTATGATGTAACTTTGCAAATTTTTATGAATATGGGTGTGAATTATGTAGAGTTTGTTGAATAGAGCTCCAAACAGACTTTGGGTATTGTATTGAGACAATGGTGTCTTGTAATAAAATCTGAGCAAGTGATTCTTGGTGGACATAGCCCAAATTGGGTGAACTATGTTAAATATTGTCTCTTTATGTTGTGTTATTTTATTCTACACTTTTATTTGAGATCTGTAATATTTTCTACATATTAGTTTCTACTATTGTGATTCTATGAGGGATTGTTCCACATATTTTATCCCTTATTTCCTAACAATTGGTATCGAGATCTTGGTTAGGTTTTTCGAAATGTTGATTGGTAGGGAAAATTTTTTCTTAAGTGGAAGCTATGGTAGATGATGGAAGATCAAGGGTTGATAAATTCAACGGGAAAATTTCAGTCTTTGGAAGATGCATATGGAAGATTACCTTTATTAGAAGGATATTTATATTCCATTTTCTGCAAAGGTGAAAAAACCCTCGAGCATGATGGATGCGGAATGGGATTTTATGGATAGGAAGGCACTTGGGATAATCCAATTTGTGTTTTTCATCTTGGTATTATTGAATGTTTCAAAGGAAAAGACTACAAAATAAGCGATGGATGCATTAGGAAGTTGTATGAAAAACCCTCTACCTCTAACAAGATATTTTTAATGAAAAATTTCTTTAATATGAAGATGTTTGAGAATGGTTCAGTAGCAAATCATTTAAATGATTTTAATATGGTTATAAATATGCTAGCTTGATTACAAGATAATTTGATGAAGAAGTTAGGGATTTATTAATTCTATGCTCTTTACCTAAGATTTAGAATAGCTTGGTAATGGTGGTAAGCAACTCGGTTCCAACTAACTCAAAGTTGAAGTTTGAGGATGTTTTAGGGGTGATTCTAAGTGAGGAAATGTGAAGAAAAATATCTAGGGAATCTTCTACTTTAGGGAATGCTTTGACAATGGAAACTAGAGGGAGACAAAAGAATGGAGGAAGCCATGGAAAATTCAATGATTAGGCAAGGTCAAAATCCTAAAGCAAGATAACATGTTGGCATTGTGGAAAGTTTGGGCATGTAAAGAAGGACTATTGGGAGCTTCGGGAAAAAAAGACACAATAGGAAGAAAACAAGGAGACAAATGTGGCAACGAGTAATGTATGTCAGGATGCTTTGATTCTTTCTTTGCACAATATTTCTAAATCTTGGGTTTTAGATTTGGGGGCTTCTTTCCATGCTACTCCACATAAGAATTATTTTGTTGATTATGTTTAAGGGAATTTTGGGAATTTTTTTCTTGGTGATGATGAGCATTGCAATTTAGTTGGAAAAGGATCTTCGGGTTAAGATGCGAGAATGAGAATACATGGCTATTGAAGGATGTCGAGATATGTGCCTACTTTAAAATGAAATCTAATATCAACAAGCGGTTTGGGAAATGATAGTTGTATTATGATATTTCTGATGGAATCTTGGAAGGTTACCAAGGGTGCTCTTTTGGTGGCAAGAGGTAAGAAGGTTGGAACCTTGTATTTAACCACTGATAACACTAATGTTTTTAATCTTTTGGTTTTAGAAGTAGATACAACATTGTGGCACTATAGGCTCGGTCATATGAGCCATAAGGGCATGGAGATCATAAAGAATGATTTTCCTAGATATATAGAAATAGGTTTGGATTTCTATGAGGACTGCATATATGGGAAACAAAAGTGAGTAAGGTTTCTCAAGGTTGGACCTACAAAGAAAGAGAGTAAGTTAGAGATGGTACATTCTAATGTGTGGGGCTGGACAGGTATCATCTCTTGAGGGTTTAAGTTATTATGTTAGTTTTATTGATGATGCAACAAGGAAATTTTGGGTTTATTGTATTAGAAAAAAATATGATGTATTTGAAACTTTTTAAAAATGGAAAGCCTTGGTAGAGAATGAAACATGTCTTAAGCTAAAATGTCTTAGGTTAGATAATGGAGGGGAGTATTGCAGCAATGAATTTGATGATTACTATTCTAAGAATGGAATCCATAGGAAAATACAGTTCCAGGAACTCGAAGCAAAATGGGGTGTTAGAAAGGATGAACAAAACAATAATGGAATGTGCTAGGAGCATGAGGTTACATGCAAGATTGCCTCTTTCTTTTTGGGAAGAAGTGGTGAGCACAACTATGTACTTGATAAACAGAGGACCCTCAAGTGCCTTGGATGGAGGCATACTTGAGGAGGCTTGGTATGGTAAGAAAGTTGATTATTCATTTCTTAGAGTCTTTGGATGTGAGGTTTTTGTCCATATAGATAAGGATGATAGGACCAAACTAGAGGCTAAATTAAAAAAATGTACTTTCATTGGTTATGGTGGTGATGACTTTGGATATAAATGTTGGAGTATTAAGGACAAGAAAATCATTCGATCTAGGGATGTGGTCTTTAATGAGAAATTCATGTATAAGCAGTAGTTATAGGAAAATAGGGAAGAATCCAAGAAATAATATGCAATGGTAGAGGATATTCTAGATGGGAAAGTGACACGTGAATCAGTTCAGGAACCTCCTCAATAGGAACCCCAAACTCCTATATTGAGGACGTCCTCTAGGTTAAGAAGAGAACACGAATGTTTTTCTCCTTCTATTTATTATTTATTACTCATTGATAGTGGAGAGCCGTAAAGCTTTGATGAAGTAATGCGGTAGATGCAAGGAAGAAGTGGGAGCAAGCCATGGATGAGGAGCATTGAACTCTCATGGAGAACCGGACATGGGATTTGGTGAAGCTACATGAAGGAAAAAGAGCATTACAAAACAAGTGGTTGTTTAGAGTCAAAGAAGAAGGAGGAGGTAAGAAAAGATACAAGGCCTAGTTGGTGGTGAAGGGGTTTGCACACAAAAAGATATAGATTTTGATGATATTTTTCTCCTATAATAAAATTGACTTCTATTAGAACTGTTCTTGGAGTAGTTACAACAAAAGAATTACACTTAGAGAAAATTGATGTAAAGAATGCATTTCTCCATGGTGATTTGGAGGAGGATCTATATATGCAAAGAGAGAGGGCTATGAGGTCAAAGGTAAAGAGGAGATGGTGTGAAAATGAAGAAGAGCTTGTATGGATTGAAACAAGCTCCACGTCAATGGTATAAGAAATTTTATAGCTTCATGATGGAGTAAGGTTATATTAGATGTCATTCGACCATTGAGTATATACCAAGAAATTTGAGGATGGTAGTTATATTATTGTGTGTCTATATGTGGATGACATGTTGGTTGTAGGTAAAAACATGAAGGAAATAAAAGTTCTCAAGAAGTAGCTAAGTGAATCCTTTGGTATGAAGGATTTTGGGGCGCATAAACAAATCCTTGGTATGAGGATATCTTGGGATAGGAAGGAAAAGAAGATGACTTTATCACAAGAAGAGTACATTAAGAAGGTCTTGGAGAGGTTTAATATGTAGGATGATAAACCATTGGGACTCCTTTTGCTGACCATTTCAAGTTATCAAAGGAGCAGTGTCCCAAGATAGAGTAGGAGAGAAACTAGATGTCCAAGGTACCTTACTCATCGGTGGTTGGTAATTTTATGTATGCCATGGCATACACGGGCCTGATATTTCCCATGAAATGGGAGTGGTCGATAGATTTATTAGTGATCCAAGTAGAGATAATTGATTGTGACAAAGTGGTTACAACAACAGCTAGGTTTCTATGGGAGAATGTTATTACAAGATATGGATGTCCTTTAAGCTTGATAAGTGATATGGGTACACACTTTTTGAATGAGACAATCAGGATCCTATTAGATGAGTTTATGGTTGCACACCATAAAACTACACCCTATCATCCTTAGGAAAATGGAACTGCTGAGGATTTCAACAAGATTTTGAGCTAGAATTTGACAAAAAATTGTGATATTGGAAGAAAGGATTGGTATGATAAAGTGTCGAGATGTTCTTTGGGAATATAGAACAACTTATAAGAGATTGAGCAAGGCCACATCATTTGGTTGGTTTTTGGCACAGAAGTTGTTCTCCTTATATAATTTATGTTACCTTCTTTGCGCATTGCATAAGATAGAGGTCTAGCTGATGAGTAGCCTTTAGAAGAGTGTATTGAGAAAATGATTCAACCTGGATGAGTGACGAGCCTTCTCATGATGGAGTAAAAAATAGGAAATAGCCAAGTAGAAAGCGTGGCATGAAAAAAACATAAGGGAGAAGAATTTTGAGATTGGACAAATGGTACTTCTTTATGACTCAAAATTCTTGTGCTATCCAGGAAAGCTCAAAGTACATTGGTTGGGGGCGTATATCATTAGTTATATACTTGAATTAAGTTCTTTCAAGTTAGAAGCATTTGATGGAACATGACTACCCGTTTACTTCAACAGGAGTAGGGTGAAGCCCTACTATAAATAAGTCTTCTTGGTCTCTTTAATAAGGCAATATTGGCATTTAGATTAGGTTTTCAATTATGTATTTACTTAATGTATTTCCTTCATTTTCATTATGCTTTGTCAATTTAGTTGTTTTTCTTGTGTAATAAGCGCACTTGTGTGCATGAAGCTAATTACTATGTGAAGAATGTTTATGCGTAGAGGACTGCACATACTTTTAGTGTGGGGTGGTTGTTTATATCTAGGTACAAGACAATGGGAATTGAAAGGATAAAGGAATAAGCTGCTATGGGTGTGCTTTAAGTCAAAAGAAGATTGCTTCTCAAAAGTGACCAAGGATGGAGATGAAAGAAGGAACAATATAACACGAGGCAAGCGGAGGCCATGATAACTACCAAGAGAAGGTATAGTGACAAGGTACTTGGGTGCAAGGGCACGCGTTGAAGAGAAGTATGTGACCAGAGGGTAGGGAGGTATGCTAGAAGGTTATAGCTGGGGTGCAAAGATGTACCATGCGGAACGAATGAATTTGGTCAATGAATGAGGGGATATTTAGTAGGTGAAGGAGAAATAAATGCATCAAAATTTGAAAAATATATATAAGGATGGGATGTGAATTCATTTTTGGTGTTGTAATTAAGAGTATTTGAAAGAAGCCAAGTGCAAAGAGCTGAGTGATCGTTTTAAGGTGCGAGAGGTGTGTAACCAATCGTGACGAAGAGATCTATGTGCAAAAGAAGCTTGTGTCCCCTGGTGGTGAAGGGTTTGAGTGAAGTGAGGTGATGGAGATGAGTTAGGGGCACGTAATTTCACCTAGGGCACACTAAATCAAACTAGGGTTTTATTCACACATTGTAGAATTTGAATGGAAAGGATCTATAAAGAATTGCAAGGTAAAAATGTCACCCAAGAAGGAAACTACAACAAGAGTAGAAAGAAAGAAAAGGTGGTCATCGAGAAGGAAGAATGACACCAATGTCCAGCATTGTATTGGTTTTGCAAAATGAAAAAGGAGAGATTGTGAGGGATGATTTGAATCCATTGTTGTGGAAATTCTAAAGAAAGAAGAACAAGCACTCATTGAATAGTAAACCTTAGAGGTCGGAATAAAAGAAGAGTATCCGAGTTACTCCTTCAAAATGATACGAGAGGATCTTGCCTTCTTAAAACATTCTTTATTCATCTACATTGTTTCTTATTTTTACTACAATTTTTAAAATACCCATTGTTGGGGAGACAATGTGATTAGTGTGGGGTAATGTTGATCAGAGAACACTTGACAAAACTCACACAAGAAGTCCACACAGGAAAGCGAGGCCAAGTTTAAGGGTGAAAATGGATAGGAAGAGCACACGCGTGGAGGGAAAGTTCAACATTCGGGACTTAGCCTATTTTTGAGCATGAAGACCTATTTTTAGAAGATGGTGTGTGGAACACACCAATGATGTAGGGACATGTGTGCCACACATTTTCTATCTTTAGAGGATCGAGATCAAAGCATTTTACATGGAGATGAGCTAAGAATATGATTATCACTTTAGTTAACTATAAGAGGTCTATAGATAACACACTTGCATGTGTGGCTATGATTTGTAAATGATGCGTGGCTATTAATAGCATGTGGCCTATTTTTGGAATAGAGAAGCGGTGAAGGGCAAGTCCCCATCCTATATATATATATATATATATATATATGATAATAATTGATGTGCAATATAATCAACCAATGATATTAGGTCTCATACTCTATTGTTCATTAAATGTCAACCTAGGGGCGTAAGCTTTTCAAAGGGCCTACAAAATATATGCTACAATACTTTGGAGTGAAGTATTTGTAGGCTAGAAATTCATCAAAGAGTATAAAGTAATGCTTATGAAAATTGGAAAGTATATGGAGGTTGCTGATCCGTAGATATAAAACTCAACACACTATGCACTCATTAACTTTTAGAAATGAAATGAATAACTGATAATCAATCCACATAACATAAATAGGAAATGGAGAAATAGGATCTTCCCTGTAATTCCTTCCAAGGGGCCCTTCCTCGTGCGAAGTGAGTTCGATCATACCTAGAAACTCACATAAGCGCTCAAGAAGATAAATGATTCATCTATTGAGCTATAACAATTAAAGATTGCTACAAGAAAAGAGAGATTACAATGAAATCAAGAGCACAACTCACATTAATATATCCTATCTTCATACATTTACAATTATGATTTTCTCATACAACTATCACTTCATTATTTTATCTATTACTCCCTCTCCCCGTTCTCTTACATTTCTATCTCGAATATATATATATATACGAGATCACTAACTTATATATAGGAATATGATCAAAAATATTCTGTCTTATTTACATATAGGAATAATTACAAAACTATAATAAAATAACCATATCATATATGATGCGTTAGGATATACACTTTTTGTCTTATGCGGTGTGATCTGGATAATCACTAAGTGCTTATTCTACAATAGTTTTGGAAGATGAAGTATAAGATAAATCACCCAAATACCTTAGACTTGTCAAACAATTCTACCTCTTGTTAACTCATTCTAGCTTCATATGCTCACCTATATATATATATATATCACTAACTTATTCTATACTAGGAATATGATCAAAAACCTAATTCTATCTTATTTACATGATAGAACTAATTACAAAACTACTTAATAAAATAACCATATCATTACATATGATGCGTTAGGATAGTTGACACTTTTTGTCTTATGCTGCGGTGTGAGCTGGATAAGTTCTCTTTGGCTACGGGCAGCTAGAGGTGCATATTGCTCTGTTGCTACAGGTAGTTTTGGAAGATGCTACGAGTAGGTTTGGAGCTTGCTACGGGTAAGATAAATCACCCAAATACTTCTTAGACTTGTCCAAACAATGCTACCACTTGGTTAACTCATTCTCCAGCTTCATATGCTCAGCTCCATATACTTCATGATGCCTCATTATTTGTTGAATGCCATGATTCTCTCTTATCATTTCCCAGCTAGTGGCTATGGGCTGCTGTAGGAGCACACAACCAGAGTTGCTACGGGTTGGGCCTACTACTTCAAAAGCTTATGGAATATTGTATTTTGTTCATGGAGACATAGAAACATCAGTTTTCACAAGAGACAAGATTCACCAAAGTAAATAAGTATATTAGATCTTAATGAACATATAAAACTAAATATATGCAAAATCATAACTTTATCTCATATCAACCATCAAGAGGAGATCAAAGTCTCAAAACTGTATGTGTAAGAGGCTTCAAAAAGGATTTAGATGGGGCCAAAACATGCCAATATATGGCCTCATCACACCCCCCAACTTAGCTTCTTGCTTGTCCCTGAGCAAGCTGGCTCATCTTGAGGGCACAATATTTTCTATAGTCATAGGGGTCTTGATTACCTATCTGGCCATATCCATAGAGACCTCCCCTTATCCCAAGTTCATGCCATAAGGCTATTTCTTTTTCTTTATCCAAAGGTACTATTTCCCTCCAATCTGGAATGGGATACCAGAAGATGGGAGGATGAAACCTCAATCCTATCCATCCTTCCTTTTTCATTCTTACTAGTTCTATGTAATCATGCACCCTTTTTAAGGCCTGCTTAAAATTTGTAGGTGAGTTTGGCTCTTTATTTCTCAGTATAGTGGGAAACTCATCCCATCTTGATTTGTAGGATACATAAGCTATTTTACCTTCTTTATCTAGGAATATCAAATATTGGTTCTGGATAGCTATCCGCCTTTGCCTAACCCATGTAGCCAATCTATCCTCTGATACAAACTCTACCCATTCTTCTACAATGTCCTCAGGGTAACCACTTTCTCCCCTTATCATTAAGGCAGACTATTTTTCCATTTCTAGATACTCATCTGCCTCTTCTTTTCTTCTCTTCTCATTTTTAGGTAAGATGTGAAGGCATCTAGAAGTATGTCACCCAGGTACATGTTAGGATTCCACTTTACATTAGAAGGAACAACAAAGTTATGAATATAAAACTCACTCAACTGTGCCTGAGTGTCAGGATCAGATTCTCTATACATGTTAAAGAATGTTTTGGGGTCATCCACAACATAGGGAAGGTTATTGTATACCTTCTCATATCTGAAATGCAACCATTTCTCCTATAGATATAGGGCATATACTCGTGGTGGAGGTCTACATTCTAAAATCCTAGTAGAAAGATCATACATATTTTCTACTTTCATCTTGAGTCCTCTTTTTCGCTTCCTGTTTTTCCACCTTCTCCACCAATGTGTCATGTTTCTTCCTTGCTTCAACATGCCCTTTAAATATTTGTACTAGCCTTTGAAAAACATTATAATCTTCAAGAAAATTTTCTTCTAAGAATGTATATAGGTCATCCTTAGGTCCAGCTGAATAGATATTTTCAGAAGTGAGGTCAAAATGTATTACCTTAGGCTCTACTGCAGGTTGTTTCTGTGCTTTATATGGGACCATTTGGAGTAAGGACTCATTCTTTCCTCCTTTGTATTTTCTTTCATATTTTGGTTCATGTTCAAGTTTAGGTTCTTCACAGACAAGTTTTTCTTTTTCTCTCTCTACGTTGATTATCACCCTTTTCTATTTTACATCTCAGGGGCAATATTTAATTGTCCCCTACACTCGAGGCATGTGTCATTATTCCCTCGGTTCCTATGTTGTGGTTAATTAAATATGCTTGTAGCGAGATCCAATCCTACCTCCTCCTCTGGATAGTTGTCACTGTCCCAAGTGAACAAAAATGTTTCATGCATGCCATATATTTATTGTTGAAGGAACTTATTAATGTCCCCTCATGATGGTGATAGAAAAAAAAGTAAATGATTAAGGTGTATATTTAATTTTAACATGTCTTTTCAAGAAATAAATACTTACTACTTGTAGATATTACCTTTTTACCTTAGTGTCACCTATTTTTCCTCCACATGACACCTATTTATGGGAATATGCTTTGTCCAAGGGTTTGGTGTGTAACACTTCTTCCAATGAGTAATTTGATTGCAAGGATCATCTGAAAAATGATTGCTCTTCTAGAATTTGTTTATGTAATTTTTATGCTTAGGTAGATCAGACATGAGGTTCCTCTTGGACTCGGCTAGAGGTCCTTGTTTCTATTTGTGCATCTGCAACATGTGAAAACCTGTAAAAATGATACCTCCTTGTATGATGCTTGTGATTTTTAGAAACTTACATGCCTTCTTCTTTTGTATGATGCCTGCAAGTTCTGGAGTGGATTTGTGCATCCCTTGTCTTGACTACCCATAGCACTGCTTTGCTGCTGCACTCTGAAATTGTGCCCGTAGTGATCATGAGGTGGCCCATAGCACTGAACAAGTAGCTTGATTTAACCAAGGGGTTTCCGTAGCAAGCAAGGAATGTTTGCAGGAAGGGAAAGAGTACTGCAGCATGAATTCTGCTTTATGTAATTATTTGTGACTCAGATTTTACCTGACCTCCTTCTGAATATGCCTGTGGCTGTCCAAACTCTACCCGTAGTACTTTTAGAAAGTTCTTGCAGCAACTGTTTGAGGATCCTGCAACAACTAGAAGGTGAGGAGCCTCATGCAACAATTGGAAGGTTTCTTGAAGCAAGCTGGAAGGTTTCCGTAACAACTAGTTGAGGAGCTCAAAGCAACTAGAAGTGACAAAAGTAACATTTCTAGCAAGTTTGGCTGAGGTGTTTTCCTTCCCATCTTTCTTGAAAACTACAGACTTTCTCCTTTTTTTTTTAGTTATTTCCTAAATGGCCAACGAGAGGTTTTCCATTTAGGCCCTTTTCTATAGTTACGAGAAGCATGAAGCAAGCTAGTTTTCTACCTCGAATCTACCAACAATGCCCAAAAAGGATTTTCATTATTGGTTTTTTTTTTTAATCCTCGATTTTCTGCATTTAATAGCGAGGATGTTTATTATAGCCCTATTAAGGTCCATATACAACATTTCAATCTTCTTCCAATGGAAGGTAGAGATCATCCTCCCTTCCTTCCTCATCAATCTCCTTTTCCTTTGAACTTGGTGGGTCAATATGAGGGTTTGTCTGCATGGACTGCTGCACTTGCTATGAAAATTGCTCCTTTGATAAGGGTTTCTTGTATACTTTAGTCTATTAGGAGTTTGAATCTTCTTTGGATCAATTGTTTATAGTTGGACTACACCATTTTCATAGACATGTTCGATCTCATATGGCCCAAGCCATCTTGTTTGCAATTTTCCTTTGTGGTCTTTGTATTTTGAATCGAACAGTAGGGCCCAATCTCCATGTGTGAACTACCTAGGCTTGATGTATCTGTCATGCCATCCTATTCACTGCTGTTGTATCAATTCTGTGTTTTGAAGTGCTTGTTGTCTGTACTCATCCAAAGCATTGAGCTACATCAATATTTGCTTGTGTGCTTCAAAATATCAATTCCCAGCTCTACTATAGTCCTTAGAGTTTTGTGTTCAAATTCTATTGGTAGCATTGGTTTCTTCCCATACACCATCTCATATGGTGTGAAGCTAGTAGTTGTTTTCCATGTGATTTTGTATGCCCATATAGCCTCGTGGAGTCTGGACTCCCAATCCTTTCTTGATAGATTAACTATTTTGGTCAGGATATTTTCTAATTCTCTATTCGTGACTTCAACCTGGCCATTGGACTATGGATGGTATGGTGTGGAATTCTTATGTCTTATCATATATTCTTCCACTAGGTTAGTAATGAGATCAATAATAAACTATGGCCCTTGATCTGTAACTATTTCCCTTGGTACACCGTATCTTGTGAATATCTCTTCATATAAGAAAGCTGCTACTTTCTCATCTCGAGCATGTGTCAGTGCTTTTACTTCAGCCCATTTGGTGACATAATCTATACATACAAGGATGTATTCTTTGTTATTTGATTTGGGGTCTATGAGCCCATCAAAGTCCAACCCTCATTTATAAAAAGGTTTGATTACTGAGATGAGGTCAGTAAAGGCATCTCATTTGACCTTGTAGGCCTCCCCATATGTTGGTATTTATCACAGTGGGTTGTATATTTGTTTGCATCCTTATGCAACGTAGGCTAGTAGTATCCTACAATTAGGATTTTGACTACTATTCTTTTGGCTACAAAGTGTCCTCCACATGGCTCATCATGGCATGCTTTGAGAATGTCAACTACTTCATCTTCTTGTAGACATCTTCTTATTACACAATCAGGTCCAGTATAGAAGAGAAAACTAGAAATCCAAGAGTACTTACCACTTTTCCGTATCAAGGCACACTTCTCTTTTGAGGAAAAGTGAAATGGCAGTTGTCTGGAAACAAGGTAGTTTGCTATATCAGAAAACTAAGGTGTAGAGATAGCGAGGGTGAAGAGGTTCTCATTGGGAAATGAGTCATCCACTATGCCATCCTCTTGATTGCTTTGTAATCTTGAAAGGAAGTCAACTACAATGTTGTCCTTCCCTGGTTTATCTAGTATAGTAATGTCAAATTCTTGCAACAAGAGAAGCCATCTTACCACTCTTCTAGATACCGATGGTTTATTCATGAGGTACCTGATGGTAGCATGATCTGTGTGTATGAAAGTTTGATAGCCTATGATGTAATGTTTGAACTTGTTGATTGCATATACAACCACCAAGAATTATTTCTCTCGTCACCATGTAGTTTAGCTCTATTACTTGCATATTTTTTCTTACAAAGTAGATAGCATAGCTGAGATGGCCTTCTTTCTATCCTAGTACTACACCTAGGGCAGTATCAGAGGCATCTATATGTATGTGAAAAGGAAATGCCCAGTCTGGTCCACATAATATGGGGGTTGATATGAGCAACTGCTTCAGTAGATTGAATGCTTCATTACAGGTGGGAGTCCATACAAACTCAGCATCTTTGTTTAGCAAGGTGAACAATGGGGCTGCTATTTTTCTAAAATTGTTGATGAACCTCTAGTAGTAACCAGCATGACCAAGAAGTTGTGTACATCTTTTTTGTTTTTGCGGTACCGATAGGTCCTTGATGATAGAAATCTTGGTTGGGTCCACTCTGATCCCCTTTTCAGAGACATGGTATCCTAGCACTATACCTTCCTCCATGAGCATGAAACATTTCTAATGACTTAGGGATAGGTGATTTTCTTAATAGCGTATTAATACTTTTTCCAAGTTATTCAGACATACCTCAAATGTGTCTCCGTAGATGGTGAAGTCATCCATATATATCTCTACATAGTCATGTGAGAGATCTGAAAATATGCTAAGGACTGCTCATTGAAATGTGGCAGGCACATTGCATAATCCAAATGGTAGGACAACATATGTGAATGTTCCCCATGGGCATGTGAATGTGGTCTTCTCTTGATCCTTAGGAGCAATGCAGATCTGATTGTATCCACTGAAACCATCTAAGAATGCAAAGTATTTCTTTCCTGCAAGTGTATCTAGCACTTGATCAATAAATGGCAGCGGGAAATGGTCCTTCCTTGTAGCTGCATTCAATTCTCTATAGTCTATACATATACGCCACTCACCTCCTTTCTTGGGTACAATGACTAACGGAGAAACCCAATGGCTGTCAGAGATTGGATAAATGAATCCTGCATCTAAGAGTTTCTATATTTCAGCCTTGACTATTTCTTTTACTGTTGGGTTCATCCGCCTTTGTGGTTGGTGTATGGGTTTGCATTCTTCTTTGATGTAAATGTGGTGTGTACACTTTTTGGGCTGATGCCTTGCATGTCTTCATAGTCCCATGCAAAGGATCCTTTGTTTGCATGTAATATGGCTGTCAATTTTCTTTCTTCTTCCATACTTAATTTGTTATTTATGCGGAGTGTCTTTCCTAGCATTATTTCTATGGATTTTGTGGCTTCTGTCATTTTCTCTATGTTATTGATTGATCACATGTGGCTGCAATTGTGTGGCAGCAGCTGATGGAAGATCCTTTGATCACTTTCAGTTGGTTCTTCTTTTGACCATAGATTAGAAAAAGGACAATGAATACAAGGTAATTCTTCAGGAGTGGATTGTTCTACCTGATAGTTGTTTTATAGTATGTTGGAGATGATGGTATCCTCTTCTAGATCTGCCAATGTGCATGCATGATCTATTGTTAAAGCAGGGCAGATGGGTACCTCTTCTTCTTCTTCAATCCAAACAGGCTGGTCCTTGTCTTGTGATACCTATGCCGGTGGGTACAAAACCTAGTTGCTTGGTGATGTTCCCATTTGAAATCTACATGTTGCCAAATCTACAATTGATTAATGCATCTGCAGTGGCCAACCATGGCCTTCCCAAGATCAGAGGATATCCTCCAAGTTTTGTTTTTGGCTGCAATACAATAAAATATGTAGGGTACTCCCATGAATCTACTGATATGACCAGATCTTCTATGATTCCTTCTGGTCATATTGTGGATCTATCTGCCATTTGTAGCATTGTAGATGTGGGATGAATATGTTGCAGGTCTAATTTATGCATTGTTTCCATTGTTATGACATTGATGGCAGCTCCTAGATCGATCAAGGTATTATGGACTTGTTGTCCATTGATCTGAACAATGACAACTGGATAGCTTGGGTCTACATATTTCTATGGTAGCATTCCTCCCAAGCATGATTTCCGCCAATTTTCCAATGACATGGACTATATTAGGATCCTTCTTCTTCCTTCCAGGTTTTCAAAGGCACAAAATCTCGAATACCTTGGAATAAATGGGGACATATTTAATGTCCACGAAACAAAGAGATATTTACAAAAATATTCTTTGACTACCCTAGGATATCAAACTCAGGTTCAATGGGAGTGCGTTGAAGGTTCAGACATTTTGGGAAGGGTGGTGGTATTGTTTTTGCATTCTCTTTATTGGCTGGTTTAGGATCCTCCTGTGGTTGTGGTGTAGACTGTGGAATGGATATTGTGGGGTTTTTCATTATGGGTGGACTTGGAGGTGGTAGAGTTCTTCCTAAACATAGGTGGACTTCATTTATGTCCATTGTATAAGTAGGGTACTATGTTATTTCAACAGTACATGTTGGTTGAGCCAACTTATTGGCAGGATTTGGCACAAGTTGAGCAAGTATTTGAGCCAATATTGCTGGTTGTGTGTTTGGCATTATTACAGGATATTATGGTTGTTGTGGGAACCCACCTTACTGATTTCCCCAAGGTTTCTGCCCTCTCCATGGTTGCTACCATGGGTTTGCAAGATTTTGTGGACCTTGGGTTGGCTGATTTTGCCATTGATTGTGTGGTGGCTGCCATGGTTGATTTTTCCAGGGTGGAGTGGGATACTGCTGCCATTGATTGGGATTATATGGTTGTTTCATAGGCCAATGTGGGTTGGGAGGGGCTGGGGGCATCTAGGGATTACTCTAGTTGGGCATGTTATTTACATTTTGATTGAAAAATGATGATTGTGAAAATGGTGAATTCGATCCCATACCTAGATAGTTTGTCCTTGGCTGCCAAGGTTTCCTTTGTGCCATGTAGAATACTTGATCTTCATCTCCTCCTATGGCATGCAATGCTATGGAATTTGGTTCTTCAGATGTAATGCTTGCTACCTTTGTCTTTATGACTTGACACTTGCAATCAACTTGCTTCTTTCAACAATCTGGGTAGTAGACCATAAGGGCTTGGTCCATTGCTTGTTGTTTTTTTGGTGTGTAGTGTATCCACTGTGTGGCCATGTGGCTGATTATATCCATCTTCATGTCCCGTAGTAGATTACTTACATCAGATTTAGAGATCCCATTGGCTGATGCTGGTAGCATCTTGTTATTCTAAAGTTTACCCAACGTTGATCTCGAATAATTCTTCCCAATTGTTGTATCTCTTGAAGGTTAGTTGAGATGCATCTCCTCCACTCATGAGGTCTAAGGCTTCCAAGTAGTCATCTCAGATTCCTTTTAGAAATACTAGCTTGAGCATGTCTGGGCTGAGATTATTTTGCTTATGCTTCTGCAGAGTGAAGGTGAACCTCTCCGTGTAGTCTTCCAAAGATTCATCCTCATCTTGAGTCATGCGGAATATATCATTTCTTCTAAAGTTTTTGCCTTTGCCATATTCTTGATATTTGGTCAAAAAAAAAATTTCTTCATCTCATCCCAACTACTGACTATGTTCCCCCTAGTCCCATAAACCATCTTAGTGTTGCATCCTTCAGGGTGGCTAGAAAGAGCTTGAGCTTTTGTTCATCCATTCGGTAGTCATAGCTTTGGCATAACACATCATACTCAAATAGGAATGTATCTGGATCCTCATTGGATGTCCCCTTGAAGTGTGGGAGGGATGAGGGTGGAATATTATTCATAGGAGTATCTTCTATGGTTTTTGTAATTAGGAATTCAAAAGTGGGGCAGAAGGTTCTCTACCTTCAACTTCATTTCCTGATGCTCGATCCATGGCGTATTTCCTTGTTATATAGATCCCAAGAGATTTTAGAATAATGTCCTCAAATTCCCAATCAACTTCCCCCTTGAGTACGATAATGTATAGATACTTGAGGTGTTATATGGTGGGTGGCAGTAGTTGTAGCAAAACTTGCTAAATTGAGTAGGTATTTTGGTGTTCTTTCTCCTCGTGGAGTATGGGATTCGTTCAAATCCTCCTCTTGTCTTTCTTTCACTAGCATGGCCAAGGTCTTCTCTGCTTCTTGTTCTTCTTCTTGAATATGTTGCAGCTCCTCTACCACTCTTCTTCTTTGTGTGGAAGTATACTCCTTGTCTTGGGAGATAAGTGGCTCCTCTGCTGTAGTAGTTTGTTTTTGCTTTGGCAAAAATCTTCCGAACGAGTCTCGTTCTCTATGCATAAATTTTCCAGCTCTCTCTTGCTTTTTCCTTTTTTCTCTCTTTTTTTTTTTCAAATATATGAGGGGGTTGGTTCTTAATGCTACTTGCAGAAATTGAGCAATGCGGTAATGAAAATTTTATCCTAGAAAGTAGGAATTCTAGCTCCTAGAAAGCTTTTGAAATGACAGGAAGGAAAGCTGATCTAAAAGTAGGGACTATTCTAGAAAGCATGAATGGTTATTCTAGAAAGTGGGAAATGAAAGCATGAATTGACTGAAAGTGGGAAATTGAATCACTTCTATGGTATTATCTGGACACCTTCCCATCAACGGTGCCAAAATGATGTGCAAAATAATCAACCAATGATATTAGGTCTCATACCCTATTTGTTCATTAAATGTCAACCCAGGGGCATAAGCTTTTCAAAGGGCCTACAAAATATATGCTACAAGTACTTTAGAGTGAAGTATTTATAGGCTAGAAATTCATCAAAGAGTATAAAGTAATGCTTATGCAAATTGGAAAGTAAACTATGGAGGTTGCTGATCTACGTAGATCTAAAACTCAACACACTATGCACTCATTAACTTTTAGAAATGAAAAACTGATAATCAATCCACATAACATAAATAGGAAATGGAGGAATAGGATCTTCCCTGTAATTCCTTCCAAGGGGCCCTTCCTCGTGCGAAGTGAGTTTGATCATACCCTAGAAACTCACATAACTGCTCAAGAAGATAAATGATTCATCTATTGAGCTGTAACAATTAAAGATTGCTACAACAAAGAGAGATTACAATGAACTCAAGAGCACAACTCACATTAATATATTATATCTTCACACATTTACAATTCTACTTTTCTCATACAACTATCACTTCATTCTTTTATCTATTACTCCCTCTCCCCCATTCTCTTACATTTTCTATATATATATATATATATATATATATATATATATAAATAGATCACTAACTTATTCTATACTAGGAATATGATCAAAAACCACTCAAACAGATTATAGTTGTTTGGTTTCATTTTTTGAGTGAAGACAACTAATTCCTGTCTTATTTACATGATAATAACTAATTACAAAACCACTTATCAAAATAACCATATCATTACATACGATGCATTAGGATAGTGACACTTTTTGTATTATTTCGTAGTGTGAGCTGGATAAGTTCTCTTTGGCTATGGGCAGTTGGAGGTGCATACTACTCTATTGCTGCAGGTATTTTTGGAAGATGCTACGGGTAGTTCTAGAGCTTGCTACGGGTAAGATAAATCACCCAAAGACTTCTTAGAATTGTCCAAACAATACTGCCACTTGGTTAACTCATTCTCTAGCTTCATATTCTCAACTCCATATACTTCATGATGCCTCATTGTTTGTTGAAGGCCATGATTCTCTCTTATCATTTCCCGGCCGGTGGATACGGGATCTTTGTAGGAACACATGATCATAGTTGCTACGGGCTAGGGCCTACTACTTCAAAATCTTATGGCATCTTGTATTTTTTCATGGAGACATCAGAAACATCAGTTTGCACAAGATACAAGATTCACCAAAGTAAATAAGTATATTAAATCTTAATGAACATATAAAACTAAATATATGCAAAATCATAACTTTATCTCATATCAACCATCAAGAGGAGATCAAAGTCTCAAAATTGTATGTGTAAGAGGCTTCAAAAAGGATTTATATGGGGCCAAAACATGCCAATATATGGCCTCATCAAGAATCACATAGGAGTAGTGTGTGTGTGTGTGTGTGTGTGTGTGTGTGTGTGTGTGTGTGTGTGTGTGAGTGTATGTGATGTGTGTGTGTAATGTGTGTGTGTGTGTGTGTGTGTGTGTGTGTGTGTGATAGAGAGATATATGATGAGATTAATGTATCAAATCCATACACACCTTGGTATAGAATGCCATTATTGTAAGGAGATTCTATGTTTATTAATAGGTTGAAGTTATTGGTTGAATCTAAGTGTCATTCTTTTGTGTAATCAAGTAGTGCATGTTCTTGACTCAATGATGATTATTGTTTAAGCTTGTTCTTTCATAAATCTGAATATGGTATGCATTCTAGAATGATAGATTAGTTATGGAACTATATGTTTCTTTCTTTATCATGATAGCATCCTACTACAACAAACATAAAGAGGGACTTGGTACCTTTACGCACTTTGGGTGAGTGATCAACCTAAGTTGAGTGATGTGCCAACGCGATCGAGGTGTTATCTAGTAAATTCTAGGCTGCACTAGTGCATTATTTATTTATGTTATATTTCTACAAGTATATTTTCTGCTATATAGTTTCCTATACTTGTGATTTGAGGAATTATTTCCGCATATTTATTCCCTAATTCCTAACAACCTGTATCGAGCTTTGGTGGTTTTTTTCTAAAGTGGTAAATCACAGGGGAAAGTTTATATTGAGTGGGAGCTATGGCGGATGAGGGAAGATCAAGGGTTGAGAAGTTCAATGGGTAGAACTTTGGTGTGTGGAATATGCAAATGAAGGATTACTTGTATAAGAAGGACCTCCATGTTCTTTTGGTTGGAAAAGAAAAGACACCTATAGCCATGTCGAGATGAGGATTGGGAGTATTTGGATAGAAAGGCACTCGGGAAATTTGGTTATGCCTTACATCTTCGGTTTCTTTCAAATATCATAGGAGAAGACCATGGAAGGTCTCATGAGTGCATTGGGGAAGTTATATCAATAACCCTCCACCTCTAATAATTTTTTTGATGAAAAATTTATTTAATATGAAGATATATGAGAATGGTTCTATTGGTGATCATTTGAATGAATTTAATATGGTTATGAGTATGTTAAACTCGATAAAAATTGACTTTGATGATGAGGTTAGGGCATTTTTGATTTTGTGCTCCTTGCTAAATAGTTGGGACAACTTGGTTATGGTTGTAAGTAATTTAGTCTCTAATAATTCAAAGCTGAAGTTTTAGGATGTAATAGGTGTGATCCTAAGTAAGGAAATGTGAAGGAAGAGCACTAAATATTCTTCTACTGGAAACGATTTAACAATGGAGAGTAGAGGGAGATAAAAGAACAAAGAGAAAGGTAACCATGGGAATTTGAATGATCGTGGAAGGTCAAAGTCCAAGAGAAAGTTAGAATGTTGGCACTATGGGAAGGTTGGTCATGCTAAGAAAGATTGTTGGGCTCTTCAAGATAAGAAGAACAAGAAGGAGGAAACTAAAGAGGTAAATGTGGTAGCAGGTGATGTTTGTCAAGATGCCTTAATTCTTTCTTTAGCTAATATTATGAGTCTTGGGTGTTAGATTCATGGGCTTCTTTCCATGTCACCCCACATAAAACATTACTTTATTGATTTTGTTTAAGGTGATTTTGGACATGTATATATTGGTGATGATGAACCATGCAACATAGTAGGTAAAGGTTGTGTTTGGGTCAAAATTTAGAATGGGAACACATGGCTACTTAAGGATGTCGGCATGTGCCTAAGTTGAGGTTGAACTTGATATTAGTGAATCAGCTGGGTAGTGATGGTATGTACAATTAGTTTTACTGAGTGGATTCTTGGAAGGTTACCAAGTGAGCTCTTGTGGTTCAGTAAGAGGTAATAAAATTGGTACTTTGTATTTAACCAATGGTGATGATATTGTAATTTAGTTGTTACAGATGGAGATGTAACTTTGTGGCACTAGAGACTCAGTCATATGAGTCAAAAGGGCATACATATTATAAAGGACAATTTTCCCAAATTAAAGGAGTTATATTTTGACTTCTGTGAGGATTGTGTTTATAGGAAGCGAAGTGGGTGAGATTCCTCAAGGTTGGACCTACCGGGAAGGAGGGTAAGTTGGAGTTAGTGCATATAGATGTATGAGGGCCAACTAAGGTAAACTCTATTGGTGGTTCATGTTTTATGTCACTTTCATTAATGATGAAACTAGAAAATTTTGAATATATTGCATTAGAAATAAATCTAATGTGTTTGAAAATTTCAAAAGATGGAAATCCTTGGTTGAGAATGAAACAAGTCTCAATTTGAAATGTCTCAGGTCGGATAATGGAGGGGAGTATTGCAAAGTAATGAATTTATTGATTACTATTTGGTAAATGAGATCCACATGAAAATAATGGTTCCAAATACTCCCCAGGAAAATGGAGTGTAAGAGAGAATGAACAGGACAATCATGGAGCATGCTAGGTGCATGAGGTTACATGTGGGGCTGCCACTCATGTTTTGGGTGGAAGTAGTAAGCACCATTGTTTATCTAATTAATAGAGGACCCTCTATGGCCTTAGATGGAGGTATACCTGAGGAGGCTTGGTCTAGTGAGAAAATTCATTACTCATTTCTTAGAGTATTTGGATGTGAGGTATTTGTTCACATTGATAAAGATGATAGGACCAAGTTAGAGGATAATTCTGAGAAATGCACCTTTGTTGGATATGGTGAAGATGAATTTGGTTTTATGTTTGGATTCTTAAAGACAAGAAAATATTTCAGTCTAGAGATATTGTATTTAATGAAAAAGTCATGTATAAAGATTAGTTGCGAGAAGAAAGATGAATCAAATAAAGAATACAAAGTGTTAAAGGACATTGTGGACAACAAGGTGTCCAAGGGCCGGTTCAGTGTAACATGTTTGGGAAAACCAGTTTAGGTACCTACTCATCAAGAACCACAAACTCCTAAGGTGAGAAGGTCTTCTAGGATAAGAATGGAACTGAAAAATTTACTCCATCTTTGAATTATTTATTTCTCATTGATAGTGGAGAGTCGAGTGCTTTGAGGAAGCGGTGCGAGGTGGATGAAAGAAGAAGTGGGAGTAGGCCATGGATGAAGAGCATAGATCTCTTATGGAGAACCTTGGGATCTGGTGGAGCTACCCGAGGGCAAGAGAGCATTACAGAACAAGTGGGTGTATAGAATCAAAGAGGAAGATGGAGGTATGAAAAGATACAAGGCCTAGTTGGTGGTCAAGGGATTTTCACAGAAGAAAGGTATAGACTTTGATGAATTTTTTTCTCTTGTTGTTAAAATGACTTCTATTAGGTCTGTTCTTGGTTTAGTAGTAGTAGAAGACCTGCACTTAGAGTAGTTAGATGTGAATACTGCATTCGTTCATGGTGATTTGGAGGAGGAATTGTATATGTAAAAACCACAAGGTTATGAGGTCAAAGGGAAGGAGAGGTTAGTATGAAAATTTAAGAAGAGCTTGTATGGCCTAAAATAAGCTCCATGACAAGTGATACAAGAAGTTTGACAATTTTATGTAGGAGAAGGGTTACTCAGGTGTCACTCAAACCATTGCATGTACATCAAGAAGTTTCTTGATGGTAATTATATTATTCTATGCCTGTATGTGGATGATATGCTTGTTGCAGGGAAGAACATTTAAGAAATAAAGGTACTCAAGAAGAAGCTAGGTGACTCCTTTGCTATGAAGGATTTGGGGATAGAAAAACAAATCCTTGGTATGAAAATAAATTAGAACAGGAAGGAGAGGAATATGGTATTATCTCAAGAAGAGTACATAAAGAAGGTCTTAGAGAGGTTTAGTATGCGGGATGCTAAATCTATTGGTACTCCTTTGGAAAGTCACTTTAAATTATCAAAGGAGTATATTCTTAAGACCGAGGAGGACATAATCTAGATGTCTAGGGTACCATACTCATCAGTAGTTGGTAGCTTGATGTATGATATGGTATGCACTAGGCCTGACATTACACATGTAGTGGGAGCAGTGAGAAGGTTTATGAGTGATCCGGGTAGAGAACACTGGTAGGAAGTGAAGTGGATCCTTTGGTATTTGAGAGGAACCATGGGGGAAACATTGTGTTTTGGTGGATCGTACACTACATTGTATGGCTATGTAGATTCAAACATGGTAGGAGATTTGGAAAACGGGAGGAAAATGACAGGTTATGTATTTACGGTTGGTGATACAACAATGAGTTGGATTTCACGGTTATAAAAGGTTATGGCTTTGTCAACCATAGAGGCTGAGTATGTTGTTGCCATAGAGGCAAGAAAGGAGATGATTTAGATACAACAGTTGCTTGATGATTTGGGTCATAAGCAGGAAGTTGGGATACTACATAGTGATAGTCGAGTGTTATTCATTTTGCGAATAACACCACTTTCCACTCTAGGATGAAGCACATTAAGTTGAGATACAATTTCATCGGGCAGATTTGGAATAAGATAAGTTGAAGCTAAAAAGATTCATACAAGTTAGAATCCTATGGATATGATGACCAAGGTGGTCACAAGGGGGAATTTGAAATTGTGTTCAAATTTGATTGGCCTTCATGGTTGATAATGAAGGGTTGAGAACTTTTCTTAGTGGGAATAGTCTTTAAGTGGGAGATTGTTGGGCTATGGAGCCTGTTTTTAGTCTTTTGGAATATGTATTGAAGTGTTGGATTTTAAACATATAAGTTTGGAGACTTCAAGAGTATTTACATGATCATTTGATGTGACGTTTCTATGATGTTGTTAAGTTGTTAATTGGTATCAATGTTGTGAAAATTTTTCCATCTATGGGAAGATGAAAGATCATGACTTTCAAACTTCTAGGGTCAGATTTGGGACTTCTTAAAGGATTGTAATCCTATAAATAGAGGTGTTAAGGTATCTTGAGGATATCATCTTGAGTGTTCAAGAGTATTGAGTCTTAATGATCAAGAGGTAATTGAGGTTAAGCATTTGGGTGTCAATTGTGGTTTAGATGTGGTTTAACATCTTTGGAATTCTGTTGTGAGTTCATAATGAGAGAAGACCATGAGAGATGTTTTAATCTTGTTAATAATAAAATCTAAGAAAGTTCTTGGTGGACGTAGCCCACATTGGGTGAACCACATTAAATCTTGTCTTTTCTTATTTTGTGCATTATTTATTTATGCTATTATATTTCTTTAAGTATAATTATGCTATATAGTTTCCTACTACTGTGATTTGAGGAATTGTTTCCACATATTTGTTCCCTAATTCTAACAAGGGATACTAAGGATGAGGTTTGGAATGATGAAAAGTCTTGGGATGGTTGAAATGTGGGTTGGTGGGAAGAAGGTGATGTACATGAATTAGAGGAAATAAACTACGAAAGAAAACAAATATCTACAAAGGGAATATGAAAAATTATTAGGATCACAATACTTACTTGATGTCTTGTAGATATTGGGATTTGGAATGGTTGATGATTGATTGGAGAAGAAGTTCTTGAGTCGATGCAGTGGAAGTACCCTTAGAGTGTTCTTCGATAAGTCCAATGCTTTGGAAGGAAAACGGCTGCTTGTCTTTCACTTTGTGGTTGTGTGTGTTTGACATATGGATGTAGGAGAGCTTATAGATTCATGCTTGAATGTAATCAGGTGCAAATAAATAAATGACCAACCCGTGTAAAGAGTAGTGAAAGTGTATATAAGGTAGCGATGGCGGTTAGGTGGTGACATTGGTTGAGGGTAACCGAGCATTGATTAAGGCGGGAAAGTATAGGTTTACCAAAAATAGGTAGATCTTTACTATTTTTGGCATAATTTTGATTGAGTATGCTTAGGGAAGTTGAGTTCATGTGAGAGAAGGTAGGAAGGTCATAGAAGAAGTCTAATTAGGTTTAGGAAGAAGTCTTAGTTTGTTAGGTTAAGTGGTGACTCAAGACTAGGAGTGATGACTCAATCTTGAGGCCTGATGACTCGGTCATTGTGAGTTAAATTCCCTTGGAATGAGTCAGGGTAAGGTGTAATGATGAGGTGGAGGTGTGAGGGTGAAATTAAATTAATTAAAATAATTAAATTAATTTATAATATTTGGATGAATATTAGTATAGGATGAAGGGGTCATGCTTGATTAAATATATTATGTTAATTGATTGAAGGGGATCAAGGGGAGTGTGACTTAAATTTGGTGTCTACATTAACATCAAGAACTCTAAACCATAACATTATGAGTGTAGACACAAAAATTGGGTCACACTCCTCTTGGTCCCCTTTCGAATAACCAACATACAAACATTCACCTAATCATGACCCTTATACCCCACATTAACATTAATTTAATTATTTATGATTAAATTAATACCCATACTCACCCCATTATTGATTTAATTACCTTAATTAAATGAATAGACACCTCACCCCTCCACCTCACCTAGCCACCTCACCCTAGACCTATTCTTGGCATGTTTCCATAACTAACTAAGACTTGGTCCCACTTACCTTAATGAGCTAAGACTTAGTTTTACCCAAAAAGTCAATGCCTATTATCCCTCAACCACATTACGACTCATGAAAAAGGAAAATACACTTTGATACAGAAGAATAGATAGATCTAGAAGAAATTATTACCAAGATCTCGTTATTTTTAGTAAACCTAGGGAATCCCACCTTAACCACCTTGTTGGTCATCACTAAACCAACACACGGTCGACCCCAAAACCATAAATCGTTTACCATTTATTCACCTTAGTAACCTTTTTTTGGGTTGGCACATTCTAAGATCGAGGGACGATAAGAGAACTATATGCAAGAAGAACCAGAGCCTTTTCACACCCACATACATCAATATCTAGCACCAGGACAGATCCAAAAGCATTGCACTCACGAAGCATTCTAGGTAGCACTACTAGTGGAACCAAACACCATTTTTCTAATAAACTACTATCACTCTTCATTTGTTAAACCTACATCACAATAAGTGTATCTTCTACTAGCATATTCTATTTCAATATAATAGCCTTTGTTACTTTTGTTATCAGTTTATACTTTGCAAGTTCATTTCTCATCCTTTAATTAGTTATAGACACCATTTCTCTACCCATTCACCCATTCTTGCCTACTACACACCTCTAAGTATACCTAAGACCTTCACAGACATCCCTATTCACTCTTCCATCTCTATTTAGCTTTAGTTCAATCCCCACAACTAGATCTCATTGAATTCACATCATCCCAACCCTACCGATGGCGGTTACCCATGACCATCTCTGGTCTCTCCTAAACCGAATCTTTGGTTACACCGACCAACATTGGTCTCGTGTTTTACCCCTATGCCAAAAAGAGATCCAACCTACCTTCTACCAAGTGACCCAAACAACCCATAAACGACCACGACCGGTTCCAACACCACGACACCTACCTACCCTTTAGACCTAACTATAGCTCTAGTTGTTATGTTATATTTTCTTTATTGTGCTTTAATGAAATACCTAAATAATATTAACTACAATAGGAATTGTTTATTTCTCACATTAAGTTGTTTTAAAATAGTGGATTGACAACCATCTAGGGAGTATCACACTTCTCGGATCTAGCACACGTTAGGTAGTCCACTATCATATATTATTTAACTCTTCTTTTGTGGTCTTGTTTTCTATTTTAGGTAGTTCCTCCCAGCCAAAAGGAATCTCTCATAGTTAGCATTGGATTGAGAAGTCAGAATGCGCGTAAACAACCATCAACTAACCAACATAAACATGTATTCCTCCTCAGCCCATAACCCTTATCTATTTCATCTCAATAATGTAAAGAAAATGGTGAAACATTTTGGCATGCTCGGTGGGACCCATCCAGGGTTCCTTGCATTTTTCTTCATTCCTAGGTAAATATTGTGTGTTGTTTATTTTCTAAACTTATTCACACTAAATTTCTTTCCCTGGTAATCCTCTCTTCTTCTAATTGTCTAAAACAACATCTATTTTCCGGTGCTTAAAATGAACCATTTCTTCTTTCTTGCATTCACATAAGTAGTGAAAGAGCACGTTCCTACCTATTCATCATTTGCTTCATCGAATGTAATTTGTTAATTTGGGTTTAAAATTAGTTGCATTTCATCCTTGTATGTTGTATTTAGCTCACATTAAAATGAGGGCAACCTATATGTTGGAAGTCATGCCTGCTGATGGTTGACACAAAGAATCATAGAAAAGCACTCTCTTTCTTCTTCTTCTACCAAACTGCACAAAATTGAAAAAAATACACATCTTCTTAAACAACATCTCACCGGAAGAAGCTATCAACAATCACACGATCAGTGGATTGACAGTGGGCACCCAACTGGTTACTTCTATCTAGTCATTACCTTAGAGGAAAGCGCCCCTACCATAATATAACCTAAAACCTCTCTTTTAAATATCCTTCTTCATAGGAAGCCTTCCTCATCAAAAACTCTACTCTAAATTCATGATTCAATCTTCTAAATAGCATAAGCTCAACACATTAAAATCACTTGTTGGATATGTGTTTTTAGCATTTTGAGGTGTGAGGATACATCTCTCCATTTTCCTTCTTTTGCCTTACACCCTCCAGAATCACAGTTGGAGTATTCTGACTTCTTCTAAGTGTGTTAGGACCTCATTATATCATCTTCAGGATTCTAGGTTGATCATTCATCTGATCTCAATTCACAACAATCTATTTTCTTACATTCTTCAAATTTTCATAGTAACCGCATCGATTTATTCACCGGTGTCAATTTACACCTCACCATCATCAGTTCTACCTAACCGCCATCGGTTCCCTATCCTTTTGGTTAACTTGCCCAAGGGACACCTATTATCATCTTCTTCACTATTTTGAGTTTTTCTAAGTCTCTGTACTCTGTAATGTCATAAAATGTCATCATACAACTTATCTACTTGACATTCATTAGTTGTTTCCCTCTTTGGTTAAACTACTCTTTTCTCACGATGTGACCTCGGTTACCCTTGAACCGTCATCGGTCATCCTTAACCGGCATTGGTTACCCTGTGTTGAATCTCAACTAATACATTACCAAAATCCACCTATAAACACTTGTTTTCTTCATTCCTACTACTTTTTGTGTCATTTGAAGGCTACTGACATCACTTGATATACATTCATTCAGATGGTGTTGACTTACAACCAAACTAATGCTCTTATATTCCACGTTAGTCATCAACCACTCCCGCCTAGTCCTTCACCACCATCTATCCTATCACCCATGGATCCAACCCTACCTACCACTATTTCCATAGGTGATGAGGAATTTTCATGACTACTCGATCAGAATCCCGTGGCCTTATAGTTCTACCTTTCCCACTCTTCCATATGAGACTCTTGATTCAGGTTGATATATGGCATGCATGTATCCATCTCTCCTACCCTTATTCCCACTTTTGCATCAGCCCCTACTAATGTGGCATTACCTTCACCTAATTTACCCCCAGTGGTTTCATAGCTAGGCCCCATACCCACTATGACCGCTACATCATCGTAGTATCAGTCGCACCTATAGTATTTGTTGTCCCCTCATTGACCACCCAGACCATAACCCCATCTGCACCCATTATCTCATAGATACCAATTACAACACAACTTCCTATGGTGTCGGTGACCCCTACTCCATTCTAGAATCTTGTCCTCTCCATCCTGTAATATTTGCCCCCAATTTCTACTAGAGTCAATGCAACCATCCCACCTACATATACATACTATCAAAAGCCCCTATCTCATCCATCACCCATTCTATATATATTCCCTCTATGTCGATCCCTATTCTCAACCTTCTATTCTAAGGCACCGACATACATTGTAATGCCACCCACATCACATGTTAAGTACCATCCCTCCTACGCCACATGAGGAGGCCTTCCATCACAACCTACCATTGACCTCATCAAATTAATGATGGAAAGGATTAGAAGCATCTTTCCGACTCATCTTTGTAACACCACGAACTATTATTACGTCCTCACGAGCATTCAAGTGTTGATATATGATTTCTTCGTAAAAGGATGTGTTCCTTTGATTGTGAAGTCATGCTTGATATGGATTGTATCTTCTTTTCATTTGAAGATCTTTGGTGAGCCGAGGATATGTTTGGACTCTTTTATTTCTTTCATTTTTGCACTGAGCTTAATCGATTTCGGAATGAATTGTGGATTTACCTGCCTATATGACTCACCTTGGATCAGTGGCATTGATCCAAGAGATGTTTTAAGTTTATTCTGGATAAACAAAAATTATAGACCTTACGAAGGTTGCAAGGTCTGAATGTGTTGAATGAGCAATTCAGGAGTTAACTCAGGCTGATCTTGATAAATGAATTAGTTCCCGATATCGTAATATCAGGAAGGTATAGACCTTGAGCCAGGTAATAAATTCTGATATAAATATATACTGCTGGCTTATTATCAGTGCTGGATTGAATCCATTTCGGGAATGTATATCTGTTGGTTCTTATTCTGAAGATTCTAATTGTTAAGACCTAAGCTGGATTTATTAAGGTTAATAACCTAAACCTAAACTATAACCTATGGGTTAGATTAGTGCTAATCTAACCTAGGCCTAAACTATAAACTAAATGTTCTAAGGTTAGTGACCTAGCGCTAAGGAGGTTAGACTAAGTATCACCTTAAATTCTAACCTATGTTTCTAACCTAACTAATGAACATGGAGGAAAGGGACCTATGAAGGGGTGTGAGCCATGGGCGGTAGTTTCTATGGCATTAAATGGGATGGATAAGTATGAAGGACGAGGGATTTGGTGGAAGTTTCAAACGGCTAGTGAAATCCGACGTGGCAGAGTCGCCAAATCTAGAAATGGTCTTTGGTTTGTTTTTGTCCATCGCCAACTATGGCGGTCGGTGGCAATGGAGATTGAGCGGGAACTTGAGTTAATGCAATTAAGGAACTCGATTTCTGAGCACGGATCACTCGGGAAGGCATGCAAAATGGAAAACTGGTTGTTTGTTTGGTTTTCCATGCGCTCCGGTTTTCTCTCTGTTTGATCACTGGTTCTTCGAACCAGTCTACTTGGTGTTGCATGGCAACTATGAGAATAACTAGCTCTTTTCTCTGTCGAGGAAAGTTTATAAGGCATGGAAATAACAAATTATTGTTGTTGAATCTAACGTGGAAAAAGAGGAGAAGGCTCGAGCTCTTTCAGAGGTCTTCTTCAGATTTTTAAGCGACATTACCAGGCATGTTAGGCCCTAACTTTTAAAAATCTTGCTTTCCTTCAAATGATTTCATTAGAACAACTCTGTTCAGATGATTTTTGGGTTCAGTTGGTTTTTATGGTAGCTTTGTATGAATTAGTTTGCTGTATCTTCTTACTGGCTCGATTTTTCAGTGAACCCTTGATGGGTGTACATTTTGTTTCGAACGGTTGAATTATCTTGTTGTGTTTTGCATTTTGGTTAGATTTCGTAGAAATGCTTGCAAGGATAATGTACGAATTCGGCTCTGTGGGAGTCCATGAATTGTTTTCTTGTTTGATTCAGACTTCAGTCAAAACCTTGTTGTTTTCACTTGTTGAAAATGATACTGTTGGAATTCTTGAAATGTACAGTATATTCCGACTTCTGTATAAGTTTTGTCATGAGTACTATATGTTATTGTTGCTGTTGGACTTCTTGAAATGATAATATGTTTTGGCTTCTGTAGAAGTACAGCCGTGAATACTATATGTTATTGAATTCTATTGGAATCCTTGATTAGATAGTATTTTTGACTTCTGTAGAAGTTTAAATTGAGAATACTACTTGGGTTCGACTCCTTTTGAGTCCTTGAAACGTAGTTAATGTTTCGACTTCGGTAAGAAGTTTTATTGTGAATTTTTGTTGGAATCCTTGAAATGGGTAGTATGTTATGACATCTGCGGAAGCTTGTTGTGGATACTCTTTGATTCTGAGTCTGTAGAAGTCTTTGAAATGTATCTAGTATTTCAAACTTCTGTCTAAGCTTGGTTATGAATGCTGTCGTTTTGTTAAGAATGCTAAATGTTATTGACTTCGATGGAGTCATTGAAAGGTAATTTATGTTTTAACTTCTGTTGAAGTTTTGCTGTGAGTACTTTTAGGATTCTTGAATTGTTGTTGTATGAATTCAACTTTGGTTATAAGTACTGGTTGGAATTGACACTGTAGGAGTCCATAATATGCTGCGTGTTGGCTCGTTTCTCGAGTTGAGTCTTCACTGAGCATGCATATCATTTTGGACTCTTTCTTTATATTGTTGTGTTATACTTTGTAGTAACTCGACTTCAAATGAAACCTTTAGGAAAATTTATTGGTGTGGAACTCGGCTCCTGTGAGGACCTGGTTATGGTTGTTCTTCTTGAAAACGACTTCTAATTTACACCCATGTTGAATAATCGTAGGGATTTGCTTAGTTGAATGAGGCTGTGCATATTGTGTTTCGACTCTGCGTGAATGTCACTGTATTTCATATGGAAATGTTAACTGTTTTAATATGATCTTGTTTCAAGTTTGACTGAAACAAAGAGCTCTTAGCTGTGCCATGACAGGTGATGGCGTTGGATATTTTTCATGTTGTTGTATAATATGGAAAGTTTTGTTGAGTCTATTGGAGTTGGATTATTTATTAATGCTTGTTGCGTGAACTCTTGAATCGTTTAGTAGCTACAGGTGACTTTTATATTTGGAATTAGATGGAACTGTTGCTCTTCTTGTAATTTTATGTTTAGTCGCATGCGTAAATGTATATGTATTAATATAAAGGAATCGGTACAGTTCAGAATGTTATTGACTTAGGATTCTGATGGACTCTGTTTCTTCTTTTAAACTGTAATTTATATGTTGATGTATAAATGAGTTGAAGGGAAAATTCTCTCTCTCCTAGTCAGGAAACCTTGTGTGCTTTCTTCTTGCTTCCTTTTGCGATCTCTATGGTAAGGGCATAACAAGAATAAACTGAGGTATTGTATGGAGAGACTGGTATAAAATGTGTGCTGCTGTGTAAATAGGTATACTTGTCAATACCATTGAAATGTGTTAAGATGATAAAAGAATTAAGACTGTGAGATTGTTGAATGTTTTAACTGCCATTGTGAAATTGTGGAAACAATCTTGTAGGAGTTTTGGCTGTCTTAAGAATGGCTGTATTCATATGTTCTTAGTCTCTAACATATAGGATGAATAGCCTGATTTAAGTTTGGAATGTGAAGAAATGATTTCATTTAAACAGGTTGTTTAATGAAAACAATTGGTGGATTGCAATTGTTTTAAGAATTAGTGCTTTTCATGCTCGGTTCATCCCCGACCGTGTTGAAAATTTTTACAGAGATGATTGCCGTAAGTGGTAAAGGCACGCAGATCTGATATGATGTTCAGATTGTTTAATTTGGTTTTATGATGAATTACAGCTTGATTCTCTAAATGTACTACTTGAAGAAAGATGTTCTTTTTCTGTTGAGTATTGTATCAAATATGCTGAATGCATAAAATGTATTTGATTAGCTTTGAAAGGAATGAAAAGAGGTATTTGTTACTTATGTGTTTGCATTCGTATCTTGATGGTTTGATCTTCTTCGGTTCGAATGATCTTAAGAGCATTGTTATTATTGTATAACTTGGAGACTTTTGTGATTATCTAAGTAAGCTTGCAAGGTTATGTGACTGAATACTTATGATTGTTTAGTAGTTCTATTATGTTCTATCTAAAGCTAAATTGGAATTCTAGATCACTGTCTTTTGGGAAGCTAAGGTTAAAATAAACCTGAGCAGGAAGCTAAACGAGCTGAATAAATTATTACTTCCTAGTCTTGATCTAAGTCAAGACAACGTTTAATTGGATTCTTAATCACTATATCTCGATACTAATAAGTAAGATATAATTTCAGTTATGAGAACTGATATAAACCTAAAAAAGGGTTTGGTTAGCAATCTCATGTGAAGATTGAGGGTTAGTGTCCAGTTTCGTTGATTTAGAATTATGTATATTCTATGAACTCCTTGATGGGACCTCTAGTCTTAATAACTTCTCTTGTGTAATGGGTTTTATTAAGAAAGGTAATTCTAAGGTGAGGAACCCAGGGATTGGGAAAGACTACCCTTAAGGGAGCGTCTTATAGTATAATTTTAACTCAACGTATGTAACACTTATTAATAAGTAGATCTTTTCGAGGCGGATTTAAAGGTTGATGGCACAAGTCAACTGCAGGGTTGTACCTTCGAGAAGATTAGGATCTTCTCGAAGATACAACAATACAGGTGACTTATGACGACACCCTTTGCATTGATCGTTAAGATTTACACCTTTAACTCGAACAAGTTTTACTCTGGGACTGATTAGGAACATGGTCATGTTATAAGGCTGCCCTAGGAGACTCGGGGTATCTTGACACACTGGGTTAACTAGGGTTGACCCAGTATGTCAGCGTATCCCTAGTCCTCGGGAGCATCCCTATAACGTTGTCATATTACTAATCCGTTCCTGAGTGAATAACTTGGGGCAGGAGAGACTGACAGAAGTCAGTATAAGACATTCTACATAACATAGGAATGGGGTGAAGGACGTATTCAGCATTTACAAGTATCGTCGAGGAATACGAGACATAAGCGGTATGTTTCAAATCTTTGGCCAAAGTATCGCAAGTGCTGATTGTGTTGTCTATGTCACCTAGTCTAAGGGATGAGATGCCGATGAATAATGGTAACAATTATTGAGATAGGTTCCTTAGATGAGCATTCGAATCCCAGATTAGGAAGATAAGCTGCAAAGAGTGATGTGTTAAATAAAAACGCCAACTCTTTGATACTCATGAATAGATCGGTAGATTACCGAGTCATGGAATGAATAGGTCGGAGGTACTACGAGTCATTACAATTTGCATATGGTTATACGTTATAAGAATGGTTGTTTTGATTTGTGAGTTCTAAATTATGTATTTAGAACCGGGAAGCATTTATCAAAAAAAAAAATTACTTGTTCTAATGTACAAATATGAGGATGTTACACACGTAATTCTCTCACCTACGTTGAAATCTATAATGAGCCCATTCATCCATCTATTCTTATTTTCCCATACCAGTACATTGGGAAATGATAAAATTCAACCATTTCAATAGTAAAGAAGACCCACAACAACATTTGTGGTATTTCAAACATGGGTGTTACGATTGCCCATGATGACGCTTTACTCATATAGACCTTCCCGATGTCTCACGATAGGACTGCATTGGGTGATACGGTGGGCTACCTAGACATTCCATCTACTTATTTAGTCAAGTATCCTAAGAATTCTTAGACCACTTCTCAATCAACATTGGTAAGAAAGTCACCATGGTGATCTTTATTCCCAAGCAGACAGTCTGATGATGAGTTTATCATGACTTTTTCACTGTGACCTAATTAACAGCTCACATTTTAATTACGTCTTTGAACTCATAGAGTTATTTACTCGGAGCTTGTGTCGGACACATTTCACCACCTACGGTGTAGACCTTTCACACTTTTGATGAGGCATTCACCATGGCATGAAAATTGGAGATTCGTGCTATCGAAGAGAAGAAAATTCAGCTACGTAACAAGAACATTGCATTCAAATCAAATGATGCTTCTTCATCTTCAAAACCCCAAAATAACTATTTAAACCCAAAAGGATCTACTAATGACATAATTCTCAAGGATAGACCCTCTCATCCATCAAACCCACCAAACCTCCTTCTAATCTCTCTCCCTTCAAGCGTTCCGGTTCGAGACAAGAACAACAAAAATGTACACTTAAATATGAGAACTTTATTATTTTATTTTGGAGAAGCTTATTAAGGTTGGTGCCATTACCCTTCCACCTATAAAACCAAACACTTTGGTTTTGACCTCGAGCACCCCATGCCCGTGTGGTATAAAGAGCATGAATTTTGTAACTATCATCGTGTTAAAGGTCATAGTGATGATAACTTCATCACCTTCAAGAATATCATCCAAGAAATGTTAGACAATGGAGATCTAGTCTTGGATAGCCCAAATGCACCCGCTAACCAAAACCTACATATCTTGAAGCCATTCCCTAATCATGCCCCATCTTCCAGCCAAATTGGTGACACTTGAACCCGATGATAGCATGATGTCCATGAGGTCCACACCATTTTTGAGGACATATTGGTGGCTTCCCATTTGCCCCATGTTCCTTCCATAGATGAAATCTTAGCCGAGCTACCTTACCTACACCAGAACCTCTTTCATCTACTCATTTACCCATAAAGGAACCCCCTTCATTTTCTCCTTTAATTGTGGAATAACCTATAATTAGCACTACGCATCGGCCCCTCGAATTACCGAGCAGCGAGTCATCGGTGGAACCTCTCCTACTCATAGGAGATACATGTCCATAACCTACACCATCACAAGGAGATTCCACCTCATCTAGCCCATCCTCTCCTCTACCCATGGAGGATCCTGTAGAAATATCATTTCCTTTAGATGACCATTCTCCATCAAACCTTCAAGATCCTTTTGATCTACTTTTGGCTCTCTTACCCATAGAGTCTAAGGCTAGCCATTTCCCTATGTCTCAAACACATTTTACAGGGATTACTACTTGATCCACGTTGAACACTGCTTAAAATAGTACCATTTTCACACTTGGCCAATCACACGGACTATGTTGATAAATCCTTACTTTGGGGTGCCTTCTACTTCCGTTCAACTCAAATGTAGCTGTCACTCACCAACACCTCCAATATCTATCCAAAAGTGTTTCAAGTGACCAAACCAAACACAACCAAGACTATTGCAACACCTTCCATGATGCCACCCATATCCCAACACACACACCACGGAACCCAACATACATCTACACCCAAACACTGTCACGCCCATATCATCTCCCTTACTTAAACCCATCACTACCTTAGGGGTCATGCCGACTTGAACCTTACTCACCCACTCATCAAATTAGATTCAGCCACATCTTCCAAAACCAACACTAAATTTATTCCATCAACTAAAAAGAAGACCCAACTTCCTAGGTCTCATACACCAACCTTACCTACCACACCGTTATCACCTTCGCCTCTTCTGTCCATCCTAGGACCTCACCCCTCGACCCTAGCCAAGAAATCATCTTCCACTGAAAAACCAAGAATGCTGATAGCCCACCTTCTCATCACAAACCTCTAATATACCCAAGTGATCCACACAAACCTCGTCATCACCTGTAACCTTCTTACCACCCATACCACCACTACCTTCCATAATTTCTTCACTACCCATGACACTCTCTTCTCTTCCACTCACACCTTCTACCCAACCTCTACCAACCACCTCCATAGTAACTCGGTTACCCCATGGGTAACCTGTCCTCTCCACCATCTAATTTTCCCTCTACATCTCATACACTCATGTCACCTTTCCCCAAGAAGGTGCAACCTAAAGCTAAAAATATGCTACCCTCTAATAAGGTAGTTAAATCAACCAAATATTCCATTTCCAACACTTCTACCATGCCCATACCCAAGCAGATGCAACCAAGACCTAAGAACACTCCACACACCAAACTAGTGGACCAACCCATTCCCCCTTCTGTAAAGCCTCTTCCTCCACAATAAGCCACACCTGTACCCAAACCCACACTCACCTCCCATTCGTAATCCACTAGAAGGTCCATATTAGAGAATTCACCAAATCACCACCCAAATGCCATTGCACCTAACTTACTTCACAAGGATTTTCTTCCCTGGTAGGTTTCTACCCGTCATGCCGTTACACCAATCATCCTATACCTTCTCCATTTCCCCCTTTCCCTCGGTTTAATATGGTTCACATTGATACCCGTGATAAGAAATACAAAGGAAAGGAAAAGGAAACTAGCCCCTTAACTAACCCTATACCCAATATACCATCTGCACCCACACCCAAAGTCACCATTTGAGGTCCTACATATCATATTTCTAATGGGGTCACACATCACACAATGTTAAAACAAATGCACCAATCACCCCTCTAAATGTCTTACATGACGTCGTCCAAACCTCTAAGTCCCATCATTAAGCCCTCATGGAGGTCCTTTAATATATTGAGGTTTTACCAAATGACCCCACACCCGTGGCCTCCATCATTACCCCTCACCACATAGCCTCTCTCACTAGGTCATCACCTTCCTCTACACCTCCACATACTCACCAAGTAGCTGCCCTCAACTTTTCAAATGAGAGATCGCTTCCTTAGGTATGATGACCTCGACCCTACTCTTTTCCATCTCTGTCTTTATTGATAATATATGCATACGACACATTATGATCGATGGTGGTGCTAGTATTAACATCATCTCCTCCCATGCATACGAAAAATGCAAATACCTACCAATTACATGCATGGTAACCCAATTATGATGCGTTCCTTCAATGACACCATGACCTCTACCCTAGGTACCATCATTCTCCATGTCCACATGGGTCCCGCACTTTGTCTTAGAACTTTTTAATGTCCTAGAAGGGGAGTTCAATATAACTTGTTGCTCAGCTGACCTTGGATCCATGCCATGGGTTGTGTCCCTTTGAATTTACACCACTACCTCAAATTTGAACATGAGGGACATAATTACATGATCCTTTCCGACCCATCACCTTTCAAGACCTATAACATGCTATACCGGCCCAATGATGTGCTTGTACCAGTCAAGGCATCTACCACTATCCCTATTTCACTTTCAACTACAAGCCCATCTACCAAGACTACCACCACCTATCCCACATCTAACCTTTCTATCCCTATTCTTCAGCTGTTGATCCCTCTACCGTGACTCACATGTTTCCACATCATCTAGTGAGTTGTCTATCCTCTTACCCACATATCAAAAACTAATCCCTTAGAAGGTGTTTTACAATGCCTCACCCTAGGGAATACCACCTATATAATATTGACACGTTCTTAACTCCGCAAGAGTATGGAAACCTACATTAGCACCTGGTTATGACTACCATGTAGGTGAGGTTTTTCCTCATGGACCTTCCTACCTTTGTACTAATATAATGTATGGGGGACTTGATATCACCACTTATAAACTCAAACATCCATCTCAAACACAACCATTTTCATCTGACCTACACTCCCTCACTAACTGCCACTTCACTCACACTTTCCTCCACCGGTGCGAGTGGAAAGGATTTAGCTTCATCTTTTACGAAGAAGGCTGCCATATTGTCACTTCATATACTCATCGTAAACAAAATGATGTTTGTAGTGGAATTGGATTTGACTCACCACCTTCTAAGAAGGTTCTGTCAACCTCATTTAGGATGGAAAACCTTCCCCACCTCATTCACCCACATTACCCTCTTCACCCACGGAGTCCATAGATCCCGAATCTATTCCTCCTAACTTTTTTTTCGTAAACACCATTTCCCTGGGACCTCTGACCTATCAACGCGATGGAGAGGATCCCTCTTCTTTCCCTTATTTCCTAACATGATCAACGATGATACACCTTCTATTAATGTTGTTTAATGTCACAATGATGAGTCCATTCTCACCTACCAGGTGCGAGAAGATTCTTATATTCACCGGTCATTACCTTCTAAGACGAAACCATGTTAAATGAATATACCTTTGAAATCAACATTAACACTCATGATGACCCAAAAATTCTAAAGATCGGCCAATCCATAGACACTACTGAATAAGAAGCCTTAACCTATTTCCTTGGGACCATAGCAATGCATTTTCTGGTCTATGCCGATATGCCTTGATATTGACCCAAAAATCATGATCCAAAATATCGTAACCATTCTTGATGTTAAACCCATCAAACAAAAGCTACGGAAAATGCATCCTTGCATTGCTCTTCTATTCAAAGAACATCTTGAGTGCCTTTTCTCAATTTCCTCCATCCTACCCATTGACCATCCCCAATGGATTTATAACATCATTCATGTCCCAAAGGTGACACTGGGACTTTGAATTTGCATGGAATTCTATGACCTCAACCAAGCTTGTCGAAGACGATTTCCCCTACCAGGCATTGACCAACTAGTTGATCTTACCGATGGCCATGAAATGTTATTACTCATGGGCCAGTTTCTCGGAGCTACGATAAAATATTACTAGCTTCAAAAGATCAACAAAAGAATGCCTTTATCACCCTTTCGGGGATGTTCTCCTATTGAGTCATGCCTTTTGGCCTAAAAACATTGGTGTTACATATCGCGAGCCATGACTTACATATTCCATGACTTCATTCATCGGATGTTGGAAGATTACGAAGATGTTACGCTTGCTAAATCCAAACATCGAACCAAACACTTTTGTCCTTAAAGTCATCTTTGACTACCTCATAAAGTATTGAATGTGTCTTCGATAAAAGAAGTGCATCTTTGCGGTACTTTCTAGAAAACTCCTAGGTTTCATCTTTTCTTTGCATGGCATAGAAGTTGATCATGCAAAATTCAAGGCTATTATGGAAATACCTCCACCCACTAATCTCTGTAAACTTGAAGCCTACAAGATAAGTTCTGATCTATTCGTCATTTTATCTCGTAGCTTTCGATCGCTTTTAACCATTCCATCATCTTATCAAGAAAGACGTGTCATTCAAATGGGATGATGAATGTCATAAAACCCTCGAAGCCTTAAAACAATACCTCCTTCAACCACCGGTGCTCATTGATCCTAAGGATGACTAGCCCTTTTACCTATATATTTCCACCACTAACCATTCTTTAGGTGTGTCGTGCTTGCTCATCGTGATGACCAACACTAGAGAGAACGTGGTTTATTACATAAGACATACCCTTATAGACTATGAAAATAGATATTCCCATGCCAAAAAATCTACTTATCCTTAGTTTTTCATCACCACCAAACTCCGTCATTACCTACTCAACCATAAAACCTTCATCATTACTATCTTGAACCATTACAATCTATGTATGCAAACCCTATCAACATCAACGTGCCATGCGTTGGATTATGCTTCTTGCCAACCTTGACCTTGAATTAATTCATAAAAAGTCCATTAAGAGCTAGAATATTGCTGATCAACTAGCCAATACACCTATTTCCAGAATCAACCATTTAACTTCGATTTCCCGGATGAGTCTATAATTACCCTTTCCCTAGATTAATCCTCTTACCAAATGACACTCTTCTTCGATGGATCCAAGTGTTAGCATGGGGGTGGGGCTGGTGTTATCATCATTCCTCTTGATTGTGAACATATGCCTTTTTATTTCAAACTCTATTTCAATTGCACAAATAATATTGTTGAATACGAAGCAATCGTATGGGTCTCCAGTTGCTTATGCCTTAGATGTTAAGTCTATTAATATCTTTGGCAATTCTCAACCCAGTTGTAAACCAAGTCAATGGTATATACCAGTGTCTTAATGAGATACTTCAAAAGTATACACATCATGTATATATAATTTTGACCACCTTTGACCATTACGAACTTCAGCCCACCCCACGATCTACCAATAAATTCATGGATACCATGGCTTGATTGGTTTCTCATACTTTCTTCACCCTCGACTCTAAAATATTTTCATAATACAAAGGCTACAATTAGCCTCTTATTTACCATGTGAGGTCTAATCATTGGAACTATTTCCCTTAACCCATGTGACCTTTGGTATATGCAATATGAGAACTATCTTTCCCTTTCCATTCTACCCATCGATCTCACTCATAATGGACAACATTCCTTTCTTAAAAGTGTCTCTCATTATGTCATCATGGGTGGTATTCTTTATAAGCGCAACTTTGATGACATTCTCTTACGATGCCTTACAAGTGCTAAAATTACCTACACCATTAAGGAAGTCCACGATGGAATTTGTGGAGGTCACTTTAGTGGTTTAGCCATCGCAAAATGCATTCTTTACCTAGGCTATTATTGGCCAACCCTAAATCATGACTGTTGTGATTATGTCAAACATTGCTTGAAATGACAACAACATGCTAATCTCCATCACACACCTAGTCATGCCTTACAAGTTGCACGAGACCTTTGGCCTTTCTCTTAATGGGGTTTGGATCTTGTCTGTGAGATCAACTCCCATTCTTCAAAACATAACTAATGGATCATAAGCGCTAATGAATATTATACTAAATAGGTAGAAGCCATCCCACTCATTTCTACAAAATCCAAGAAAATATGTGAATTTATCAACCATCACATCATTTGATGCTTTGGTGCCCCTCACCACCTTATCAATGATAATGGAAAGAAATTCAAAAACAAAACCAATGCAAACTATATGCACTTTTGGCATCAACTCAATTTCTCATCATATTATTACCCAAAACCAATGACCAAGCCGAATTGACCAATAAAACCTTGAAAAAATTATTATGAAGGTAGTTAATGATATTAGGAAAGATTGGAATATGTACATTCCTTTTTCCTTATGGGCCTCTTGCACTAGTATTTGCACTTTGACTCGCTACCACACCTTTTCTCTCGGTCTATGGTATGAGGATGTCTTACCTCTCAATGTCTAGATTCCATCTTTCCACATGTCACCGTAAGACACGCTTAATGGTGATGAATTTTTCTAAGATTGTTTGGCAAAACTTGAGTTATTAAATGAACCCCGTCTCAATGCTCTTGACCATCTCCAAATCTACCAAAACCATATCAAACGTGCCTATGAAAACGTGTTCACGAATGAAATTTTTAGGTCGGTGACCTCATCCGAAGGAAAATCAACATGTAACCAAAGAATAGAAAAGTAAACGGGAAAATTTTCTCCTAATTAGCTCGGAACCTATATCTTTACCCATGCCTATGGATCAGGTGCATATCGTTTGTCTTCACTCGAAGGTAAACCTAAACTTGAGCCCTTAATTCCTTGCATCTTCGACCATTTTAATGTTGACATCAAGTTCTATACAAATTTATGTCGAGTTGATCACTCATCCTTGAGTACTTGTCCACCTTCCATATTACCCATCGTGAGGATCCACAACTCAACAAGAATCATATGATTACCCGTTACCTTTCGGCCTTATCTTAAATATGAGTACCTCGGCTCTACTCATAGCATGATTCTCATGGATACTTTTCATCTTCTTGAGATGAAATCCCATGGTCATTCACCACTCGAAACCACCTCTTTCATAGTTAATATCTATGTCCTATGGTCTTGTATTCTAAACAAAGAACCTAATATTCCTCTATAGTCTTGTCTATGACTTAAACATCCAAAAACAAAAAGGGATACAACTCTTTGAGTAAAACTTCCAGCAAAAAGATGACTCCCTCAAAGGGACATCTCTTCACTCTAATTCCACTGCTATAAATAAATTTGCTCCTTGAAGGACAACTATATCAAGTCATTTCATAATTCTAGTAAAAATATCCAAAATCTCCCCACATTGATCAACTTCACGAAGACCTCAAGGAGATAATATACTCATCCCATATAGACTTCCCACATCGATTAGTCTATTAAAAACAAAAAAATGAAGAAAAAGATGAAATTTTCATCATGGACTTGCCTATTTTTGATCCTAGGTTTCTTGTTCCGAAAAACACATTTTCGTACACTAAGTTATGCTAAAGTGCCCATTTTCACCTCCTTGCATTTTTAGCCTAATTTCCTCTTTACTCAAGGGACTTGCCATAATCGTGACATTTTCGTGATTATGTGACTTTCTTCACCCTTATAATGGTCCATTATGTAATGCCTTTAGGGTCTTACGTTCATGAGCCCCTCTTAGGTATGGTTGACTCATTAGGGTTCTTATCAATTAAGCGGCTCTTTTACCACCACTTACCACTCGCCTTCCTCATTACTTATTTATTATCCTATACATAACTAGATCATCAACACCTATATTTAAAAATCACTCAACCATGCCTATGACCTAAAATCAATCATGCCTATGACCTACATTAAACCATGCCTCACACCTACTAACCCATTCCTCTACTTTATCATAATCTTCCCTAGCTTATGGGAGAACTACATTGGCTTGAGGTCTCTTTTCGTTGGGACTATGTAGGAAACACTTTGAGGGCATGGGGCCCTTGGAGAGGTTTGCTCGGCTACTCTTTACCTAACGAAAACCCCTTTCACTTTCCTATTCACATTCTACCCTAGTTAGTTTCCATTTTATATCAATAAGCTGAAAATTAAACCGAACAAGCATCAATTAATACAAATTTTTATTACATCATCAAATCATTCATTTATCGTTTTCATATTTCACTATAGCACATAGTTGGAAATTAAAACCATAACCTATATATATATCACCATTTCCCAGTATTTACCTCTGACTTGGGCATTACCTCATGCCTAAACCAACTTGAATCAATCATACCTAAACCAACCTAACTTAATCATGCCTAAACCAACCCCACTCAATCATACCTAAACCAACTGACTCAATCATACATAAACCAACCTGAATCAATCATACCTCGGCCAAACTTGACTCAACCATGCCTACCACTTAACTCAACCATGCCTACACTTTGACTCCATCATGCATATGACTTGACACCACCATGTCTAAACACACCTATTTTCCATCCATCATACATAATAATCAAATTCTACCAGAAGTACATCATCAATAAATCATCCATCTCATCATATAAAATTTGTGTATCCATACAATATACTGACGATACCGAATAATGTGCATTTGTCAAAACCTCTTATATACTGACCTCACCATCTTGACACGTAGGCGAGTATATGAACAAAAATACAAAACTATCATATACAACCTCACCATCTTGACACACAGGCGGTATATGATCAAAAATAAAAAAATTCTCTTATGACCTCACCATCTTGGCCACCTTGGTGGTATATGATCAATATTTCAAAACTCTTATATACACCCTCATTCTCTTTGTACGTAGGCCAATATATATAAAAATAAACAAATACACAAAAACGGGGAGGTACGCATGCAATAGGCGTCACCCTACGGCTAGATATCCTCC